>SJYV01053574.1:427629-635484 GCA_006410875.1 Neotragus pygmaeus | reverse complement strand
GGGTTTTTTTTTTTTTTTTTTTTTTTTTTTGTGGCCTGGGGCCAGGCCAGGGCTTTGGGATATTCCATAGATCTCGGAGGTTTGTAAGAAGGTGTTTGGCCCTAGAGCATCACCATAGGCCTTTGCTCCCGTCTCAGCCTCTGCCAGTTCTCTCTTAGACACATTTTGAGAGTGGGTATCTTCAGGTGATGCCTCTGGGGCGGTTATATGAAGAATGTAAGTGTATGTCTTTCTGTCTGTCTATACATGTATGTGCATATATATATATATATATATATATAATCGTTATATAGAATTATATAATACATAATTCAATTTAAATCACCTTAGCTTCCTTTGGGGGGAAATGTCCTTTGGAAGCTTGTTTAAACAATGTACAGGTTAAGCAATAATCACTCGATGTCTAACGGGAATAGCCCAGCACGTGATAAGATCTTCGAATTGAATGTAATGGGCTTCATACCTGATGTGCTGCTCTTCTAAGACTTGCTCTAAACAATTACAGGACCCCTCTCCAACAAGCAATCTGCCTTCAGTCAGCTTTCCTATGAGGGCAGCCCTAGAGAATGCAGACTACAGCGCTGTCCACTTCCTGGGATGTCCTGAAAACTAAACACCTCATAAAGAGTAACATTTTCTCCTTTTGTTTGGTTACTTTCTCCTGCTTTTCCGTTCATTTCATATGTATATTCTCTTCATTAGTACAATATTCTTCCCTTCCAGCTAGCACCAGTTTTTTCATAATAGCCTTGTTGTCCCCACCCTCTCAGCACACTTCCCACTGTTTTCATCTGTTGTACTCAGTACTATCAGTCAAGTCACCTGATCTATTTATTTATTGTGAGTTTGAAGTCAGTGGCCTAGAAGGGTTGGGCTCCTCTCTGGTACCATTTGGGTGAGAAGGTGGAGAAAGAAGGTGACCAGTGGTGGTAAACTACTTATTTTTCACTTTTCAAAAGCGTAGGTGGAGGGCTGTTCTCTTCTTCCCATTCCTCCTCAGCTCCATTTATAGGCCTACAAATAGGGAATGTTTCTCATCTTGCTTTGTGAAGGTATGTGCATGTTAGTCACTTAGTCATGTCTGACTCTTTGCAACCCCAATACATTAATTGGCCAGGCTCCTCTGTCCATGGAATTCTCCAGGCAAGAATACTGAAGTGGTTTGCCATTCCCTTCTCTAGAATCAAACCCAGTTTCCTGCATTACCAACAGATTCTTTACTGTCTGAGCTACCAGGGAAGCCCTTTTTAACTAGAGTGTGTCTATTAAGATCTCATAAGCATTTTATTCAGTTGTCATTTTAAGCATATGGGACAGCAGAAATTAATTTGGAGGGTGACTAAGTTTTGTTTTGTTTTACATTTGCAAATAATAATGCAAATAATAACTTTTCATTCCCTGTATCTTTTGAAAATTCTTATTTTCTTTGAATTCTAAAAGTACTACTTGCTTATAAAGCAACAAGAAAATTATAGTAAAATATAAAGTGAACCCCCTTTCCTATTCCATTCTGTATGTGTAACTGCTGTTGACTTGGACTTGTGTTCCTTTATGTATATGGTAGTGGTGGTCTGGTCACAAAGTTGTGTCTGACTCTTGCGACCCTGTGGACTGTAGCCTGCAGTCTCCTCTGTCCATGGGATTTCCCAGGCAAGACTACTGGAGTGGGTTGCCATTTCCTTCTCCCAAGGCTCTTCCCGACCCAGGAATTGAGCCCTGGTCTCCTGCATTGACAGGTGGATTTTTTACCGCTGAGCCATCAGGGATTCCCTCCCATGTATAACCACAGGAATCTTTCATTATTTCAAAAAATTAGATAATGGTTCATTTATCAGTGTTCTGAAATTTGCTTTCTTTTAATATTTCTCAAATATTTTTCTGTCAGTATATGAAGATTTCTTTTTAAACGTATCTACCTAATGTAACCAGCCAACCAATATCCCCCAGAATATGCACTTGGATTTTCCAGTTTCTTATTATTACAAACAGTGATGCAGTGGTTATCTGTGTACATTGTCTCTGCAAGAATACTACAGAAGATTTATTCTGAGAAGAGAATTACCAGTTCCAGGGAGATGTTCACTTTAAATGGATATTGTAAAGACCCTTCCTAAGTACCCACAGTGTCGTTACCTTACTCTTGCCAACACTGGATAGTAATGATCTGTTTAAAATGTTGCCACTCTGATTGTCGAAAAGTGGATTTCTCATTGACAGAGTTGGATATTTGGAAATTATATAACCAGCCTTGTAACATCTAACTCGGAGAAGGCAATGGCATCCCACTCCAGTACTCTTGCCTGGAAACTCCCATGAATGGAGGAGCCTGGTAGGCTGCAGTCCATGGGGTCGCTGAGTCAGACACGACTGAGTGACTTCACTTTGACTTTTCACTTTCATGCATTGGAGAAGGAAATGGCAACCCACTCCAGTGTTCTTGCCTGGAGAATCCCAGGGATGACGGGACGGAGCCCAATGGGCTGCCATCTGTGGGGTCACACAGAGTCGAACACGACTGAAGCAATTTAGCAGCAGCAGCAGCAGCAATGTCTAACTTGGAGAGCTTGAGAATTTTGCTTTGAGAATATAGTAATAAAGTGGAAAAGGAATTAAATACATTTAAAAATATCACTCTTATTTTGAGCTTATAAAAGACTCTATTTGACTCTATTGGTCACTATCCATTTACTGAATGGCTAGAGATACTGATGCCTGCTAAGTGAGAATTTCGATGTTACAAACATGTGACTCTGGTGAGCCTAATAGTTGCTGTTGTGATTGTGTGGCTCTTGACTTATGTGTTTGCTACCTTTGTAAGAGGATTCACATCCCTAGAAATAAAACATAATTTTAAGTGAGATATTGTAGTTTGGAATCCTTAGGCAACTATACATGCAAACAGAACAACTGAGTGTACAGTGATACATCATTGTACGTACATACATACATCCTTGCAGAATTGCTCTGTCTACTCTCCCCGTAGAAATTTTCCCCTATTGGTATTAATTAGCTTACACATAGACTCATAAAGTGCTTCAAATATGGCTTCCTCTTACATTTGGGAGAACTGTTGAGGAATCTTAATAATACATATGTTTTTTGCTGAAACTTACTGAATCCTTAATACATGTTACATATTGTTCTAAGCCATTCTTGTGAATTTTTTCTCTTACATTCTTTAAACAAATCTATGCAGCTAATACTAATATTCTCCCATTTTTCCCATATTCAGATGGGAAAAATGAGGCAGAGAAATATAAAAACTTGACTAAGGTCACACATCTACAGAGGATAAAACTGGGGATTCAAGTCCAGGCACTGTGAATCTAAGCCATGGGAGTGACCTTGGCACCTTCAAGAAGCCCTCGATTGTTCACTGCACAGGACTGCCCAGCTGAAGCGAACATGAGGAATGATACCTTGATTATACCCCACAGGCCTTGCCATGTCTCCTTATTCTTGACCAAGTATTCCTGGGGGAAAGCACTTCTAGGTCACAAAAATCTGTAAGGAACAGCAACAACCCTGCTCCATGTATGCATATTTGCATGTTTATATAAGTAACTGTGAAACTCAGTGCTATCTTACCCATTCATCATGGATAACCCTTAAAGAAAAACTTTCCCTTTACGATATGAACTTCCTGTTGTTGTTGTTTAGTGGCTAAATTGTGCCTGATTCTTTGAGACCCCATAGACTGCAGCATGCCAGGCTTCCCTGTCCTTCACTATCTCCCAGTTTGCTCAAATTCATGTCTGCTGAGTCAGTGATGCCATCTAACCATCTTATCCTCTGCTATACTTGTACTTCCTACCTTGTATTTAATACATAAGGAGACAGAATGCTCTCTATATGGGAGAATTAGCTCATAGCTTCTGATATTGTGTTGCTATGAAAACTTTTGGCTTTTATCAAGATGACCTTATGGAAAATGCATAGGGAATTAATTTTTGTCTCTTTTTGTGTGTGATTCTCTTAACATTTTGGGGAACATGAAGGTCTTTGAGGATGACCACCTCATGAGATGTAAGCCTAGAGAGACTGCTCTGTTGTCACATAGCGATGCTTCTATTCCTGCCCAGCTGTTTACTGAAAGGAGGACAAAAGCTGGGGCACTTGGGCAAGTTAATCTCTTTGAAGCCTACTTTCCTCATTTTTGAAGTATATGTGACTATACCATCTGTCTCATAGAACTGATATAATGATTATACATGTCAATAATACATGTAAACATTTAGACCAATGCCTGGCATTATACGATGTACCTGACATGTATTCTGTGTTGCTGTTATTGTGATAGAATGAGATAATTCGTCTACAATGCTACTTGATTGTTGTGAATAAGTTAATAAGTGTCACTGCTTTTATTGACCGTCTCTCTAAAGGAATTATACATAGGGGCTTCCGAGGTAGCTCAACAATAAAGAATCTACCTGTCAGTGCAGGAGCTGCAGGAAATGTGGGTTCAATCCCTGGGTTGGGAAGAACCCACGGAGGAGGAAATGGCAACCCACTCCAGTATTCCTGCTGGGGAAATTTCATGGACAGAGAAGCCTGGCAGGCTACAGTCCCTGGAGTCGCAGAGAGTCGGGCACAACATCAGTGACTGAGCACGCACACAAATTGCATAAGACTTCAAGAGTTTTATGGTGGCCCCTGCACCCCTGGCCAACCCCTCTAATAGGCCTCAGAGATTAGTGATGAGTAAGAGACACAGTCCCTGAATTCATGAAGTGCTTAGGTAAACAGTGTAGACAAGGAACATCCCGAGTATATAGTTCAGTGGTTAGAGCATGGGCTGAGGAATTATCAACACTTTAATGCAAATCTCAGTTTTGCCCTCTGCCAGCTGTGTATCCCTGTGTGTTGCTTAACATTCCTGTGCCTCAGTTTAAATAGTTTTAAAGTAAAAATAACAGTCTTTATTCTTAAAGTATATGTGGATTAATTCTTGTATTACTTAAGTCAAGCATTTTATTTGTTGAACATTTGACCCTTTCTCTGTGCTCTATTTCAATATAGAAAAGTCACATTTATAGATGATAGTGAAAAATTGCTATAGACATCTAGATAGTGAATTCCCATCTCATTTAAAAGTATCTACTGATACCACCATCTGGGTCTGGTAATTTAGTATTTTTTAAAATATGTTTAATCTTTTTCTATTGTCTCTCTCGGCTTGCATAGTGTGTTGTCCTTTGTATGTGTTCTTGGTCAGATTATGGAGTCTGTCCCAGTATTTTTTTTTTTCTTTTGCTTTTCTTGTTTCTGACATTATGGCTATAGTTTGCAATAAAGTTTGTATTTTAATTTAAGTGGAATGGAATTATATGCACTGTACTAGATACCTGGAATGGTGCTGCTAAGTCACTTCAGTTGTGTCCAACTCTGTGCGCGTCCATAGATGGCAGCCCACCAGGCTCCCCATTCCCTGGGATTCTCCAGGCAAGAATACCTGGAATAGGGGCATAAATAAATCAGTGTCCCCACTCTCAAACACAGATAATCTACTTGGAAGACAAACACATATAACCGTCTATAACACAGAGTGATAAATAACTCTTGTATTAGTACAGTAAATAGAAATGCCATGGAAAATGGAAACACAAAAGATACATTTAGCTTGAATGTCCTAGAGAGATTTCATGGAAGAATAAGCGATTTTCCGATTAGCTCTTGCTCAATAGAGAAGAATCAGAAAGGGGTTTGAGGCAGAGGAGATTACATTTGAAATAACTGGAATGGCAAGACATGAATTGGGGAAGGAGCACTGGGCCATTCTGACATTCCTGAATGTGGATAACAAAAGTTTGAGCTACGTCCTGTAGGTAATGGGGAGCATCAAAAGTCTATAAGTAGGTTGAGTTAGGAAAGCTTTCTGTCTCCTTTTTCTTTTTTAAAACTGATTGGCAACATTTTGGAGGCTGGATCACAGAGGCACAGATAAGAGACAAGAGAATTGTAGGAAACTTTCTCAATTGCCCAATGGAAAGGAGATAAGAAGAGGATAAGGTAGACTTGAGAGATCTTTTGAAGCTCTTTCAGTTGACTTTAAGAACTGTAGAATAAGGAAGATGAGACAGTATGAAGGATTGAAGGAGATCTTAAATCTTCAGCATTGTACAGGAAGCTTTGATTTGATCATGGTCATTATAGATTTGTAGTTTTTCAACTATTATAGTCCTAAAAAATGTCCATATTTTAAAACCTAGCTTGTATGGTAAAACTAAACTTCATTTGGCCATTTGAGCCAGATTGTCAAGTACTTAGGAAGAAGATTGTTTCTCTAGTTTGTTCTCTTGTCTAGAAGATTTGTTTCTCTAGCAAAGGCATTACTATTTTTAATGTGAATTTTTATAGTAACCAACTGTTCTCCCTTCCTGGTTAGTCTTAACTCCAATCATTTCTCATGATAGTGGTTAGAATGATATAGAGAAAACAGGTCTGACATTGTCTTTTTTCTTCTACTTAAAATCATTCATTCACTTCCTAATACCCTTATCATGAACTCCAAGTGTGTTTACATCACTAGACCCTGTGTGCCTTGGTCTGGATTTCCACTCCAAGCTTCATCTCTCTTTTCTTGACATCTCTTTAGTTTTTAGCTGAACTCTCTTCTATTTCCTCAAACGCACCATCCTCTGCAAGCTGTATCTATTGTTTGGAAAACTCTCCACCATTATCATCATCATTTTCCTCCCTGCCTTCTAGTCACCTTCCACCTTTCTTGTAGGTCTTTGCTTAAATACCACTTTCCTGACCTCCTGCCCCAATATACCAATTTAATTCTATCTTGTTCTTTCCCTGTCATATTTACCACCTTCATCACACACTATGGTTGCACGTTTGATGATGATTCTCTTAGGCTCAAGTGTTAGACCTCTGAGAATAAGAAATATGTTATTCTTGCTCACTTCTTTATTTGGGCATTTAATTGAGGTTCAATGGGTTGTGTGTTCACTGAATGAATGAGTAGCTTTAATGGAGATTATTGTTCAGTTGCTAAGTCATGTCCGACTCTTTGTGACCCCATGGACTGCAGCTTGCCATTCTTCCCTGTCCTTCAATATCTTCTGGAGTTTGCTTAAATTCATGGCCATTGAGTCAGTGATGCTATCTAACCATCTCATTCTCTACTGCCCCCTTCACCTTCTGCCTTCAATCTTTCCCAGCATCAGGGTCTTTTCTAGTGAGTTGGCTCCTCACATCAGGTGGCCAAAATATTAGTTCTCCACCGTCAGCATCAGTTCTTCCTTTAGGATTGACTGGTTTGATCTCCTTGTAGTCCAAGAGACTCTTAAGAGTCTTCTGTAGCATCACAATTCAGAAGCATCAGTTCTTCAGCCCTCAGGCTTCTTTACAGTCCAACTCTCACATCTGTACATGGTCATGGGAAAAACCATAGCTTTGACTATACAGACCTTTGTTGGCAAAGTGATGTCTCTGCTTTTTAAATATATAGTCTAGATTTGTCATAGCTTTTCTTCCACAGAGCAAGTGTCTTTTAATTTCAGGGCTGCAGCCACTGTCCACAGTGATTTTGGAGCCCAAGAAAATAAAATTTGCTGCTGTTTTCATTTTTTCGTCATCTATTTGCTATTAACTGATGAGACTGGATGCCATGATCTTTGTTTTTTGAATGTTGTTTCAAACCAGCTTCTTCACTCTCCTCTTTCACCCTCATCAACAGGCTCTTTAGTTCCTCTTCACTTTCTGCCATTAAAGTTGTATCATCTGCGTATATCANAAACACATATAACCGTCTATAACACAGAGTGATAACTCTTGTATTAGTACAGTAAATAGAAATGCCATGGAAAATGGAAACACAAAAGATACATTTAGCTTGAATGTCCTAGAGAGATTTCATGGAAGAATAAGCGATTTTCCGATTAGCTCTTGCTCAATAGAGAAGAATCAGAAAGGGGTTTGAGGCAGAGGAGATTACATTTGAAATAACTGGAATGGCAAGACATGAATTGGGGAAGGAGCACTGGGCCATTCTGACATTCCTGAATGTGGATAACAAAAGTTTGAGCTACGTCCTGTAGGTAATGGGGAGCATCAAAAGTCTATAAGTAGGTTGAGTTAGGAAAGCTTTCTGTCTCCTTTTTCTTTTTTAAAACTGATTGGCAACATTTTGGAGGCTGGATCACAGAGGCACAGATAAGAGACAAGAGAATTGTAGGAAACTTTCTCAATTGCCCAATGGAAAGGAGATAAGAAGAGGATAAGGTAGACTTGAGAGATCTTTTGAAGCTCTTTCAGTTGACTTTAAGAACTGTAGAATAAGGAAGATGAGACAGTATGAAGGATTGAAGGAGATCTTAAATCTTCAGCATTGTACAGGAAGCTTTGATTTGATCATGGTCATTATAGATTTGTAGTTTTTCAACTATTATAGTCCTAAAAAATGTCCATATTTTAAAACCTAGCTTGTATGGTAAAACTAAACTTCATTTGGCCATTTGAGCCAGATTGTCAAGTACTTAGGAAGAAGATTGTTTCTCTAGTTTGTTCTCTTGTCTAGAAGATTTGTTTCTCTAGCAAAGGCATTACTATTTTTAATGTGAATTTTTATAGTAACCAACTGTTCTCCCTTCCTGGTTAGTCTTAACTCCAATCATTTCTCATGATAGTGGTTAGAATGATATAGAGAAAACAGGTCTGACATTGTCTTTTTTCTTCTACTTAAAATCATTCATTCACTTCCTAATACCCTTATCATGAACTCCAAGTGTGTTTACATCACTAGACCCTGTGTGCCTTGGTCTGGATTTCCACTCCAAGCTTCATCTCTCTTTTCTTGACATCTCTTTAGTTTTTAGCTGAACTCTCTTCTATTTCCTCAAACGCACCATCCTCTGCAAGCTGTATCTATTGTTTGGAAAACTCTCCACCATTATCATCATCATTTTCCTCCCTGCCTTCTAGTCACCTTCCACCTTTCTTGTAGGTCTTTGCTTAAATACCACTTTCCTGACCTCCTGCCCCAATATACCAATTTAATTCTATCTTGTTCTTTCCCTGTCATATTTACCACCTTCATCACACACTATGGTTGCACGTTTGATGATGATTCTCTTAGGCTCAAGTGTTAGACCTCTGAGAATAAGAAATATGTTATTCTTGCTCACTTCTTTATTTGGGCATTTAATTGAGGTTCAATGGGTTGTGTGTTCACTGAATGAATGAGTAGCTTTAATGGAGATTATTGTTCAGTTGCTAAGTCATGTCCGACTCTTTGTGACCCCATGGACTGCAGCTTGCCATTCTTCCCTGTCCTTCAATATCTTCTGGAGTTTGCTTAAATTCATGGCCATTGAGTCAGTGATGCTATCTAACCATCTCATTCTCTACTGCCCCCTTCACCTTCTGCCTTCAATCTTTCCCAGCATCAGGGTCTTTTCTAGTGAGTTGGCTCCTCACATCAGGTGGCCAAAATATTAGTTCTCCACCGTCAGCATCAGTTCTTCCTTTAGGATTGACTGGTTTGATCTCCTTGTAGTCCAAGAGACTCTTAAGAGTCTTCTGTAGCATCACAATTCAGAAGCATCAGTTCTTCAGCCCTCAGGCTTCTTTACAGTCCAACTCTCACATCTGTACATGATCATGGGAAAAACCATAGCTTTGACTATACAGACCTTTGTTGGCAAAGTGATGTCTCTGCTTTTTAAATATATAGTCTAGATTTGTCATAGCTTTTCTTCCACAGAGCAAGTGTCTTTTAATTTCAGGGCTGCAGCCACTGTCCACAGTGATTTTGGAGCCCAAGAAAATAAAATTTGCTGCTGTTTTCATTTTTTCGTCATCTATTTGCTATTAACTGATGAGACTGGATGCCATGATCTTTGTTTTTTGAATGTTGTTTCAAACCAGCTTCTTCACTCTCCTCTTTCACCCTCATCAACAGGCTCTTTAGTTCCTCTTCACTTTCTGCCATTAAAGTTGTGTCATCTGCGTATATCAGGTTGTTGATATTTCTCCCAGCAGTCTTGATTCCAGTTTGTGATTCATCCAGTCTAGCATTTTGCATGATGTACTCTGCAAGTTAAATAAGCAGGGTGGCAATATACAGCCTTGACGTACTCCTTTCCCAATTTTGAACCAGTCAGTTTTTCCATGTTCAGTCTAGCTGTTGCTTCTCGACCTGCATATAGGTTTCTGAGGAGGCAGGTAAGGTGGTCTGGTATTCCTCTTTAAGAAGGAAAGTGAAATATCAATAACAGAATTAAAACATTTGTTGAGAACCTAATTTTCAAGCTAGATTCTCTTTTGAGTATTAAGCAATGACTGAAAATTCTCTCCTAAAGTTTTCATGTCTGGTTACGGATATGCATTAAAGAATAATTGCCCACTATTATAAGGGTAAGTTTTGAGTGCTGGAGAAGTATTGTAGTAATGTAGCAGAAGGCACACTAATTTTTCCTGGATTAGGTTACACAGGATGTATGAATTCTTTATGTTTAAGTCAAGGGATATAATTTATTGATATTAAGGTATAATTGCATTGAGATAAGTATACTACTGTGGGCAGGAATCCCTTAGAAGAAATAGAGTAGCCACCATGGTCAATAAAAGAGTCCAAAATGCAGTACTTGGATGCAATCTCAAAAAAGACAGAATGATCTCTGTTCGTTTTTAAGGCAAACCATTCAATATCACAGTAATCCAAGTCTATGCCCCAATCAGTAACGCTGAAGAAGCTGAAGTTGAATGGTTCTATGAAGACCTACAAGACCTTTTAGAACTAACACCCCAAAAAGATGTCCTTTTCATTATAGGGGACTGGAATGAAAAAGTAGAAAGTCAAGAAACACCTGGGGTAACAGGCAAATTTGGCTTTGGAATACGGAATGAAGCAGGGCAAAGAGTTTTGCCAAGAAAATGCACTGGTCATAGCGAACACCCTCTTCCAATAACACAAGAGAAGATTCTACACATGGATATCACCAGATGGTTAACACGGAAACTGAAAATAGAACTGCCTTATGACCCAGCAATTCCACTGCTGAGCATACACACCGAGGAAACCAGAACTGAAAGAGACACGTGTACCCCAATGTTCATCGCAGCACTGTTTATAATCGCCAGGACATGGAAGCAACCTAGATGTCCATCAGCAGATGAATGGATAAGAAAGCTGTTGTACATATACACAATGGAGTATTACTCAGCCATTAAAAAGGATACATTTCAATTAGTTCTAATGAGGTGGATGAAACTGGAGCCTATTATACAGAGTGAAGTAAGCCAGAAAGAAAAAATATATTTTTAACTGAATGGTATAATATTGTATGGCTATGCCACAATTTGTTTATTCATTCACCTAATGATAAACATCTGAACTGTTTCTAGATTTTGGTTCTTACAAATAGAGCTGTTCTGAACCTTCTTTTAAGAAGAGTCTGTGGGGATAAATGCTTTCATTTGTTTTATGTAATTACCTAGCAGTATAATGGCTAGATCTTATGGAAAAAACAGGTTTCCACAGTAGTTGTACCATTTTATGTTCCCGTCAGTAACGCTTGAGTTCTAGTGTCTTCACATCCTTAAGACCACCTGGTATGATCAGTCTTTTAATTTTAGGTATTCTGAACAGTATCTGATGAGATTTCGCTGTGGTTTCAATTTACATTTCCCTGAAGGAGATCAACCCTGGGATTTCTTTGGAAGGAATGATGCTAAAGCTGAAACTCCAATACTTTGGCCACCTCATGCAAAGAGTTGACTCATTGGAAAAGACTCTGATGCTGGGAGGGGTTGGGGGCAGGAGGAGAAGGTGGGGACCGAGGATGAGATGGCTGGATGGCATCACAGACTCGATGGATGTGAGTCTGAGTTAACTCCGAGAGATGGTAATGAACAGGGAGACCTGGCATGCTGCAATTCATGGGGTCGCAAAGAGTCGGACACAACTGAGTGACTGAACTGAACTGAACTGATGACTAGTGATGCTGAGCATCTTTTCATGAGCTTAGGTACCATTAAGCTGCTTTCTTTGGTCATTCAAACCTATGCATCTGTGGCACACCCCCTCCCCACCCATCTTTTTGTTATTTTATTTATTAATTTTGACAGTGCTGCATGACTTGTGGGATATTAGGTCCCCTACCAGGAAACAACCCCGACTCTTAGGAGTAAAAGCATGGAGTCCCAACCGCTGGACTGCCAGGGAATTTCTCCCCCACCCATCTTTATAAAATTGAGCAGTTTGTCTTATTATTATTGAGTTGTAAGAGTTCTATGCATATTATAACTATAAGTTCTTTTTCAGATATGAGATTTTAAAATATTATCTCCCTATATGAATATACTTTTATATAAGGGGTAGGATTTGACTGAAAGAAGAATAAAGGATATTTTAGTCTTAAATAGGAATAGCATTGATTTTGTAGTTTCATGAGACTCCAGTGTAAAACAGAAAAAGATGGTAGAAAGTGAGTTCACAAAAGTAAGAAGAAACCTGAAAATAGAGGCTTTTTGATGTCATACTGTGGAATTTAGACTCTGTGTGTATGTGTGTATGTGTGAGAGCACTAACATTAATAAATATCTATACAATAACAATGTTGATGATACTTGAACTTCACAGTTTATAAAATTCTTTCATATATAGAATTTATAATGTTTCCCTCTACATTATTTGTCTTGTGACAAACATGAAAAGATACTGAGACTAGGAGATAAGTGTGCTGCTGCTGCTAAGTCACTTCAGTTGTGTCTGACTCTGTGCGACCCCATAGACAGCAACCCACCAGGCTCCCCTGTCCCTGGGATTCTCCAGGCAAGAACACTGGGGTGGGTTGCCATTTCCTTCTCCAATGCATGAAAGTGAAAAGTGAAAGTGAAGTCACTCAGTCGTGTCCGACTCTTCGCAACCCCATGGACTGCAGCCTACCAGGCTCCTCCGTCCATGGGATTTTCCAGGTAAGAGTACTGGAGTGGGGTGCCATTGCCTTCTCCAGGGAGATAAATGTACACAATGTTAAATACGGGTTTTGAGCAAATGTTTTTTTGGCTTATGTGTGTATACATTTAATATGTGAAAGTGATAGCTGAGTTGATCTGCAGGGACAGGCGAACGCTTACAGTATTCAATGTTCAGACAGGGAGGGACAAGGTCCTTCTGAGCTCCCTTAGATGGTACAACAGACCCTGATAGAGGTTGGAGATTGTATAATTGTAGTGTTAATACTTTGAAAATGACCTTTTACAGTTACCATAGAATGATTTGACAAAATTGCCAAAAACTCAGATAGTTATCTAGATTCTGTGAATATTCTACTGAATAAGGTATTGCATTTGTCTTACATGTGTATAAGTTAATTTGCCAAGGGAGGAAAAAAAACAGTATAATCAAGTTCTTCATTTTTGAATTTTAATTTTTTAGTTTCTCATGAGAAGTTCAAAGATAATGGAAAGCCCTCAAACATAATCCTCTCATTCCATATATTCTATTCCCATTGTCCTGCTCAAGGCTTTGCTGTCTTTCCCTTTGCCACTCAGGTTTGATTTCTTCTTCTGCCTTGTAGATGTCCATCTTCTCGTTGTGTCATCACATGATCATCCCTTCCTGCATGATGGTATCTCAAACTCTTCTCATAAAGACACCAATCATATTGGATTAACGGAGGATGCACCCATGGGAACTCATTTTATCTTAACTACTCTTTAAAGGGCCTTCCTTGGTGGCTCAGACAGTAAAGAATCTGCCTATAATGAGGGAGGCCCAGGTTCCATGCCTGGGTCAGGAAGATCCCCTGGAGAGGGGAATGGGAACCCACTCTAGTATTCTTGCTTGCAGAATTCCATGGACAGAGGAACCTGGCAGGCAACAGTTCATGGGGTCACAAAGAGTTGGACAGGACTGAGTGACTGACACTTTCACTTTCACTCTTTAAAGCTCCATCCCCAAATACAGTTATATTCTGAGGTACTGGAAGTTGGGACTTATAAAGTTTGAGGGTTGGGGAGATACAATTCAGTTCAAAGCAGCAGGGTAACAAAGTATTTAGTTTTATTATAATCTTAGATATTCAGATCTTCCTTAAGGCTCATGTATATTTTTGTTTTAGTCTCTAAATTAAATCAGCTGAGTCCAAAACCCAAATCATTTATGTTGATCTCTAAAAAGCCTTCCTCTCTCTACAATTCCTCTCATCTATGCTCTGCTCCCTTAATGTTTCTTCCTTTTTGAGCAGTCCCTCTGGCCAGGACAAATGGCACATATTGGAGTGACTTGAGGTGGTATCTAGATTCAGTGAATAATACATAGAAAGAAAATCTTCTCTGAATAATCTAGAGATATGTTTGATATTAAAAAATATATATTCTTATATCTGTTTCATATGTTCATACTATTTCCACATCTTGACCTTTGAATAATGGGTATGTTTGGGTTAAGTAGCCATAGAAGGAAGTCCTCTGGGTGTGCATGTCTATGTCACTGAGACTAGCAGAAGTCAAAGAACAAAGCCAAATTAAGCTGAATTCCAAAGCAGGGCAGATAACATGTTTGCAATTTTGGATAAATATTTTAAATATATCTTTCATTCAGACTTATTACCCCCTACTGGGTCTAGGACATTGTGTAGACATTTATGCCTCACCTTAATTTGATTATATAAAAGCATGAAAATTATACAGAAGTATATACAATAATTCAGAGACTGCTAAACTGTGTATCTCTTGAGTTAATGGAAAAGAGACATACAGCAAAGCACCATTCATGCTGATAGCAAAAGTGCCAAAATGTCAAACTAATTTTGAGGGATGCTCTCAATGGTCCAATCTCCTCTTCCCTGGTTGAAAGTGATAAACACATTCAGCCTTTCAGGTTCAAAGGGGCAGTTTCTGCATTTGAAGTTATGCATTAAACAGATTGTTTCAGAATTTCTCAGATAGAGTCTGAACAACTCAGATTGCAGTAAAAGCTCTATGATTCACTCTTGCAAAACTTTAATTTCACTGACAGTATAACTGCAAATCATGGGCGTTTAGAACAGTATGTTCACTACGGTGAGTCTATTTTAAAATTGTGAAAGATTAGTTGTACTATGTCTTTAGCTGTCTTGCAATAAATATCTTAGGGATAGTCAGTTCATTGATTTACAGAAAATTATCTGTCCTGGCATGGTATGATGTGTATAAAGCACTTCGGTCAGAGGGAGTTAGATAGCAGACTGAGCTACTGAGTAACACTTGACAAGTTAAACTTTTTGTGCTTTATTTTGCCCATTTCTAATCTGGGATAATAGCTCAACTATCATCGGGTTCCTGAGAATCTTAAATCAGACAACATATATAAGATACCACCCAGCACCATTTTCTGATATTTGTAAGTGGACGTGTGTGGGTGCTGGGTTGCTTCAGTCATGTCCAACTCTTTGCGAGTGGACTGTCATAGGTAATCTTCTTAAAATGTAAATGATAACATATCATCTCCCCGCTTAAACCCATCCAGTTGGTTTTCCATCATACCAGAAATAATGTGCAGGCTCTTTTTTGTCCCTTTGAGGCTTTTGAAGTTCTGGGCTCCTCCTGTCTCTCTCATTCTTACCTCTTGCAGCTCTCTCCTACTCCTTGGGTTCTAGCCACATCCAGATTTTCTCAGTTTTCAAAAAATGTCAAGTTATTTTTCATCTCAGGGCCTTTGCCTTTTGCATTCAATACTCCTTCGAAACTCACATCCACCTCCCACACATTAACATCACATGACTGTCTTCATTCTTTACTTTTCAGTTTAAATTTTGCCTCCACAGAGAGGTTTCTTAGAGTTTCCTCTGATTTGTAAACGTGCCTTCTTTCGTATTTATTGTTGATTGGGGATAATCCATCAGTTCATCTGGATGGGAGGTCTTAGCAGCAGAAGCCTGAGTGGACGCTGAATTAAAGGGTAAGACAAAAGGCTAGGAGAGCAAGAGAGGAAAGGCAGTCTGGGTACTAAATATTAAATGAGGTTAAAAAAAGAAGTCTGACATTATTCTATATATAACTTGAAAACATATTTCATGACCTAATTTTTTAATTTGTATTAAGATATAATTATTACTAACTGCTACAGTTTAGAACTCTAAACAACACTCTGTGTAGAAATATAATGCAACCCCATGTGTACTATTAAAAGGTTGGCCTTGCCACATTACAAGTAAATAGAAATAAGGGGGAGTAATTTTAATAACCTCTTTTATTAAACCCGCTTTCCCTGGTGGCCCAGTGGGTAAAGAATCTGCCTGCAATACAAGAGACACAGGCAACAAGGGATGCATCCCTGGGTTGGAAAGATCCCCTGGAGGAGGGCATGGCCACCCACTCCAGTATTCTTGCCTGGAGAATGCCATGGACAGAGGAGCCTGGTGGGCCATAGTCCACGGGGGTCGCAAAGAGTTGGAAACAACTGAAACCACAGAACACACATGCATGCATCCAAAGTTTAATAATTTCAATATATAATCAATATAAATGCAAAAGTTAGGAGGTATAGTTTGTGTTGTTTTTCATAGTAAGCCATTGGTTTCTGGTGTATTCTTTAAGCTTTTGGCACATCTCAGTTCCCACTAGTCACAGTTCAAGTGCTCAGTGGCCACATGCTCCGTGGATGCTCAGTGTGTATTTAAAGGTTATTCAAAAGAGATTACCATCCATACTCCTCTTTCACCATGTGGGAGGATTTTTAAATTTAATTTTGTGACAGTCTAATATTGAATTGTTGGGGGGGGGTTGTTTTTTGTTTGTTTTTAGATTAGATACATCAGCTTTCTGTTTTCAAAGACTTCTTAATAAATTTATGAGAAAAATATTGTCTCAGTTTTCTGGAAACACAAAACCTATCACTTCTCTCTTCATCGTGTTTGAAAAGAAGTACAGTTAACGGGGGTTAGTTTGCACTGGAGAGCTGATGATGCTGCCAGATGCTCTGCTACTTGTAAGACTTAATTGTGAAGTAGTTGACACGAGAATGGCACATGCCAGGGATTGTCCAAGTAGAGGAGGCATCCTTTTCACCTAAGAGCCAGTGGTCAACAGAGTACTGGGCTGCAACGCAGAGATTGTGGCTCAGTAGGTCCGGGGTGGGGTTGAGAATCTCCATTTCCAGGTGCTGCTGCTGCTGTAGCTGGTGGAGGCTGTTACTGGCAGAGATCACCTTCTCCGTCCCCCCATCCTCTCTCCCTACCCATCCCACCCCACAATTGCCCTGAGCAACACTTTTCATTTCTTCCTAGGCTGGTGATGCCAACCCTGAAAACTTTGTTTGTTTCTGTTTGTGTGGAGGTGGTGGGGAAGGGCCTGGGGGTGATGGTGGATGGAGGAGGTCACCTATCCATTCATAATAATGCTGTATTCCTCTTGAAGAAACAGGGGCAAAAAGAGTCCTGGAGGGGAGGAAGGAGAGAACCAAAGACAGATTTCAAAAAGGAAACTCTTTTTTAAAATATAAATTAATTTATTTTAATTGGAGGCTAATTACTTTACAATATTGTATTGGTTTTGCCATACATCAACATGAATCCGCCATGGGTGTACATGTGTTCCCCATCCTGAACCCCCCTCCCACCTCCCTCCTCATACCATCCCTCTGGGTCATCCCAGTGCACCAGCCCCAAGCATCCTGTATCCTGCATTGAACCTGGACTGGCGATTCGTTTCTTATATGATATTATACATGTTTCAGGAGAAGACAATGGCAGCCCACTCCAGTACTCTTGCCTGGAAAATCCCAAATGAGTGGAGGAGCCTGGTAGGCTGCAGTCCATGGGGTCGCTAAGAGTCGGACATGACTGAGCAACTTCACTTTCACTTTTCACTTTCCTGAACTGGAGAAGGAAATGGCAACCCACCCCAGTGTTCTTGCCTGGAGAATCCCAGGGATGGGGGAGCCTGGTGGGTTGCTGTCTATGGGGTCACACAGAGTCGGACACGACTGAAGTGACTTAGCAGCAGCAGCAGCATACATGTTTCAATGCCATTCTCCCAAATCCTCCCACCCTCTCTCTCTCCTACAGAGTCCAAAAGACTGTTCTATACATCTGTGTCTCTTTTGCTGTCTCACATACAGGGTTATTGTTACCATCTTTCTAAATTCCATATATATGTGTTAGTATACTGTATTGGTGTTTTTCTTTCTGGCTTACTTCACTCTGTATAATCGGCTCCAGTTTCATCCACCTCATTAGAACTGATTCAAATGTATTCTTTTTAATGGCTAAGTAATACTCCGTTGTGTATATGTACCACAGCTTTCTTATCCATTCATCTGCTGATGGATATCTGGGTTGCTTCCATGTCCTGGCTATTATAAACAGTACTGTGATGAACATTGGGGCACACGTGTCTCTTTCAGTTCTGGTTTCCTCAGTGTGTATGCCCAGTAATGGGATTGCTGGGTCATAAGGCAGTTCTATTTCCAGTTTTTTAAGGATCTTCACACCGGAAACTCTTAATGAAACAGCGCTAAGATCAGGGAGCAGCACAGTCTATCTGTGACTATTGTTTGTATTTACCTCTTTTGCTTTGAGAGGTGGGGAACAATATGTATCTTGTATGTCAGGATGATAGACTTTTACCAAAGCAATAATAATTCTGTTAAATGAATACTTAACCCAAAGTCAAATATTTTCCCCATTGTTTTTCTAGTTCCAAATCCTAAATTAGCTTTGAGGCTCACATGGAAGTAGTATCATTGTTTATATGAAAAGAATAATGCTCATACTGTGTTATGTTGAATTTCTACAAAGCTGCAATTGTGTGAGTCAGATTTCTGTGAATTCCAGATAAAATTAGTGTGAAATTTCTGCATGATGAGAAAAATTATTATCAAACTAAATATAACCTTGATAAAGCTATGAATTTGAAAAAGAATTTAAGGGCTAAATTTATCAAAAAAAATGAAGTGAAATTAATCTTGTCTCTTTATTCTCTGAAAAGTTAAATTTTTCTGTTGCATTATTTAAGCCTTACTGAGCTCTTTTTACTGGCATGCATTGATCTAAATGCTTTGCCTTCATTAACTCATTTAGTTCTTGTAATGACCTAATGATTCTGTTATTATTGGTCTTATTTTACAGATAGACGTTACACAGTCAGTTAGCAGGGATGATATTCTGAAATTCTTAACTGATGTATTATGTCCTCTTCTCTTTTGAGATTCAGCTGCCTTAATTTGTTCTTTTGAGACATGGTCTTTTCTTCTTTGATCTTCCCCCATTCTATTTATATTCAACTACACATCCAAATTTATATCCAACTACACATCCAATTGAATTTTTTTCCTGGAATATTTTCTCTTTCACATCATTCAGTACTTTTACTTCCCTTTATGTCTCCTCTGTGTCATTCAGCTTTTCTGAAAGTATAATTCCTCTTCTTTTCCCTTATATCAGTCCTTTAGTAACATTTTACCTTAATTAGTTCTGGAAACTCTTCAGTATTTTTCTACTCACTCTTAATTATCAAAACAGAATAATAAGGACATTCAAGGAATTTTAAAAATGAAATTCCAATCACCCACCCACTATTCAATGCATACACATTACTTTTTTTGCATGTTAGTGTCCAGCCTCCTGTACATATTTGTTTGAGGGGACACACAGATTTTGTATTTACCCACCATGAGTGATTTGTGTTTGGATTTTTTCACTGATGAGTGGATTAAATTTTTGTTCTTTTTAGAGCAGTCTTTAGAATTACCTTTGTAGTATCTCATAAAAATTCTGTTACTTGAAATAACACAATCTACTTAGCCATTTTCCTACTGTTGAAAGGTTGATTTTAATCATTTCCTGTTTGAAATTTTGTAATGAATGTTTGTGCATGAACACAGCTTTTTAAACAATTGATTTATTTTTGTACTATTTATATAAGTTAATTTAAGTCAACGAGTCAGCCTTCTTCTAGTTTTTGATACATACTGTTAAATTGCTTTTGCTTTAACTGAAGATTTTTTTTATTGAGTTGTAGCAAATCAAGCAAATCTTAAGGAGAAGGCAATGGCAACCCACTCCAGTGCTCTTGCTTGGAAAATCCCATGGATGAAGGAGCCTGGAAAGCTGCAGTCCATGGGGTCACTGAGGGTCCGACACGACTGAGCGACTTCACTTTCACTTTTCACTTTCATGCATTAGAGAAGGAAATGGCAACCCACTCCAGTATTCTTGCCTGGAGAATCCCAGGGACAGAGGAGCCTGGTGGGCTGCTGTCTATGGGGTCACACAGAGTTGGACACGACTGAAGTGACTTAGCAGCAGCAGCAAATCTTAAAGTGTATGCTTAATTTTTTTTACATGTGTCAACTGTAACTATTACCATCTAAAATAGGATTTTTCCAGTTTTTAAAAACTGTCATTAGGCTTCTACTCAGGCATAGATCAGTTGTGCCTATTTTACTGTGAACTGTGTATGTTGCTTGTTCTTCTTGGTTTTTCTATTGTATGCCTTTGAGTGAATATATAACAGTTTACTAAGTCTATTATTGATGAGAATTTGGATTATTTTCAAATGTTTCTGGGTTACTACAATAAAGCTGCCTTAAAACACACTTTATATGCCTTTTGTTGGACCTGAGCCTTCATTTCTGAAGGGTATATTCCCAAGAGTGAAATTACTGATCATCAAGGATATTACCTTCTTAAAGTTTAAAATTTATTTAAAATACTAGTAAACTATTTCTAGATTATAAATTGATCAGAGTATTATGTTGTCATACAAAAGGAAAGAGAATTATTTAGGAAAGCAGTAACAGAACTGAGTCTAGATGCTTTGCCACTATCTTTCATTGATGGCAACACTTAGTAAGTTTCACTTACCTTTGATGATTCCTTTTTTTCCTGTATTAATTTAATCATACATGAAACTGTATATCTGTTAGCTCATGAAATGAATTTCTAAACTGTTAATTTTTTTTTCTTGCTGTGCAGCATGTTGGATCTTAGTTCTCTGACCAGGGATGAAATCTATGGCCCCTGCTATGGAAGGGTTGAGTCTTACTACTGGACTATCAGGGAAGTCCTTAAAATGTTAGACTTTATTTTTGTTACTATTTTTATTGAGATGTAATTGATGTATAATTATCGTTATTATATTGGCTGTAAATACCCTTTTCTTCTGTTCTTCTTGGATTTTGCGCATGCCGTTGTGTCTACCCAGAATCACACCATCAGTATTCTGTTTGTTTCTCCATTGTGCTCTGTGTATCACTTCACACTTACTAAATACTGACTGCACAGCAGCAGTTGACAGATAAGTATTTGTCTGTGTTAATGAACCCAGTGAAACCATACCCATGCGCTTTGTCTAATGTAGAGTTCACGTGAATTGTTCAGGTAGACACAGCATACATGGAGACTGCCGCGCACAAATCCTGAGTTTTATTGGGTATTAGTGAGCATGGTTTTGAAAACACACTTTTTATTTAAGTAGGGTTATGAGAACAATAAGTGTTAAAGAGCTTAAGCTGTTCTTACAAATTTTATGTTTTGCTCATCTTATAGTCAAATTTTCTCGAAATGATTCTGGTGATTCTTTTATATCGTCTCTTAAACCTCTGAATCAGGAAGTCAGTGCAAAAAAATTCCTTCAACACAGGCTTTATGCGTTGTTATTAAGCAGCTTTTATTTGTTAGGGTGTGTCAGCCATGAATATCTTCTCTCTGTGATGCCCAAATTATAGTGACGGTTTGGAACTTAATAATATTGTTGAGGTGCAGTCCACACAATGTTCCATTATTGCCGTTCTTATTTATTGGAAGGTGAAAGAATGTAGAGAGAAAATAGTAGATGGGAAGTGATAAAGATTAAGTGCTGTGGAACACTCTGACACTGATCGAAATGTGTTAATGTTTATTTTAGTACTCAGGAGTATTACAATCTCTTGTTCAAACTCTGTCAGGTAAAGCTATTTCCAGGCTTGTGGGGAGGGGGAGGGTCATCTTTAGGGGAAGAGGAGCTGGTAGGAGAGAAATGCAATGATTTATTTTTAAAATAAGGCAAAAATCAGATTTAGACATTTTAAAATCTGTTTTCTTTTCCAAACTGTCAAGTGATTTTGTTGTTGAAAAAAAAGCTTTAGAGTTAATGTTTTAAGGTATTGCGATTACATGAGAAGTGAGGCAATAAAAAGTAATTATTTTAGGACAGTTTTATCAGCAATTTACAACATGCCACATACTGGCTGTTTGCAGGTATTTCTGTACTCATGCTTACACTCTGGTTCTTAGTATCATAAAGAACCTTTCCTTCTGATCAGTGAGTGGGTTGTGGTGCTGAGCATCTGAAAAGCATTCAGATTCTCACTGTTGGAATAAGGATGTATGAAATTAAGAATATTTTATCATTTAGTATAGCACCTAACACATAGTGGATGTCTCAATAAATATTTGATTAATGAATGACTATATTTGGGATACAAGAAAATTTTTGGAAGGTTGACCATTTAGATAATAGCAGGGCTATGTTGGAAAGAATATAGAAAATAAGTAAAACTTGTATAACACTCCAGTGCATGCATAGTATGGCATATAACTCACACTTTACCAATTTAGGTGAACTCTGAAGGTTTATGTAGCATTTTAAGCCAGCAGTTCTTTTCCTACCCATGTACTCCAGACAAGCTCTTGCCCATGTGAATGAAGAGTCATGTACAGCAATGCTTAATAGCAGAAATCAACAAACAATGTCGATGTCCATCACTAGTACAACAAATAAAGCGCTGCCTTATACAGTGGAATGCTATATTTTAGTAAGAATGAATGAGTTAGAGGTACACCATCAACATGGTTAAATCCCAGAAACATAACAAAGAAGCAAATCAGAGAAGGATGTATTGAGTATTGTTCCTTTCACATGATTTCAAAAGCTAGAAAATATAAACACTTTCTACATAACACATAAATGTTAATACTGTTAGTTGTATTTTGTAAAGGGAAGAGTTAAAATAGTGATCAGAATTCCAGTTAATGCTTAGTAATTTAGTATATAGTAGGCAGATGGGTGTATGTTTGGAAAGAAGCACAAATTAAGTTTTCAGACTGTTGATGTTCTCTTTCTTCATTTGGGTATTGTTACTCAGAGTTTCATTTATTATTAATATTAAAGAATGGATTATATACATAATTATTAATAGCATTGATTTGTTGTTAATATTAATACATGAATTATATACATGCTTCCTTTTCTAATACATTTCACAATCAAAATAAAATAAACTGTTTCTTAGAGACTATAGTGTGTTAGGCAATATCCTTGTATTCTGGAGCCTCAGCTAGAGTAAAGGCAGACATTAATTTAATAATTGCCGTTACTCTAGGTTTACTGAATGAGAAGTATGTGATACTAAAAGACTGAAATAGGCGATGTGATCTAATCAAGGAAGTGCAGAAAGGGATTCATTGAGAAAGAGAAAACTGAGCTAATATCTAAATACTAAGTCAAAGTTAACTTGGAAAAGAAAGAAGGAAGGTAGAAGTATCCTTGTAGGGAAACTGATATAAACAAAGGCTTTTGGGTGCAGGAAGAAGCACTGTGAATATGAAGATAGAAAGCATAATCATTGTAAGTATTGCAAAAGGAAAAATGAATATTGTGAAGAATATTACTCAAGAGGTATGTAGGTGTCAAAACCGGCATCTTGTAGATAATATTAAGGCTTCTGTTTTTCCTCAGAGTGAGGAAGTTGAGATGTTTTAAGTAGAAAGATGATGTGAACAGTTTTACATTTTGAATATGTCACTGGCTGCAGTTGAATGACTGTTGTTGTTCCGTCGCTCAGTCATGTCTGACTCTTTGTGACCCCATGGACTGCAGCATGCCAGCCTTCCCTGTCCTTCACCATCTCCTGGAACTTGCTCAAATTTACGTCTATTGAGTCGGTGATGTCTGATTGGTTGGGAGCAAAGGTAGATATGAGTGTGTGTTAGTTGCGAAATCATGCCTGACTCTTTGAGACCCCATGGACAGCAGAGCATCAAGCTTCCCTGTCCATGGGATTTCCCAGACAAGAGTACTGGAGTGGATTGCCATTCCCTTCTCCAGGGGATCTTTCTGACCTAGGAATTGAACCCTGGTCTTCTGCATTGCGGGCAGATTCTTTACCATCTGAGCCACTAGGGAAGCCCAGATATGAGTAGATCAGCCCAGAGATGTGGTGGTCCCAGTAACACATAGCTTGGATGAAAGTGCTGGTAGGGAAGATGATAAGATACAAATTGATTTCAGAAAATTTTTGAGGACAAATGTAAGGGATTTGGTAATGGATTGGATATGGGAGTGTGTAGGAGATACTTCTGGAAAAGGCAATGGCAGCCCACTCCAGTATTCTTGTCTGGGAAATCCCATGGACGGAGGAGCCTGGAAGGCTGCAGTCCATGGGGTTGCTAAGAGTTGGACACGACTGAGCAACTTCACTTTCACTTTTCACTTTCATGCACTGGAGAAGGAAATGGCAGTGCGCTTGCCTGGAGAATCCCAGGGACTGGAGCCTGGTGGGCTGCCGTCTGTGGGGTTGCACAGAGTCGGACACGACTGGAGTGACTTAGCAGCAGCAGCAGGAGATACTTCGAAAATGATTTCTGAGTTTCTAGATTGCCTAAATGAATGGCTGGTGGCACCCTTAACTGAGAGAAGGAATATAGGAAGAAGCCATAGGCTACATTGTTTATTCAGATTTGTACATATTAAATGTGTGCATTTTAGACCTCTGAGAGCAGATAGTGATCTAATTTAGACTTCTGAAAGTATGTTTCTATATTTGTATTATGTCTTGAACTGAATTTTCAGTATGGTGTAAGACCATTTTTTTTCTCTTATTTTTTAGATAACAGATAGAAATATATTAATATAAAAGTGAGTGAAGTCTCTCAGTCATGTCCGACTCTTTGAGACCCCATGGACTGTAGCCCACCAGGCTCCTCTGTCTATGGGATTCTCCAGGCAAGAATACTGGAGTGGGTTGCCATTTCCTTCTCCAGGGGATCTTCCCAACCCAGGGATAGAACCCAGGTCTTCCGCATTACAGGCAGATGCTTTAACCTCTGAGCCACCAGGGANCCAGGCTCCTCTGTCTATGGGATTCTCCAGGCAAGAATACTGGAGTGGGTTGCCATTTCCTTCTCCAGGGGATCTTCCCAACCCAGGGATAGAACCCAGGTCTTCCGCATTACAGGCAGATGCTTTAACCTCTGAGCCACCAGGGAAGCCCCATATTAATATAAGGGAAGTCTTTATTATCTCCTTTCTTTCATTTTAATTTCCAATCATTACCCATAGGGATCTCAGACTTAGATTCAATATAGGAGAGGATTATTGATTCTTTGTTGCTCACCATGATTAAAATAATACCCTCTCTCAATTCTGAAGGTAGTAGGTCTAATGTTAGGCTTGTCCCAATATTGAGGAATATCTTGGCATTTTATAGAAGTGTGATAATTTGAAGGGTAGTTCTATGTTGTTCCCTCTGAAGAGCAGAGGGTGATCAGGACAAAAAGTATGAGTTTAAGAAAGAAAGCTGCAATCATAAAATTTCATTGTTCTGATTTTCAACCAGAAATCCTATGGTTATTTAATTTCTGACAATATGGTAGATTATATGTCTAGAGAAACCTCACTGGTAAAAACTAAAAAATGCCAGACAGAATATATTTTTCTTTCTTTCTTTGATTTTTTTAAATTATAAATATACAGTCACCATTTAATTAACTGGCTTCTATATGTTGTACACTGGAATGTATGCTTTCTATATATAAATTTTTAATTTTTTAAAATTTATTTTTATTGTTTTATTTTCTCTTCAATTTTTATTGAGCTATAGCTTGCATGCATCATGAAATGATGACCACAAAACATTTAGTGACCATATATCATCTCATATAGATACAAAATAAAAGGAAAAGAAAAAGCTGTTTTTTCCCTATGATGAGAGCTCTTGTAACAACTTTTATTATAACATGCAGAAGTATCACTTATATTAATAATTTTGTACATTATATACCTAGTAACCTGTTATCTTATAGCTAGAAGTTTGTAACTTCTGACCTTCAGATCTATATATAATACACATAGATATATAGTTCAGAAAAAATATATGTATATTTAAATTATTTAATTCCATAGCTGAGTTGGTGGGAAAGTAAGGGGACTTCTCAGAGTCCGTGAACAGCATGAAATCACAAATCAGGAAAAGTAAGCAAGCACTGAAACAGACATTTTTCTTGGGGATATTTGGCAATTCCTTATGGAAGTTCAGGATTTAAGGGAGCATTTTTAAGGGAGCTGAAAAAACAGCTTTGGCTGGCAAAAATTGGTAGGTTAGACTGGAAATCCTCTGCATAAATAGGGTCTTTAGAAGGTAACTCTTAGTGTAAGTTAAATGAAGCAAATAAGATAGAGAGAGTGAAAGAGAGAGAAGAGATAGGGAGTGTGAGCAAGCAAATGCTATTGAGAGAGTGAGAATAGTTAACTTTTTTAGTCTTGGTTCTGAGTAAAGTGGAAGAAGTTTCAATAGAATGAAATTCCTAACCTTACCCCTATGTAACTCAGGTTCATATGTAACGTAAATACATCTAAAGATAAAATTTTAGTTTTAAGGTTGGTCATAGCCCAATATACTTGGCAGAAGCAAGCAAAAATGTGAGGAGGAAAAGAAAACAATTTAAAACAAAGCTTTAATTCCCACATATAAAATTTCAAAGAGCTTGAGATTGCATTAAAATATAATCACTAAGTAATTAGAAGCAACAAATCCAAAAAGATGGTAGCTATTTGAACTTTTATTTATAGAATATAAATTAACTATATTTAAAATTAATTATTTTTAAAATAGAAGATAGATCTGAAAATGTTACATAGAATGTAGGACAAAAAGACAAAGCTAGAAAATATAAAAGAGACTTTAAAAGATAAGGAGGATAGAAAGTATAACACATCTAATTGGAGAATCAGAAAGAAGGAATGGGAAAAATAAGGGTGAGACAATATTCAAAGGGATAATAAATGAAATGATTTTTGAATTAATGAAAGTCATCAGTTTTCATATTCACAAAGTAAAACATACATCAAGCCAATTACACACTATAGTATTATAACCACAGAACACCTTGATATATTGTGATGAAATGACCAAACTTTGTGCAAGGTGAAGAAAGGAGAAAAAACATTAAGAGAAAAACTTAGG
This sequence comes from Neotragus pygmaeus, assembly GCA_006410875.1. Taxonomy (NCBI): domain Eukaryota; kingdom Metazoa; phylum Chordata; class Mammalia; order Artiodactyla; family Bovidae; genus Neotragus; species Neotragus pygmaeus. Next base: position 608,321 of record SJYV01053574.1, on the reverse strand, counting down.
GCAGTAATAGGTGGTAGAAACAGATCCAAATGTATCAATGTCACAATAAATATAAATGGGTTAAAATTTCTAGTTAAGAGAAATTATCAGGCACAAAACAAAACCCATGTGAGGAAATCTCAGTTCTATGGTTTATGGAGATATTCCTAAACTAAAGAATACAGAAATTGTTAAAAATAACAGAGAAAGGAAATTCTAAGCAAAAAGTATTGCTCTATATAGTAGATAGCGTCTGAGGTGGCCCCCACTGATTCTTGTGGGGATATTCATGGTTTTGTTTAGTCTCATCCAAGAATGTATAGACATGCTCTGTTTAGCTAGTAAGATATTCTAGTCAATAGAAACTGAAATATAACACTTCTGAGATTAGGTTATGAAAGACAGTGTCACCTCTCCACTTTGCTCTCTTAAAGCACTGCTCTGGGGAAATCAACTGCAATGGTTTGTGGACATTCACACAGCCCTGTGAAGAAGTAGATGTTTAAACAATTGTGACCTTTTTCCAACAGACAATACCAATTTACCAGCCAATCAAGTGAGCTATTTTCAAAGCCAGTCCTCTTCCCTAGTCAAGCCTCAGTTGTTTGCATCCTTGACAACTTGAATGTAACCATGAGAGATTCTGAGACAGAACCTCCAAGCTAACCTGCTCCTAAATTCCTGATTGAGAAAAACTGTGCACTAATAATTTTCAGTGTTGTCTTAAGCTATTAAACCTGGAAGTAATTTATTATGCAACAACATATAACTTACACACTAAGATAGAATTTCGACTAAACAAGTTAATATAACTTTAAGCCTTCACGATTCCTACTATATTTTCAGAATAAACTAGGTCATAATTTATAGGCATTTTAATATACTATTATAGGGAGAGAGTTAACACAACTGTCTTAGTAATTCTTCTGTTGATCAGTCACTAAAACAGTAAGTATATGGAAAATTTTACAAATTTTAAAAGACAAATGTCATACAGCCAAATAATGATTACAAAATATAACAACACATTGTTGCAATCTTGGGTTTATTATAGAAATGCAAAGTTGACTCAACATTAGAAATCTGTTAATGTATTCATCATATTAATCAATATCATCTTATAAATAACAGAAAAAGTCAGCTATAAAGTGAAGCTACTAAAAGTTTTTAATAAACATCTCATTCTGTGGTGAATCATTAAAATCCAGAGTGAGTTCAATAATGCCTATTTTCACATTAGTTCAATATTGTACTGTAGGTTATAGCCAGGACAAAAAGAAGACNATGTATATGCATGCATATACATACGTATGTATACATGCATACATATGTATAAACATGTGTGTGTGCCTGTGTGTTCGTGTGTTCATGCTCTGTTGCTCAGTGATGTCCAACTCTTTGCAACCCCATGGACTATAGCCCACCAGGCTCCCTAGTCCATGGGATTTCACAGGCAAGAATACTGGAGTGGGTTTCCATTTCCTCTTCCAGGGGTAGGGATCGAATCTACATCTCTGCAAGTTGGTTCTCTGAATCACCACGGAAGCCCTGTATTATTAGGAAAACATGATTAAACTCAGATGTCCTAATTTTAAAATAATTAAAAAAGAAGAAAGGAAATAATCAGGATAAAGAAGGCCACTGTGTATATTTAATAAGCTACATTTTATCTACTTTTGGAGAGACAGTTGTCAAAATAAGGGAAACACAGAGAAGAAAAGAGACAGACTGTTTTTCAAAGGCTTCATTTTTCCAAAGGAAGCAGGGATCAAATTTTCATGATTTGTACTGAAACACAAAACAAAAACCTATTCTGACTTTGACAATTCAGATATATTGATATATGAATGTCTCCAGTATCCTGTAAGCTTCTTGAAGGCAGGAATTATGTCTTCTTCATTTGTTTGGTTGTTTGTTAATTATTTATTTGTTTCCTAAGTGCCCATTATATGTGTTACATTTATTTGATTGAATTTACACCCTCATGGGAAGAGGCAATAACCTCCACTTACAGGTTGGCGTTCGGGGGCAGAGTTCATGTTACTTCAGCATAGTAAGTGGGTCAAAGTTAAGAACAGTTTTCATTTCACCTATACTTTTAAGTCAAAAGCAAAAATTAAAGAGAATAATAATAATCTCTCTTACTTGATTTTATTTTCCTAATGACTTTCTGGTATTTCAAGGGTATTANTTACTTCAGCATAGTAAGTGGGTCAAAGTTAAGAACAGTTTTCATTTCACCTATACTTTTAAGTCAAAAGCAAAAATTAAAGAGAATAATAATAATCTCTCTTACTTGATTTTATTTTCCTAATGACTTTCTGGTATTTCAAGGGTATTATGACTCAATAAAATATGAATATAAAAATTCTGATTATGTTAAAATGTATAACTTTAGGGACAGTAATGACTTTTTATCTTAAAATTATAAAACAAACTGTAGTAATTATATTCAAAATACAACAATATAAAATTTTACACATTTTTAATTTTTACCTTTTTTTTTTTGTAGCCACTTACAATGACTACATTCATTTGATGTTCATTCAACAAATGTTAATCTATGTATATGTCTACTTGTCATCTATCTGCCTATCATTCACATTCTTCTAGGCAGGGTGGCATTATAAATAGATATAATTCCTGTTCTTTTATGAGAAGAAGCTTTATAGTATTGGGTTGGCCAAAAAGTTAGTTTGTGTTTTTCTGAAAAACCAGAGTGAATGTTTTAGCCAGCCCAATAGCTAGGTGAATGACATAAAATTGAATAGAATGTAGGCTAAATAATATCAAATGTGTCTTGTAGCAGTATGTATGTGACTGCATCCCTCACTAGTATGATATTCATGAATGTCATGAGTTCTTAGGAAGGAGAGATCACTGTGGCCTGTCAAGAATTTAAGACCTAATTTATGTGCAAAATTTTAAACTTGTGTCTGAATTTTCCTCATTATGTAGAAAATTCTAATTTCTCTGCACTAAACAAATAATATAAAATATGATCAGGAAATCAATAGGAGTGTGGAAAAAATAGCTGCTTTGTTGGGATTCTGGATAATAAAAAATTTATTCTAGTCTTTACTTCATAATGTTGCTTATGTAGTAGTGTTTATAAATGAACTGTGTACTTTGGCTTCATATTAGCAAAGAGAAATAAACTCTGCTGTGTCCTTGTTTAAAAATCAAGTAACTAATTCATGTATATCTTCATTCAGGAAATGTTTGTTCATTTATATGTTTAATCATATACTGTTTATTCATAACCTCCTGTCTTAGCCTCCTGGCTGCTCTACCAAATTATTGGAGACTGGGTGACTGAACAATGAATGTTTATTTCTCACAGTTCTGGAGGCTGAAAGTCTAGCATATGGCAACATTCTTCAGGGTTGCCGACAATCGACTTCTTTCTGTATCCTTACACGGCAGAAAGACAACTAGCCAGTTTTCTGGCCTCTTCTAATAAGGGCACTAATCCCATTCAGAAGGATTACACCTTCATGACCTAATAACTTCCCAAAGATTTCACCTGTCAATACCATTATATGGACATTATGATTTCAACATCTGAATTTCAGGAGCATGAACATTCAGTCTATAACACCTCCTATCCATTGGAGTGATCCAGATATTGATGGTGGGATTGACTGGCACTTGTCTTCAGAGTGCTAGCAGTTTAGAGTAAGTTCTCCATCTCTAAATTAGTAAATGTGTGTGTGTGTTTGCATGTATATGGCTGCATAAGTGTGTGAAACTCTGTAACTATTTATTGAGCACCTATTGGCCTCATACAGGATACAGGAATTTTTCTGTTTGTGATGTGATGAAATTCATCCTCACATTCTAGATGAGAAACACCCAAAGCAGAAATTTTTTAGAGTTGCAGCAAAATAACCATGTAAGATCTGAAAGATCTTTTGGTCAATATCAATAATGGTACCCTAAACAGTTGTTTTACAGATGACATAGGTGGGGTCTTGCAGCTGAAAAAACATATGCCATGAAAAATTGGGGGAACTTTGTAATTTTTCCTCAGTCATATTTTATACTTTTTAGAGTGATCATGATTTTCAGTGAAAATTCACCTCTTTGTGAGGTCTCCTGGATACTAATTAATTTGTGCCATGTTATGATCCTGTACACGGAAAGGTTAAATCAATACATTGCACCTGAGGAAAAAAAAATCTCTTTAAAAACACTGTGTTCCAATTCACAGGAACACTGTAAGTTCCCCAAAATGACTGGTAACTAAGTGGTTTGAAAGAGTTAATATAGCTCCCTACAGACCTAGTTCATGAAGACAGTACCTAGCCTTATATTGGAAAATGAATGTGGTTTTCAAATTTAGTCTATTTACGTGGGGAGATTGTGGTGATGGAAAATGCTTATTTCCTTTAATTCAGTTTACCACTTAATCTATAAATGCAAACCATGTTAAAGGATGCTTGAAAAAAAATAAACTTGAAAACCAGCCTTAACCTCCCAAACCAGCTGAAGTCACTCAAAAGACAATAAGGGCAAAATTTCATTATATAGCCTTCAAGTGTGTTTTTAAAAACCCCATAGCCTTTCCAAGTAAAGTGATGAATGTTGTTCTGATTCTAATTGACAAGTGTTATATATAAAAGAGTTCTTACCTTCATTCTTATCAAAACTGTGGGGATTTCCAATGATAGGACAATATTGTGTGGGTGGAAACTTCTCAGAAGAATAGAGAACTTATCAGTATTTACTTAGGTTCTATTACATTCAGAGCCATAAAAACAACTACACTCATAAATTTATAGCCAGTCAAGGATATTGCCTCTTGCCCAAAGAGGCTGGATATTAAAGGAGTAGACTGAATGAGCTCAAATCATGAAGTGGTTTCAATATTGGAGGAGTTTTCCCTCTTCATATTTCAACTTGTAGACAATATGTTATGAAGACTCACTGGCTAGCTAACTTTGGGGGTTTGGAAGCAAAAACAATCAACTATTTTTTTCTTAAAAATTTACTTTTTTCTTCTACAATTAGTACTTAATACTAATATTTTAATGAACTCTAACTGTAGACTTCACCAAACTTGCTTGAATACGTTTCTTTTATAAATTCACCTTTGCAGATAAAGAAGCCAGAGGCTTATAGAGGTTAGGAATCTTGCTCAAAACCACATAGCAGAGACAAGGCTTAAGCCCAGATCTTTTCTGATTCTGGAGCAGATTCTGTATTAGCTTCTTAATTCGATTGTAACAAGTTAACACAATCTGAGTGGCTTGAAATAGCACAGGTTTATTATTTTACAGCTCTGGAGGTCAGAAGTCCCATAAGGGACTAAACTAGATTCGAGGTGTCAGTAAGGCTGCATTCCTCTGGAGGCTCTAGGGGAGAACACATCCTCATGCCTTTTTCTGCTTCTACGGTCCTCTTCCATTCCTTGGCTCATGACCCCTTCTTCCATTTTCAAAGCCAACAACCCCATAACTCTAACCTTTATTCCTGTCATTACATCTTGTTTTTGGACTCTCTTGTCTCCCTGTTCCATGTTTTAATAACTCTTGGAATATTACTCTGGCATTAAAAAGATGAAATAATGCCATTTGAAGCAAAATGAATGCACATAGAGAATGTCATGCTGAATGAAGTCAGACAGAGAAGCAGAAATACCATATGATATCCCTTATATGTGGAATCTAAAAAGAAATGACACAAATACACTTTTTTATGAAATAGAAGCAGACTCATAGAGAACAAACTTATGGTTGCTGGGGGGAAGAATAAGGAGAAGGGATATTTAGGGAGTTTGGGATCGACATGCACACTCTGCTATATTTAGAATGGGTAACCAGCAAGGTCCTACCTATATAGGACAGGGAATTCTTCTCAGTGTTATGTGGCAGCCTGGATGGGAGGGCAGTTTGGGGGAGAATGAATACATGTATGGCTGAGTCCCTTTGTTGTTCACCTGAAACAACATTGTTAACTGGCTATATTCCAATATAAAATAAAGATTTTTTTAAAAAGAACTGTTATGACTATGTTGGGCCCACCCAAATTATCTAGGATAATCTCCTTATTTAAAGATTCTTCATCATTTCTGCTTCACAAGGGCTTCCCTGGTGGTTCAGATGGTAAAGAATCTCCCTGCAGTGCAGGAGACCTGGGTTCAGTTCCTGGGTTGAAAGACCTCCTAGAGAAGGGAATGGCAAATCATTCCAGTATTCTTGCCTGGGAAATCTCATTGACAGAGGACCCTGGCAGGCTACAGTCCATGAGGTCACAAAGAGTTGGGCACAACTAAGAAACTAACTGAGTTGACTCATTGGAAAAGACTCTGATGCTAGGAGGGATTGGGGGCAGGAGGAGAAGGAGATGACAGAGGATGAGATGGATGGATGGCATCACTGACTCGATGGATGTGAGTTTGAATGAACTCCGGGAGTTGGTGGTGGACAGGGAGGCCTGACGTGCTGTGATTCATGGGGTGGCAAAGAGTCGGACACAACTGAGCGACTGAATTGAACTGAACTGAGAAACTAACACACATCACATCTGCAGTCACTTTGCCATATAAGGTAATATAATCATAGCTTCCAGGGATTAGAGTGTCTTCAAAAGGTCATTATCTTACCTACCATGGAAGCTAAAGTAGATCTAGATAAATGTACTGCAGTCTTTTAAAATTAATACTTGATATTATAACTTAGTAGCCCCAAATAATAATCAGCAAGATTAATGATCACTAAAATGATGATAGTATATAATATGTATATATTATGTACTATGTACTTTGAATAAAGTATATAATATGTATATAATAAAGTGGTTTATTTCAGAAAAATTCCTTCTCCATCATTGACTACCTGTACAACCTGAGACAAATCTCTTAGTACCATTTCTTTGGAATTGTATGGTGGTAAATTATATCAAAGTTTATCCTTATAACAACTGGTGTAGGTGTGTGTGTTAGTTGCTCAGTCATGTCTGACTCTTTGTGATCCCATGGGCTGTAGCCTGCCAGGCTCCTTTGTCCATGGATTTCTCTAGGCAAGAATACTGCAGTGGGTTGCCATTTCCTTCTCCAGGGGATCTTCCCTACCCTGGGATGGAACCCAGGTCTCCTGCATTGCAAGCAGATTCTTTATCATCTGAGCCACCAGAGAAGCCCTTATAACAACTGAAAGCCTATTTAAACAGGTAGCTGGTAGATGGTCTGCAAATAATTTGCTGCTGCTCAATATTCTCTCTCTCTCTTTTTTTTTTTTAGTATTGAAGACTGCTTTGTTTTTTACTATAATGTTAAATTTGGGCATTTTGATTAATTCATTAACCTGATGATAGCTTTATCTCATCCCATTTTAGGTACTTAGTTTTTTAAGATGAAGTTTTCTCATTGTTTGTTATTGTAAGTGTACAGCTAGTAGTTTCAGGGGAAATGTGTCAGTCTTTTAAAAATGTTTTATTAAGAGAAATCACAATCTCATGTTTTAGGAGAGTTACAAGGCAAGTACTGTTTTTGCCTTATCGTTCCCTCACTAATCAAGTTCTCAGAGATTAATTCCTACCTGTGGATTTTAAGTTGTTTTCCTCTGGACTAATACTCTGCAATTCTTGATCACATGACCATCAACTTTGAACTGATATTGTTGACTTCTGGTGTGAAACTTGAGGATCTGTCTCACTTCACTTACCCCACATTTCTTTGTCCCTCCTCTCAATATCTGAAATTTATATTTTTAGTTTTGTTTTTCTATCAATTAATTTATAACTCAAAATAATGTAGGTAAACATTTATTCTTTTTTTTCAACAAATCTATACTGTTCACTTTCTACCCAGCTCTCCACTTCTCCTTCCCCCCGAGGCCAATGTTTTTAGTCAGCTTGACTTTTATATTGTCAAGGTGTTTACATTCTTTCTATGACTGTCTTCTTTTTTAAAAAATATATTGATTAAATTTTGGAAATGTGCAAATGTGTAAACAGTGTTGAAAGTGAAAGTTGATCAGTCCTATCTTTCTGGGTTTCTCTGATAGCTCAGTTGGTACACCCCGATTCCATTCCTGGGTGGGGAAGATCTGCTGGAGAAGGGATAGGGTACCCACTCCAGTATTCTTGGGCTTCCCTGACTCTTTGCAACCCTGGAATTCTTCAGGCCAGAATACTGGAGTGGCTAGCCTTTCCCTTCTCCAGGGGATCTTCCCAACCCAGGGATTGAACCCAGGCCTCATGTGTTGCAGGTGGATTCTTTACCAGCTGAGCCCCAAGGGAAGCCCAAGAATACTGGAGTAGGTAGCCTATCCCTTCTCTAACGATCTTCCACACCCAGGAATCATACTGGAGTCTTCTGCATTGCAGGTGGATTCTTTACCAACTGAGCTATCAGGGAAGCCCTTTAAACACTGTTGGCACTCCACAAACATTGTGTAACACCAAGTCACAACTAGCGTGCTGTGTTCTTAGATAGAGGCCAGTGCCAGGAAGCCTAGGACACACTTGGAAAAAAGTTCACCATGTCCACGTAGACTCTCCTTTTTGTCTATTTTTTAAGTCCATTGCTTGACATCATTCCAAATTTACATTTGCTTTATATCTGGGCCTTAACTTTTTCCTATAGGTTTATATTTATCCTGAATTGTGTTTTGTTTTGCTTCCTGCTATAAATTTGCTATTACCTTATCCTTATTTCATTTCCCCCCTTAAAGTCTCAGAGGTGTTTTTTTTCCCCCCCCTGAAAATTTCCCATGTGAAGCTCTACATGTTTTTCTATCAGTCTCAGAATGCAGTAGCCCAAAATTTCAAAAGGATATGGATATGGGCCTTTTTTCACTCATGGCATTCGAATCCCTATAGGCCTGTTGAATTTTGAAACTTATTGTCTTGTTTTAATCTGGGGATATTTTCTAGTTTTTTCTTTGATGATTTCTTTTTACCCATTTCTTTGTTTTTATTTTCTCATTCTCATCACTATTTGTTGGATGCCCTAGAGTAGTTTTCATCTCTTGTCTTTCATTTCAACTTTTTATTCCTTTTCCACTTTTAATCTTTGCATAAAAAATATCTTGTTGCTTACTTTTTAGTCTTCAGGTGCATTTGATGTTTTGGTTATTGTATGCTGAGTTTTCCAAATTTGCTGGCATATTGAGTGCAGCACTTTCACAGCATCATCTTTCAGGATTTGNCAAAGGTCCATCATTTAAGTCTCAGAACTAAATAAACATGTGAGATTATGATTATTTTATTGAGCTTTCTTATTTTATGACCCACTAATGGCTCATGGATCAGTTATATTGATGAGCACTGGAAACCTACAGCTTCAATGAGGTTTTTTATTTATTCATTTATTGTTTTTATTGTCAAGTGCCAAGAAGGTAATACCCAGTTCCCAGTCTTATTTTTCCTTTACAATAAACTGTAGAAATACAATTTTTATTGTGGAATAGGAACTAAAATATGTGTTAAGCATATATAGCTGGCGCTTTGTGTGTGACTTTCTAATTTACCTTTAGTTTCTAATGCAAATTTTTCAGCTTCTGAGTTTGAGTACATATCTTACTATCAACATCAATATTGGGCTTATGGATTTTTTGCACTTGTTAGGCTGAACTCATTGGCAAAATTAACCTGGTTATGTGTTTTAGGATTTGTGAGAAGATAACATATTGAAGCATAATTTTTTAAATTTATCTTTGCTGTTTTATATATATTGTAATTTATTCATGTCATAGTTTATCAAGAGTGACCTTCTATGGAAACTTGTAGGCTCCCCCCAAAAGAGGGCATGATTGGGGCTATACACCCCTGATTTTTCTTCCCAAATTTGCCTACCAGTTAAGTCCCTTCACCTCTTTTCCTGGCCTGCAATAAGGAGACAAATTCAGTTTCACAGAAACATAATGGGTGAGGAGTAAGTGACCCCACCAAAGTATTACTACCTAACACAATTGGCATGTTACAAGTAACATGACTGAGCAACTAACACTTCAACCTTTTTCACCAAAGGATTACTATTTCTAATATTCATGAGCAGATTTAGTTTGAAAACTAAACACAAAAGTTTTATTTAATGTAGTGCTTGATGATTTGACTTATCTATTTCAAAATGAAATTTAAAACTTTGTATTTAGCTATAAAGTTAATTAGCCCCCCTCAAACCTACTGGCTTTATCAACACCTTGTCAGTTTTGCTGATAACACCTTTACTAGGGTTTGTAAGGTAAAACAGAACTGTTTGCCCGGTTAAACTTCAAGAATCTTATAGATTTTGTCATTTTAGATTGTCCTGAAATTGAAAAGGAAGCCACCTGACTTGATATGTGCATATGTTCCCTGAGGTCAAAGCCAGCCATTACATTTTGAAAGGATTTTTAGGTTAATTTTTTGAACCAGGGACTTTCAGTGCTAAAACGTTTGTTAAAATCACACTGTGGAGAAGAGAAGTACTATTACTATTGTATATTTCTTTATGTATGCACACGTGAATGTTCAGTTGCCCAGTCAAGGGCAAATTTTTGCTATTCCATGGATTGTAGCCTGTCAGGCTCCTCTGTCCATGGGATTTCCCAGGCAAGAATACCTGAGTAGGTTTCTCCTCCAGAGGATCTTCCCGACCCAGTGATAGAACCCACATCTCTTGCGTCTCCTGCATTGAGACGCGTTGATAGGTGAGGGATGCCCTATTGCATTATATATATTTAGAATCAAACCCTTCAAGTCAAGTCTCTTTGTATATGTAAAAATTGAAGAACAATTAATCCACTTGACTGAATTTGGAAACATAATGCAAATGGGGCAGAAAGGCAATGGATAGCCAAGAAAGAAAAAGAATTTTCTGAGTATATAAATGTTCAAAATAAGATCAATATCCAAGTTAAATGAAACCAAACTGAGGGTTCATTATTCCATTAGACCTTGCATTTTGATTTGTATCACCATTTGCACAGCTATAAAAATTATTAAAAGATGTTCTGATGGTTCATGAGTTTATATAAATATATATTGAAATTCAAATGATTCTGAGGACAAAGGATGGAAATCTTTTAAGGAATTAATGAATATTAAAGGTCCACTGAGACTTCCCTAGGCATTCTAAGGTTGTGAAACTTGTGGTATGGATTCCAAAATCCAGGTCTTACACTGTAGAGTTTCTAACATATATATTTCTTTCAATGAAGACAATGAAACTCATAGCTAAGCAAGAGCTGGATGCTGAGTCTGGGAATGCAGGAGCTATGAATTCACTCTAAAAATAAAGAACGTGGCTTATTAGACTCCAGGATTTCCAAATGTGGTGTGGTGATGTAAGAATTCATTTTGGTACCAGATAAATTTAAGTTAGGATCTTAGTATTGTGAATAGCCTATGTCTTTCCTCAAGTTACTGTACACTTTTGAGTCTGTTTTCTTATTTGTAAAACTGAGGACAATAACCCATCACTGTATAAAATCTGGTTAGGATTAAATGAGAAAAAGGCCTTGCAAAATGCACAGTGCAGAATTATCCCTCAGTGTCTGTTAAGCACAATATTCTCCTCTCAAATGCAACTCTCTAAATTGTCTCTTTCCAAGCTACAACCCCTATTAGGAGATAAGTCCACCTCTTAGATTATATCTCCCAGCTTTTCTCATGAATGAAGGCAAATGATTGTTTTTACCTAAAAGAAATAGAAATGATTGTCCTTGAACAGCCGACAGATTCATGCACCTAAAAAGCAGGCTACATTGGATGAAGTCAAGCCTTTTTTTTTCTTGCATATTTCACTGATGATGCAGTTTTCAAATGCAAACTGTGTAGAATCAGGTGCTCTGTCTTTAGAAGAAGAAAATGTTTTAGTAGTCTAAACTGTGGAGACTGTTCAGCAGTTTCTGATACTTTCTGTCTCTTTTATCCAGATATGCAATTCTACTGTAACCTAAAGTATTTCAAGAGGTGTCAGAAATTCAGCAGATTTTCCCCCTCTAAGAAAGCAAGGAGGGGGAAAAACAACATTGTATGGTGGTTTAAGCATTTCTTTAATATTTTTTTAAAATCTACATTCTTTACAGTTTTATAATTCATGTTGACTGTCTGGATGTTCTTCTAAACATCCAGAAAGAAGAACCTTTGAAAGAAGAACATGTATGATTTTTTCATTGTTTATAGTTTCAGACTAATAGTAATAACTCACACCGTTTTAAAGATGTCAGCCGCCACACTAAGCAGTTCACATGTGTTAACATATTTACTGCTCAGTTATATTTGGATGTTGTTCCTTTAGTATACAGGGGGAGATAGAGGTGAAAAGAATTTGGGTATATTTCCCTGAGATCATGCAAGTGGTGGAACCAGAATTTGAACTTAAGGAGATTGTTTAGAGCTTTACATTTATTGACCCCACAGTAAACAATAGAGATAAGGTCGGTCTAAAAAATAATACCAGCCTAAGTCATCAACGAGGCTCCATCACTTGTTTTTAATGACTTTAAATATGTATATGTTTTGTGTAAAGAAATTGTTGTACGTGTATGAGTACGTTTTTGTTCAATGAATATTTTGCTTCAGAAACTGGATAACAAAAGAAAATATGACAAACAGAGGCAGATGTAAAAGAACATATTATAATAAACTGAAAAACATTAAAAATACTCTTTTCAATTCCTAATATTCTTTTTAGGTTTTGTGTGTGTGTGTGTGTGTGTGTGTGTGTGTGTGTGTGTGTGCTTAGATAAGAGTTTTATTTTTGCAAAAATACTGTGGAATTTGAAAATAGTGTAATTTCTAGTGAAAGCATGCTTAATTGCCTTGTTCAATCACTCAGTCCCGTCTGACTCTTTGCAACCCCGTGGACTGCAGCACAGCAGGCTTCTGTGTCCCTCACCATCTCCCAGAGCTTGCTCAAACTCATGTCCATTAATTCGATGATGCCATCCAACCATCTCATCCTCTCTCTCCCCCTTCTCCTCCCTATCCTTAATCTTTCCCAGCATTAGGGTCTTTTCTCATCAGTTGTCTCTTATCAGGTGGCCACAGTGTTAGAGCTTCAGCTTCAGCATCAATCCTTCCAATGAATATTCAGGGTTGTTTTCCTTGAGGATTGACTGGTTTGATCTCCTTGCTGTCCACTGATCTACGTAATATATAAGGGAATTTTTACTTTATTAATCTAAATAATAAAAAGTGATTTTCCACAATTAATGACAACACAATGCTTTCCTAGGTTAATTGATAAGTGTCAAATATGTATAGTGAAATTAAATTTAAGTTTGGAGAAAATAATCTCCGCTTCTTTGAGCACAGTGCTACATTTTGATTACTCAGCTGTGCAACCATGATGGAGCCTCCTAGAATGAATGTTGAAAGTTTCAAACAGAAAAACAGGCCAAATCCTGCAGCGTGACTGTACTTTGAAAGCAAGTATAGGTCTTCTATCTGATTTTCACTTTTATATTAAAAAATCATTTTCAGCAATCAAATCAAGAGTGGGTTATAAAAGTAGATTTAAAATAAAACAAAATTCAGGTGGCTGTAAAAATTGTCCATCATTATTAATTTTTTTCATATTGAAGTATGATATTTGAATAATATTTTACCTTATTTTTCCTGAACTCTGCTGGAAAACATAGCTGAAGTAATTCATTGAGTTATACACATCACTGCAAAGTAAGTTAAGGACTCTTGTTCTCAAAACCTCGTAATGAGCTTGAGTGAGTTACTTCATTTCTCTGGATCTTCTTTCTCATGGCATGGAATTAGGCTGTTGATTTTCCGTTTTCTGCCAAGTCCTGCAGATCAGGAGTGCTTTAGTCTCCTAAAGTCTCCTAAAAAGTGTATTTTACCTACGGTTACCTGCTTGAAATTAGCTTGGAAAATACTTCCAGAAGGTAAAGATTTGAAAAGCCCCTGGACTAGATTACATCTGGAATTCCTCCCACCTGCAACATTTTCATGTTTCACTTGTTTCGATTCCTCTGCTGGAATCAAACACCCAGACCACCACCGCCTTGCATTCCAGGCTTTTGCAGAGGGAATGCCCATATGCCCACCTTCCACAGTCACAATTCCACTTTCTTCAAGGTCCAACTCCACGGATGTCTCTGTGATAGCCAGGAAAATCTCTCCTTCCTTGGAATTTCAATAACAGTATGTTAGCATTGTTATTGAGGTGTATAACCTGTTCTTCATTATAGCATGATTTTTATGTATTTGAAGAGTTGCCGTCTCTAATTCCGATAGGGACTAGCTGGAGTAGGGGGGTGGGTAGAAGCTAATGATGCAATAAGAGAGCACCTCTGGAAAGCACATGTGCCATTATGGGAGCATAGCCTTATGGCTCAGCAGGTAAAGAATCCATCTGCAACGCTGGAGACACAGATGTGGGTTCGATCCCTGAGTTGGGAAGATCCCCTGGAGAGGGAAGTGGCAACCCGCTCCAGCATTCCTGCCTGAAAAATCCCATGGAGAGGAGCCTGCTGAGCTGCAGTCCATGAAGTGACTAAAGAGTCGGACATGACTGAGAGACTAAACACACACACACAACACACAGACTTAATGGGATTTCCTGGAGACGGGCCGCAGGGAAATTTAGGCTCAGTATTATTTATGTTTTGATAAAAATTGTACATCGGAATTTTTAATGAAAATGTTAACTTTTGGAAACATCCAAAAATAAAAACCAAAAAGTGCCAGAACAACAAAAAGTATGTGCTATCCACTTTCTATGCCTCTGAATCGCACACATACTCATGTTTTCACCACCTAACATGAACCCAGTAATTTACTTGCAACTTTGTTCATGTAATTTTTGAATAAAATCACTAAATATTTGAGTAAAATTTAGTGAATTTTGTTGGACATGTTCAGACAGACTTATATAGACTTACCTAATAATATGATATTGATTAAAAACTAGAACAAACTGGACTCTCAAAGAGCAATGTGACAATATTTTCAAGATGATCAAATTGTAAGTGGGTACCTTCAAAGGTAAAATCTTAACCTCAGAATTCCCTACCTGATGCTCTGCAGTGTGATGTAAATGCCTTCCAGAACAAGAAGGAGATTAAGGGACATTTCACAGTTGTACTGTAGTTATTAAAGAGCAGACAAATTAGCCACTTGCCTAGAAGAAATCAAAAGACTCATCTGGAAATTTGGGAGGGTTTTAAAGTGACCTTCTTGTGTTAATCTTGAAAGAGATAATATATATTAGAGCTGTTTTCCTTTTTGCTGCTCTTTCTGAGCGCCTTATGTGCTTGCTAAATACATGAGAATGCTGGTAAGTTTATATTCTTTTAGATATTGCTGTGCTAGTGATCATTCTTTCTGTTTCCCATCAAAAACGTTTGAATTTTAACCTATACAGTTTGCAACACTCATATTTTAATTCTCTCTGTAAGAGTGACAGTGTTTCTAGTAGATTTAGATCATTTTATTATTGTTTCCTGTTTGAAGTTATTCCCAATTGACTTTTCATATTCTAGTTATAATTTTAATCTGATTGCTTTTTCTGTTTTTGACTAAGTAGCAGAGTGTTCACTAGTGACTGGGCATTCAGGAGGGATGACAGAATGCTTCTGACTCAATGACATGTGAACCAAACAGTCACAGGCTGTTATAACCCCAAATTTGAAATGATATGTTATGATAAAATGATAACATTTCAATTGTTTATCATGTTAACATTTTACTAAAATAAGTATGAAATTATGTTTCTAAACATAGTATGTTAATTGATTAAAGTATTTATTCCTTTATTTCAATTAGAACAGATACAAATTTCCCTAATTCTGTCTTAGTCAAGTTCATTTTCTCTTTCCGACACAAATGTAATTCTTGAAGTGGTTTTGATGGCTCAGAGATCAGCACCTTTCATTTGAACAGTCTTGTTAACAAAATAAGCAGAGGTGTTCTCTTGTTAAAACTATCCACCTCTTTTGCCCATGGAAATTCTGGCTGGTGCAAGGCCCCTCCCTGCTCAGACACTTTCAATTCAACCATTTCTTCCTCTGCTTTTGTTACACTGCCCCCTGCATCTCACCAAGTGGCCTCACAGTCTAAATTGTTCAGGTCACTCATCTTTCATTCTCTCTAAAAAGCACGTAGTCTGCAGCTTTTCACTAAAGTTCAATATCATTGATGTAAAGCTGGGTTTATCAATGATAGATCTACTTTCTTTAAAACTAAGGAAAGTGATTATATTTAAATAGAAAGTAGGTAATATTTTTAAAACTAAGTATAGAGCAGATATTTGCATTAAAATTTTATCTTAATGACATCTATTGCAGGATTAGTCAAAGATCTTAATAAGTATTATTAGTCATAGTTGCTTAGAATGATTATTTCTGTGTTAATATACTTGACCAATAATAATTAACAACACTGATGAACAGAATAACTAACCTCTTAGTACACTTTTCTATACAGATGACACTTTCTTATGGAATACCTCAATGGATTATCATAACCCTATTATTAATATTATTGTTATATAGATATTATTAAAGACTCAAAACTAAAGTTAACAAAGAGTCAAGTTAAGGAAACCAAGTGAATGGCTGCTTTTCAAAATGTGAATGTTTACTCTTTTAAAGAAATTAAAATTTGGCAAAATTGACAATGTTTTCCCTTTCACCTGATATGTCATTGTTAGAAAATAATCTGAAGTAAATATGAGCTTTTAGCTTAGCATTTCTTTAAAAAATACAAGGAACTTAAATCAGATGATTAATAGAAAAATAGTTAAGTTTATTATCTTCATGATGAGCATTAAACAACTATTATAAATCATGTTTTCTAATAACATAGAGAATATTCACAGGTTAATAATGTGAATAAAAGCAAGATATACAAAGGCATAATATGTATGACTGTAATTATAGAAACATATTTCTGAATCCCAAACCTGAATACTCCACTGCACAAAGCTTCTATCCATCTCAGGGCCCTCTCTGAATTGTCGATTCATCTCTTTGCTTGACTACTGTTCCTTCAGGTTCTGGATTAAATGTTACTTTCTCAGGAAAGTATTTGCTGATCCTCAGGGTCACTTCAGACCAGATGTGTACCCCAGTTATACCTTCTCCTAACACTTTAATGCTTATTATGGTGACAATCACTTGGTAGAATCTTTTGAATGTCTTCCTTAATAGACAAGAAGCTTTATTTGAGCAGGAACTGCATCAGCCTTGTTTCTCAATGCCTAATACAGTGACTGGGACATAGTATGAACTCAGCAGACATTTGTTGAAGAAATGAGTGAATGAATGAATGAAAGCAAGGTACAGTGCTAAGGAATGTTTACTTAATCCCTTTAAGATTCTTCACAAAATTTATGAAGTGACAGCCATCTCTATCACATTTTATGAATAAGGAAACTAAATCTTAGAGAAAATTGTCCAAAGTTGTATAGCAAGTCAGTGAACAGCTCAAATTAAAACCTGATGTCTTGGAATATAGTGCCCATGCTCTTAGACACAGATGATGAAAATGTTGCACTTAATATAACTAATAAGTCTATTGTATCTTGTTGAACAGTATTAAATATTCATACTTGTAAGTCAAAGATAGTGAAATATCACCAACTTTATATTAATTTATTAATAATAATGAATTAACAAGCATTTTAAATTTTGAAAAATATATATAAAAATAAATATAGCATTAGAACTGCAGAAGTTTTTGTTTTGCAGTCTTAACATTTTTCAGATTTTCTACACTGTTTTTATCATCTTCTGTAAAAAGGAAAGCATTTATTAAAATCCACTCACCCCTGAATGGTGGAGATAGTTCTCAAGTCAAGATCTTTTGACATCCAATCCCAAAGAGTTTTCAATGGATAAATAGACTGTGAAAGAGAAGGATCAGAGTTCTCTGCACTGCAGAGTTATAACCATCTTGTGAATTAGCATATAATTAGCAATTGATTAACTTTTCCAGATAATTTAATCCAAAGTCAAATCTCTAAAATACTGTTTTAAAATTTTAACTGGAAACTCTTTTTAAAAATCTGTGACTGCAAAACAGGAAGCCACATTAGGTCTATATCATATGCAGGTTTTGAGCTGGTTGGGCATATTTCTTTGTATATATGTCTTTTATTCTTTCTATTGTTTTCTATCACAGATACTGCCAGCTATCAACTTTATAGCATCCAGTTTTAAAGATACATGTTTTATTTCTTACCAACGTTAGTATTTAAGATAAACCTGATTTTCAAAAGTGAATTATTTTTCCTGAAATTCACCAAGGTAACACTTATCTCTGTAGTTTTCATTGTACGTTTTGAAGAAAAATTCGCTTCTGATTGCTCCCTTGATTATCCCTGCCTTTGAAGTTGGTACAAATGAGCCAGGACTCTGAATAACACCAGGCTCAGACAACCTAGTTTATTAAATACTTTTGATAGAACAGTGTCAAGTACCTTGGGATGAAATTGTTTTTTAAATTATAGTTGATTTACAATGTTGTGCTGATTTCTGCTGAAAAGCAAAGTGACTCAGTTATACACATATATACATTGTTTTTTGTTATGGTTTATCCCAGGAGCTTGGATAGGGTTCCCTGTGCTATACAGTAGAAACTTGTTAATTATCTATCCTAATTGTAATATTAATAGGTTGCATCTACTAATCCCAAACTCCCAGTCCATCCCTCTCTATCTCTCTCCCCTGCCCCACCCTCGTCCCTTGATAATCACAAGTCAGTTCTCTAGGTCTGTGAGTCTATTCTGTTTTTTAGATGCATTCATTTGTGCCATATTTTGGATTCCCCATGTAAGTGGCATCATATGGAATTTCTCTTTCTGACTTACTTCACTTAGTATAATAATCTCTAGTTGCATCCATGTTTCTGCAAATGACATTATTTCTTTCTTTTTATGGCTGAGTAGTATTCCGTTATATTTATGTACCACATCTTCTTTATTGGGATACAACATTTGATAGGCATAGAATTAAGTCATGCTGCCTACACGTAGATTCTAAAGGTTGTCACAGCTACCTCCCCATAGATCTGCTCCAGCTGCCATCGTGCCTTAGATCAAAAGCGTCAGATATGACACAAAGTGATTATACAGGACCTATTTTTTTCATGGCTTATTGTCAATCTTATGAATAAACGAATGAATGGACAGCCTCTATTTTAACTGGATTCCTAATCTCTAGCTGTTGTTTCTTCACATTGGACTTCTTGGCCTTGATGTTACAAATGAATCTGATGATCCTTTTTTTTGGATATTCTCTCTAGAACCAGACGTTGCTCCATTATTTCTAAAATTCTCTACATGTCATTAAGTGTAACTTCCATTGTCCCTTTTGCAAAGACTCCAACTTGCTTTCTCCCTGAGCCTTGACAATACATATTATATTTTAATAACTAGATTTGAATAACCTACTTTGGCCATCTTTTTGTCCCTCATTGATCATATGCATATTGAACTTTTGTTAAGTATAGAGTAGAGCTAAGCCTTGAGATGGAAGACAATATACATGAAAATAGTCATCCTTGTCTAATAGCATTTTTACTTTAGTTAAATTAGTGGTAATTTACTGTTGTTCATTTGCAGAATGAACCATACAGCCTATCTATACTGTTGTGAATAGAACCTGACCCAAGTCAAGCAAACAACAAACAAAACTTTAAAAACCTTTTGTGGTTTAAAATTTTAAAGTTGATTTTGAAAATTCACTCTCTGAAAGTGAATTCAAAAGTGAGTAATTTCATAATCCCGCTTAACATCTAAACAATTTAATAAATGAAAAATCTGATATCTCTTTTGTTTTGTTTACTCATTCTTTCCTCAATAATAATTTTCACACTTTTTATATCTCACACTTTTACAAACTTTAATTTCCTTCACGATAATACTTACCTTGGGACAGCCTCCTTTTGCCAAATCACAGATGGGTTGTCCTTTTCCATATAATTGTAAGTGTGGATCATCCATTTTTAAGTATTTTGTTATATTATTAAAACTTATAACATGTTCTTGCTTTCAGGACCTGCCACATTTAAGACTTCCAGGATTGATATGTATTTTTATGTGTCATTTGATTTGTAGATGTATCACTTATCTACTTTAAAAAAAAATCTTTCATGGCTTCCAATTATGTCTGGAAATAAATCTGAAAATTTCTGTTTCAACATCTAAACCCTCTATAATATAGTCCCATTTTTCAAATGCAATCACATGGCCCACATGTCCTTTCAACCCCAAAGTCCTCTTTTGTCCACCAGTCAGAATCTATTTACTCCGTAAAACCCAGCTTAGATCTACTATTAATATCATGATCACCCAAATCTTTAAATAGGAATTTTCCTCTGAATTTCAGAAGTGACTAGAGTTAGAATAATTTCATTGTCACTATTCATGCTAATTATCCTTACCAATTTTTCTCTCTACAAATATTGACAGATTGATTCCTTAAGAATAGAAGCCATGTATCAAGTTGCCACTGTCATATAATACAAGTGGACATTTTGAACAGTAAACTTAAAATCACACAATCATAGTGTTTGAAACATTAAGGGTCTTTGGGATTAATATACAAAATTTTTAATTTTACAGATGAGAAAACTGAGATTCAAATGAGAACAATATGAATCAGCCAGTTTTTCTTTTTTTCGCTGCCTGGCATGTGGAATCTTAGATCCCAAACCAGGGATCAAACTCATGCCCCCTGCATTGGAAGGGCAGAGTCTTAACCACTGGACCACTACTAAGGAAGGCGCAGATCAGACAAGCTTAATAGTCTTTACCTCAGTGTCTTTGATATCCTTTCTGATTCTGCTTCCTCAAACTTTAAAATGAATATGTTTTCTGTGTGTTAACAAAATATAAAAGACATTGTCATCTGTGCTTCGGTCAGAAAATCAGAAACCGCTTTATAAATTTGAAGCAGGAAGGTACTTCATGCAAAGAACAAAGGGCTCACAAAACTACCTCCTATATGGTGATGCCTAAGCATTTATTCACCTGCTACTGCTGCAGAAATAGTGAAGCTTCTGAGTCTCTTCCACCTTCTAAATGTGTGTGACTGTTCCTAAGTGATAGAATCTGATCCGGAAAAGCTAAAAATAATAATAATAACAAAACTTATATTTGCGTGTGCTTAGTCACTCATTTGTGTCCTATTCTTTGTGACACCTTAGACTGTAGCCTGCCAGGCTCCTCTGTCCACAGGGATTCTCCAGACAAGAATACTGGAGTGTGTTGCCATGCCCTCCTCCAGGGGATCTTCCCAACCCAGGGATTGAACCCAGGTCTCCTGCATTGCAGGCGGCTTCTTTACTGTCTAAGCCACCAGGGAAGCCCATTCTTATATTTACATCTTAGTTTTTAATCCCAATAATTCAGTGCCTTTCAATTTAAGATCAAACATTTACACATACCTCACAGAGATAAATGTACTGTAACCCTGAATAATAATTGATGTTAATAATAATGAATTATTAGAGCTGGAAGGGACTAGAGGTAAACTGAACTCATGTTCTCATTTAAAAAATCAAAGTCACTCAGTAGTGAGGTTGGGAGAGTCATCTTTTTTAAACCTACTTCATTGCTAGAGATGAAGTGTTTTCCTGCTACACTACTCTCTGAAGCTTTCCATTGCTTTATACTTACAGTCAATTTCATTTTATTGCCTTCCGACTTAATGAAATTAGTCCTTCTTATACCTAATTATTTAGTGCTAAGACCCTGTTTGAGCTTGATAAAACTCTCCAAAAATTTTTACTAGATCTTTATCACATAAGTACAAACGGAAAGGGAACAGTTAAGACAGCTCATTGCAGTTTTAAGATCTAATCACCATTTTATCTGATGACTTACAAACTGGAAAGTTGACCAGTAAATCTGTTTAATCAGACCTCTCAACATTGTGAATGATCCTCCTGGTAACCAGATGTTTAAAGTCTATCATGGACACTTCTCATTTTTACTTCTTGTTCTCAATGGAACTTGCTGTGGCACTGGGGTTTTCTTAAGTATAAAACATACCAAAATCACACTGTCATTATAGGTTGCTTTGTCCTCAGGATGTCTAGCATTCTTTTTGGACTATCAGTCTTTCAACATCCAGTTCAGGAATTAAAGTAAATCATTTAATCCATGCAGCATGTCACTCAATAGTTATACCTTTAGAAATTGTTTCCATGGGAGCACCCATGGATGCAGCCAGTCTGAGATGTTGACACTATAGAAAAACTGACAGCGTACTCTTTGTATTGATTCCACTCTTTACAAATATAGACTTCATTCCCTACCACAGCCTTGTGAGTGGTGACTGCTGAGGTTTCTAAATTGCTTTGTAAATTATTTATTACTTGAACATTTTGTAAAGACCCCTTTTCTTCTTGCCTGACTCGCTTTTGATTCCTAAGGTCTTGTATATATTGGAAAGTCTCAGTGTATATACTGACCACAACCTTCTTACCGCACTGCTTTTCTTCCTGTCTTATACTACAAACCCGATTTTTTTCTACCCATATTACAATTACGCCTTTTGTCATTCTTGTTTCTTATACGGTGCCTGCAAAGTATCTTAAAAGCTTATAAACCCATGTTCCATACTGAGCACTAGACAGGATGGCAGTTTGGAGCCCAGCACTGAACGATTAATTAGCACTTTTTCAAACTAAAAAGTTTATAAAGTATTTGAAGAATGTTTGTTTAACGATGGAGGAAACAGGTTCCTTCAATAAAAATTGCTTATCAGAGCACATGCACATATTTAATTCACTTGCACTAATGTAGTAGAGTGCATTTCAGTGCTCTGAAAACAATTGCAAATGCTTTTTTTTTCTTAACTCTTCTCTCTTAGGTTTTCTTTTGTGAGTTTGTGAACTGTAAGATTGTTAATGTTTATAATTTAGATAATAAGAGACAATTCTGTGTCCAGCAAACAAAGGAATTTGAAGATTGTGACAGGGAGGCCTGGCGTGCTGCGATTCATGGGGTTGCAAAGAGTCGGGCACGACTGAGCAACTGAACTGAACTGAACTGAACAGTCACAAGCTGACTGGAACTACACACAGACACATGTGAAAATACTCAACAGAAAGAGGTCTGTACTTAATGAGTTTCTCCCTTCCCTCCCCCGGCTTTCAACATTAGTGGACCAGGACCAGTTTACACTTCGTAAATTAAGGATGGGGTTATTATAGCACCGTTTATAATTTGGAAATCCAAGATGCTACTCATTTCATCCATTCTTTGAAATTCATTTATGTTTAAAGAGTATAAGCTTTTCAATCATATCTTCGCCATTGATGAGTTCTATGACTGAGGAAAGTAACTTAGTCTTTGTGAATAACAATTTCTTCTACTACAAAACAAATAATAAAAAATAATAACATCAAAGGGTTATTGAAACAATAAATGATAACATAGAGTCTTAGCATGAGCACATTTGAATGGTTCTCTAATGGTTGTGACATTACTGATATATAAGCTTTGCTAAAGAACTTAATTTTATGATGTTTACATTTTTATATAATCCCAATAGATATGTGTTGAGAATATAGAAAATATGCAATTTACAACTGTACATAAAACCCATAACATCTTTTAGGCAGTTGCTCCTAATTATAGAGATTTGAGGAGTGTGAAAAAATACTTCTAAGATGACTATACTTCTCAATGAAATGGAGATGTAAATCTGTTAGGAGACAAATGTTTAGATCCATTATGAGGATTTCCAAGCAGAGGAAGACAGCAGTGGGCAAGAGATGGCCCAGGAAGAGCAAAGTTGGAAACCAGTGAGCAGCTTTAGACAAATGAAGTCAGTATGGCCGGACATTTAAGCCTGTTTCAATGACATCCTCTCAGGGAAGGTTTGCCCCAGGGCAGTGCTGCTTTTCTTGTCCACTGCTTTATTTGTGGTTATTGTTCAGTCGCTGCATTGTGTTCCACTCTCTGTGACCCCATGGAGCACACCAGGCTTCCCTGTCCTTCACCATCTCCTCTTCTCCTGCCTTCAATCTTTCCCAGCATCAGGGGCTTTTCCAGTGAGTCAGTTCTCATTAGGTGGCCAAAGTTTTGGAGCTTCAGCTTTAGCATCAGTCCTTTCAATGGATATTCAACACTGGTATAAAACCACCTGCGTTATACCAACATGTATTGTTATGAACTGGTTTCATTCTTTTCCTGCCCACTGAAGGAATTTGCCTTTCAAAGGAGTTTTCTGTGCTTATTTTCATACTCTACTTTTGGTTTGAAATGCTCATTTAATGTTATTTCCAACGTTTCAAGACCTATCTGGAGTGTCACCTCCCCCTCAATCTGTCCCTGTTGTTCCCACCTACTTGTTTCTTCCCTTTCTAAATTCTTACAGCATTGATAGTTTGAATCACTAACATCTGAGATTAGATGCTAATCTAATCTCTTTCCCAGCTGAAAACACACAGGGTCAAGAAGATTCTTTTATTGTCCCTTCACTTTATATATATATATATATCCCATTCTCACCTATTAATAACAGACCTTCCCTGGTGGCTCAGAGGGTAAAGGATCTGCTTGCAATGCAGGAGACCCAGGTTTGATCCCTGGGTCGGGAAGATCACTTGGAAAAGGAAGTGGCAACCCACTCAAGTGTTCTTGTCTGGAGAATCCCATGGATGGAGGAGCCTGGTGGGCTACAGTCCACTGGGTTGCAGAGTCGGACATGACTGAGCAACTTCACTTTCACTTTACCATGCTACTTCATAGAGTACATAAAACTTTCACATAATTAATTTTTCTAATTCTTCAAAACAGTCTTATGAGATGAGTCTCATTTTGTAGAGAAGAACCAAAGTCTGCAAGAGATTTTATGATTTGTCAGAGTCTCCCTGAATTTTGTTACTTTTCTGCCAACCCCAGCTGACTTTCAGAATGGTCTGACCTATCCTCACAGGAACCATATGAGTAAGGCCACAAAGACATTTCTAGCTTCAACTCATAAGCAATGAAGGTGGACTCTCTGGAAAAAAGAGAAGAACCACCCATCCTAAGCAGTCTCTGCCTCTTGCTTTTTGGAGGTGAGGAAGGGGATGGTTCTTGGAACAAAACTGGTTTGACACAAAAAACAGATCTGACTTAGTGCCTGCAAGAGATGCATGAGGGAACAGAGTTGGAACATGATTAAAAAATATATATATATATATTTATGTATATATGTTCATACACATGTAACATATATATATTATTAAAATGCGTGAAAAATGTATATCTACCTCTGCTTATATTGTTGAAAGATAAACTAAGGCATAATAAAAATTTTAAGTTTATCTGAGCAAAAATCAGTTCTCTAATCAGACAGATTGGAAGTGGTTGGATGCACTGCACTGGCAAGAGCTAGGTAAGACAGAGATAATGAAGAGAGAAGATGCAAATAAAGGCAGTCATTTGCTTGGCTATAGCTTTTAGCCAAGCTTTATTGCTATAGCTGTTTGTGACTGATTGTCCTTAGGTTTTGTATTTTTTCATATTGAGGCATTTATAGGATTTGATAAGTCATCTAAGCAATAGAGCCACTTCAGTCTGACAGCCTCCTTGTTTAACTAGTTAAACAATATGTATTTAGTGAAATTTGAGACTGAATGAGAAATCTCATTATTGGAATAGGCCAGAAGACTTCTGTTGAAAAATTTTAGAGGAGAAAGCAATGTAAATATCTGGAGGGAAAGGAGCTGTTGGACTGAATTGGATGAGGGGAACTCTTTCATGTCCCATGAAGAAACAGGAAGGCCATGTCTTCACCATGAAGAGTTTCTAGAAATGGCCTACTTTCTCATAAAATGAGTCATTTGAGAGAAATGTTATAAAGGTAGCTTTGCAATGAGCATATCCAACAGAAGTATAAGAGATTGTCCATTCTACTACATCTTTATTAACACTGAGTATTGTAATTTTTAAAAAAAAGGCTCATTTGAAACGTAAAAAACAATTGCTGTTTATAATTTTTAGTTTAGGGTGAAATTTTCTTCATCTTTGTTTAGTAATTGTGTTTCCTATTTTTCAAAATTGTGTATATTCTTAACATTTTGTAATGTCTATTTTAACGACAGTGGTTTTAAATTCCATTTATATAAGCCTCATGGTGTTTCTCACTTGTTTAAACAACATTTAAGAAGCATATATACCTCCCACTGATGTTAATAAAAATTAGAAAAATTCTTTACTGTGCCTACTAATTTCATGAAGCCCAATTATGTTTTTATTGTGATTTGTTTCAAAAAGAAATATTTGAAAATTTGTCCCAAGTAATTGGAGGTACATTTTCTTTCATTTTCTCTGTTGCTATATTTTCCACTCTAAACAAACATGCAGAAGTCATCAATGCTAAATAATACAATCTGTGATTGCTATGTGGATATTTTTAAAATGTGACTGAGGTCTCTGAGCAGCACTGTATTGATATTTAAGTAGTAATATATTTTAGGACTGCTGACTAAACAGTTATAAACTTTTCAGTTTACTTATGAAAATTTATCAAGTTCATGCTTTGTTGAAAAAACTGGGAAAATCTGGGTTTTATAAAATATTTAACCTCTGTGCAAAAAACAGTGCAATGAGGTTATTCAATAAATTAACAGACAACATGAAATAAATAACATAATCAAGTCAGAAAAAGTGTTTTTGCAGGGAGTGGTTAAAAAGCATTCTCCCTCTCTTTCACCCTTCCAATACACACACACACACATGCACACACACACACACACACACACACATTCATCCCCCAACAGAGCTGACAATTTAGAGGGAGATTAAGGAAACATGATGTGGCAGATAACTGGAAATTTAAGTCATTTTTATTGCCTAAAATAATAAGACAAACATTAATAAGGCATTTTTATGGTTGCATAAATTGGTCTTTAATTTGTGACCAGTGAGAATACTGCCACTGACTAGAGATTAAGTTTGCTTTTACTGAATAATGTAATAAATAAAGATTACATATTAAAATATTATAAATCATATGTATTTAGAAACAGTGCAACTACTATGACTTATTAATCCTTGAAGTTGTTGCCTAGATTAGTGCCTAGAACTTAAAAATGGTCATTATTTTTTTTTTTTAGTATATGAATAGTAGTAAAATGTAATGTTTGAAAGGACCAAATTTAGATAATGTCATTAACTCAAAATATGTGTAAATAAATATGCACTCAAATACATCTTTAAAAAGATGACAATAGCAATTTTAACTTAAATTGATTGTAAATTATGGCCACTCAGCTATGTGCTAGGCAATGTTTTGGATATTAAAGAAACTGTATAGTTTCATGAATTTGGGTCTCCATTAATGAGTAATTAAGATCCAGTAGTAAGCCTATAAAAGTGAAAGTATTAGTCCCTGAGTTGTGTCCAACTCTTTGCGACTCCATGGACTTTAGCCTATCAGGCTCCTTTGTCCATGGAGTTTTCCAGGCAAGAATACGAGAGTGGGTTGCCATTCCCTTCTCCAGGGAATCTTCCCAACCTAGGGATCAAACACGTCTCCAGCATTGCAGGCAGATTCTTTACTGTCTGATCCACCAGGAGACCCAGTAAGCCTGTATATGTTACCAAATAAAGTTGTGATTTTGGAGCAAAATGAATTTTTGCTTATTTTATTTGTGCTTTGGCAATTGACTCACAGATTATGTGTTTTAACATTTAAAGATGAAACAGTTCCCTCCTACCCCTGTAATCATGTCCTATTCCTTGGTATGAAATACTATCAAATAAATCTTCCCTTCACCACATGATTTTTCCTTAGTCTCCTGTAGTGTTGGCCTACAGTGCATGCATATTTGTTTGTGTGAACATCTAAAGATAAGAGAAAATTTTTATAAATTGTCATATCTCAGAAATCTACAGTTGTAATATCCCCTTGTGATGGCATTCACCATTATCACTACAGCCTACCAGCCTTCTCGGTCCATGGGATTTTCCAGGCAAGAATACTGAGTGGGTCGCCATTTCCTTCGCCAGGGGATCTTCTTAACCCAGGGATCAAACCCACATCTCCTGCATCTCTTGCTTTGGCAGGAGAGCACTGAGCTACCTAGGAAGCCATAGCCACCTCCCTACTTAAGAAATATTATCAATAACTTAATATTTTCTCTTTGCCCTTTTAAAAAATTTATCAACGAAACATTCCCTGCCTCCTCGATAAAGCCTTTGTATTTATTTTTATAAGGATGTACTAATAGTAATCTATAATTGAAAGATGTATGAATTCTATGAGAAGAACTTAATATCAAAACTACAATGTGAAATCTGTTACTTCTTCAAAAGTAATCTATTTTTAATATTGTAATTATGTGAAGAAAATGTGGACAGTACAGAAAATTATTGCAAAATAAAACTATAATAATATCTACTTTTTAAGGTAGCTAATATTTTTAAAATATTATTCTTGTCACTGTTAGTCTTTAATCTTATTCTTTTTTTTTCATGAACTCTACCTAACACCTGTTTACAGGTTACTGATAGCTTCCTGAATATATCTTAATATTCTAATTTTTTCAAATGTATACATGTTTAATTGCCTTCATAAGATTTGAACTATTTTGATTTATGTTTCATGCAGCCTTCAACTTTTAACTATTAATAGTCAAAAGTTTGATATTACTATAGTTTTTCTTAAGATATTTTTCAGCCTCCTAATTATTTTAGGCAGCCTGAACTAGAATTCTCTACCTTATAACATTAAGAGGGGATTTACTGTCAAATGTTAGAATTCTTAAAGACCCCTGCACTTGTTCATACTGCTTAATTTATACAGAGACTCTCTCCTGCAACATTCAATAACATATAACTATTTTTTCTGAAAAGTTCATACAAATGTTGGCTTTTGTTCCATGACAATCAACAGGACTGTTACCACAGCTGAAAGAGGGGAAAAAAATACAGAAAAGAAAGATGATGTTGTAGGTGAAAATTATATTACAATGGAGCAACATCAAATACTATCACTAGACAAGTAAATAGCATTAAAATAAGTTTTAATAAGAAAGCTTGCTGGGTCTCAGATGNAGAGGGGAAAAAAATACAGAAAAGAAAGATGATGTTGTAGGTGAAAATTATATTACAATGGAGCAACATCAAATACTATCACTAGACAAGTAAATAGCATTAAAATAAGTTTTAATAAGAAAGCTTGCTGGGTCTCAGATGACCAGCATAAAATTTTGTGATTATGAGATTTACAGTAGGAAAATTGAATGCAGCAATGTTTACTAGATTTAGAAACATTACCTTATCAAGCAAGTACAAATTTTACTGTAGGAAGTGTGTGTTCTCAGTTCCATTGACCTGTGATACAGAATAGCTTGGTTAAGTACCGTCCACAACCCTTTGTTTCCCACTAGATTTCACTGAGTATATAAATGCTGTATAGATGAGAAGAGTTTAATGACCGGGAACCAAACAGAGCTGTGTATTTGTATGTGGATCTACTTTAAAGGCCCTTAGGTACACAGAACAGCAGTTTTAAAGCAAAGATTATTCTCTCTCCTGGCAGAAAGAAATGTGTTTGTGTTTGTGCATTGTTAAAGCAAATTTAACTTCATCAGGCAGAGGATATCACATTTGAGTCCTTGCAGAAGGGATTCCTAACTACTGGACATAATAGAGAAATTAAGAGATAAAAATCCCGGTAAGTTATATATCTAATAAATAACTTACAGAGAAAAAAGATAACATTATTTCTTACAGCTATTGAAGAGGAGCACATCATTATAAATTCAGGGCAGAAAATCTTTATTTCATCTTAAATCCTATTATCAAATCTACTTCCTTCCTGATTGCTCCCTGATCTTTCCTAGTTGTATTTGTTTTCTTTACAGTAATGAAAGAAACTCTAGGTATTTCTGTGTTCCTTGCTTTTTTTACTCTATGAATTTATTCATAGGATTTCTTGGATTTTTTTTTTATTAAAGGAAGAGTCTTATGCTATGATATGCCAAATCAATTTAGAAGCTAAACTTAAACTGCATTTAATATTATCTTGGTGTCTCAGTTTTCAGTTATAAAATTTTCAAAAATATGTCAGTTCAGTTCAGTAGTCGCTCAGTCATGTCTGACTCTTTGCAACCCCATGAACTGCAGCACGCCAGGCCTCCCTGTCCATCACCAGCTCCTGGAGTTCACTCAAACCCATGTCCATCAAGTTGGTGATGCCATCCAACCATCTCATCCTCTGTCATCACCATCTCCTCCTGCCCTCAATCTTTCCCAGCATCAGGGTCTTTTCCAATGAGTCAGTTTTTTGCATGAAGTGGCCAGAGTATTGGAGTTTCAGCTTCAACATCAGTCCTTCCAATGAACACCCAGGACTGATTTCTCACTGGTTGGATCTCCTTACAGTTCAAGGGACTCTCAAGAGTCTTCTCCAACACCACAGCTCAAAAGCATCAATTCTCTGGTGCTCAGCTTTCTTTATAGTCCAGCTATAAATAAACTCTCACATCCATACATGACCACAGGAAAAATCATAGCCTTGACTAGATGGACCTTTGTTGGCAAAGTAACATCTCTGCTTTGTAATATGCTGTCTAGGTTGGTCATAACTTTCCTTCCAAGGAGTAAGCGTCTTTTAATTTCATGGCTTCAATCATCTGCAGTGATTTTGGAACCAAGAAAAATAAAGTCGACACTGTTTCCCCATCTATTTCCCATGAAGTGATGGGACCGGATGCTATGATCTTAGTGTTCTGAATTTGAGCTTTAAGCCAATTTTTTCACTCTCCTCTTTCACTTTCATCAAGAGGCTCTTTAGTTCTTCTTCACTTTCTGCCATAGGGTGGTGTCATCTGCATATCTGAGGTTATTGATATTTCTCCTGGTAATCTTGATTCCAGCTTGTGCTTCCTCCAGCCCAACGTTTCTCATGATGTGCTCTGCATATAATTTCAATAAGCAGGGTGACATTATACAGCCTTGACATACTCCTTTTCCTATTTGGAACCAGTCTGTTGTTCCATGTCCAGTTCTAACTGTTACTTCCTAACCTGCATACAGGTTTCTTAAGAGGCAGGTCAGGTGGTCTGGTATTCCCATCTCTTTCAGAATTTTCCACAATTTATTGTGATCCACAGAGTCAAAGGATTTGGCACAGTCAATAAAGGAGAAATAGATGTTTTTCTGGAACTCTCCTGCTTTCTCCATGATCCAGTGGATGTTGGCAATTTGATCTCTGGTTCTTCTGCCTTTTCTAAAACCAGCTTGAATAAATGTTAGATGACCCATTCTTCCTGACTTGAAAACATACCACAACTTATCACAAAGCTACAGTAATTAAAATTGTATGGTGCTGGAATCAAACTGAGGTACATAGAACTGAGAGTCCAAACATAAACCCATACATTTTAGTCAATTGATTTTGATGAGAGTACTAAGACTATTCAATGGGAAGAGAATGGTTTCTTCAATGAATTGTGTTGCAGCATCTGGAAATTAATTTTCAAGAAGATGAAGTTGGACCTCTACCTAACAAAATAATTTAAAATATGCTCAAAATGATCAGTAGCTTAAGAGCTTAAACTGTACAATCCTTAGAATAAAACATAGTTTTACATCTTCATGAAGTTGGATTAAACAATGGATTTTTAGATACAATGCTAAAAGCATAAACAACAGAAGAAAAAAAGTTGACTTATCAAAATCAAAAATCTCTGTGTTTCATAGAACAGTATCAAGAAAATGAAGAAGCATTGCACAGAGTCAGAAGTACTATTCAAATAAATACACATATTTATATGGTAAACTCTCAGATGGTCATAGGCTTTGAGCTTGGGCATCTGATTTTATTTATATATAATTTTTAAACAACAAATTTTTATTATACTTGATTTATAATTTTGATTTCTACTATACAGCAAAGTGATTCAGTTATGCATATATATATATTAATACTATTTTCCATTATGCTGCTGCTAAGTCGCTTTAGTCATGTCCAACTCTATGTGACTCCATAGACGGCAGCCCACCAGGCTCCCTNTTTATAATTTTGATTTCTACTATACAGCAAAGTGATTCAGTTATGCATATATATATATTAATACTATTTTCCATTATGCTGCTGCTAAGTCGCTTTAGTCATGTCCAACTCTATGTGACTCCATAGACGGCAGCCCACCAGGCTCCCTCGTCCTTGAGATTCTCCAGGCAAGAACACTGGAGTGGGTTGCCATTTCCTTCTCCAATGCATGAAAGTGAAAAGTGAAAGTGAAGTTGCTCAGTCATGTCTGACTCTTAGCGACCCCATGTACTGCAGTCCACCAGGCTCCTCTATCCATGGGATTTTCTAGTCAAGAGTACTGGAGTGGGTTGCCATTGCCTTCTCCTATTTTCCATTATAGTTTATCATATAATATTGAATATTGTTATCTGTGCTATACAGTAGAACCTTGTTGTTTATCTCAGATGAAATACATTTGTAAATGAAAAATAATAGTTACAAAATTTGTACAAAGGAGGAAGTGATGAAGAAAGAATATTTTTTTCTTTAAATCTAGTAAGAATTCCTCTGTACAATAAACACAGTAAAGTATACAATGAAGCAAATAATGAAATTTGACTATATGAAAATTTTTTAATATGCGTGTCATAAAAAGTATGTTTAACATATTTTAAATGAATATTAATTTTAATATATAAATAACTTTTATGAATCAAGATAATAGCAAACAGCTTTGCAGGCAAATAGATAGTTGAATGTAATTCAAAGAAAAAAACAAACTTTTAAACATATAATAAAATGCCTGATCTCTACAAATAACTAAAGAAATGCAAATATAAACAACAATTTAATATTTATACTCTTCATTTTAGCCAAAAGAGAAATTTCTGTTAATATTGTTATCAATGAGATTGTGGGAAAACAGGCCTTTTATTGCCATATAGTGTTGGTGTGTGCATAAATAATTACAATGACTTTGAAGTAATTTGACCTTTTCTCTCAAAAAGAAAAAAAAAAATCCATACCTGTTGACTCAGGGATACTGTCTCTAGAACGATTCACACATTATTGGCAAAGATATTTGCAGACTCTTTATGATGATATTGTCTATATTAGCAAACATCTAGAGACAAGTTAACTGTCTACTGAGAGTGCCCAATATATGATGATATGGAAACATTTCCTGGATAGATTCTTTAGAAAACAAAGACATTTGAGAAACATAATGTAGATTTCAATTTGTTTATATTTTAAAAGCACACACACACACACACATAGTCTTTAAAATATGTAGATTTTCTCCACACAAATTCGTAATAATTTTAAAATAGTCGTGGTGCCTCTAGAAAGCACAGTTTGGAATCTAGAGGAAGAAGGACATTACTTGCCATAGAGAAGATTGCATAGGCGAGTAATTCTCAATACTTGAAGAAATTTCGTGTGGGAAAGAAAAAAGCACTGGTTATGAGAATAGATTTTGACGTTGTTTAGTCGCTAAGTTGTGTCTCCATGGACTACTTTGACATCTGGTAGCCCTATATTTGTATTTGGTTTTGTTACTTTATTTTGGGCAATTATTTACACTAAGCACAATTTTCCTGTCTGTAAAATAAAGACTAAAATAATGGTCGCCTACAGAACTATTGTAAATGTTAAACAAGATAAAGTATGTAAGGTAACATTGTTGTTGTTGCTGTTTAGTCACTCAGTCCTACTCTTTTCCACCCCATGGACTATAGCCTGCCAGGCTCCTCTGTCCATGAGATTTCCCAGGCAAGAATACTGGAGTGGGTTGCCATTTCCTACTCTGGGGATCTCTCCTCCTCCAGGGATGGAACCCACATCTCCTGCATTGCAGGTGGATTCTTTACTGCTGAGCTACTGGGGATGCCATAGGGCCTGATAAAGGGTAATCATCTAATAAATGCCATATATTGTTTTATTAGAATAGTAAGAGTAACACAACAAAATTCAGTGTACATTTTTTGGCTTCCAGTGACAGATATTGTCAAGATATTCTTACAATGGCTGTTGGTCCAAGTCAGAACCTCCTGTACATGGTGCCATGACAAGCTGATGTGTGACAGTCAATGTTGAGTTTGTTGTGAGTAACGCTTTATCAAATTTTGAGGATTGCTTCTTTTATGTTAGAACTGAATCAGTGCTATGCCTATAAAAAACTCTCATTCTCTTGAATTGTGAAATGATTTTTTTGAGTAGGAAAGGGGTGGTGTTGCTTTCAGTCATAATGAATTGTTGACAACTCAGGGTGCGCCCATGGGAGTATGCCACATATGAGAAAATGATGTCATCACAAGTTATAATCCTCTGCTATAGATGAGAACTAGTTTAAAGTCAGTAAACACAAAGTTCTAGGTGATCTAAGGACCTAGGAATCACTGTAGACTATTTTCAGAATACATATGTCTAAAGTTGCCCTCATAATCCTAAAAGTCAGTAAAATTCTGGGCATGATCAGGAAAGAAAACAGAGTTTTACTGTTTGTATTAAACAGTAGTGTTTCTGTTTTTACAATGCCTCTCTGTATATTAAATCTCAAGAAAGCCATCTTAGAACGGGCCAAAATTTAGAGCTAGGTCAAAATTTACAAGCATTTTAATAGCTCTTGATATATACGTATTCATATTTGTATATATACACTTAGAGGAGGGCAATTTATATTGTTATCAACATTATATGAATGATGTCAGTTATCTGCAGTATATAATGTTAACATTATATATAATATATATGTTATATATATTATGCTGATGCTAAGTTGCTTCAGTCGTTTTNATTTGTATATATACACTTAGAGGAGGGCAATTTATATTGTTATCAACATTATATGAATGATGTCAGTTATCTGCAGTATATAATGTTAACATTATATATAATATATATGTTATATATATTATGCTGATGCTAAGTTGCTTCAGTCATTTTCGACTCTGTGTGACCCCATAGATGGCAGCCTACCAGGCTCCCCCATCCCTGGGATTCTCCAGGCAAGAACACTGGAGTGGGTTGCCATTTCCTTCTCCAATGCGTGAAAATGAAAAGTGAAAGTGAAGTTGCTCAGTCGTGTCCGTCTCTTCGTGACCCCATGGACTGCAGCCTACCAGGCTCCTCTGCCCATGGGATTTTCCAGGCAAGAGTACTGGAGTAGGGTGCCATTGCCTTCTCCAATATATATAATATTATATATATAACATTATCATTTATGAAATGAACTTCCTAGGCATAAAATTATGTTTTAAAATGAATGAATGTCCTTTGAAAAGTAAAAGTGCAAGTGTTAGTCGCTCAGTTATATCCTATTCTTTGAGACCCCATGAACTGTAGCCTGCCAGGCTCCTCCATCGATGGGATTTCCCAGGCAGGAATGGTGGAGTGGATTGCCACTTCCTTCTCCAAGGGATCTTCCCAACCCAGGAATTGAACCCAGGTCTCCTGCATTGCAGACAGACTCTACCATCTGAGCCACCAGGGAAGGCCTTTGTTTATTACCAAATGTAGATATTTTCCCATATGTTGGTATTCTATTTATATTTCCCTTTTTCTAAAGTGTGTATTTATGTTCCACTTAAATGATTTATTAGATTCATGATGTTTTTATATACCTGTGGTGGATTCATGTTGATGTATGGCAAGACCAATACAATATTGTAAAGTAATTAACCTCCAATTAAAATCAATAAATTTATATTAAAAAAATAATAAATTAACATGATCTCTTATTTGTATATGAGTACTCTGAGATCTTATTGAGTGAATTATGAACAATGGAAACTAGTTTGAGCCTCCTATCTATCTGACTCTAAAATTTGTGAGTCTGAATTAATACTGGTATATTTGGTGGTCCATGAGTGAAAAGGAGGGTTAGGGTTAGGGTTTATAGAAATGTCTACCAGAATCTGGGGTACATTCAACTCTTGACAATTTTTATGACTATCACTAGGAAAAGTTTTTTTCTTCTCAGAGGATTTTATAAATAGTTTATTAGTGATTTGGAGAGAAAAAGTCTGTTTTTCTATACTGATATTCTCTGAAAATATGTTAGTTTTTAAGTGCAGGCATGGATTTTTACCCACTAAATGTTTGATTTAGTTACTGATTTGTAAATCTGATACTTCTGCTAACTTGTTGGTGAACCTTTGATAAGTCATTTAACCTCTTTGTTTCCTCAACTGCAAATGAAGAATTAGCCTCCATACTGGCTGTGCATGCTTATTCATAAATACTATTCATTTCTTGCCTTCAAATACCCCTTTGGGATTCCCCAGTGAATGTAAAATTGTTTGTGGTCTACACCGAGTTGGATTTTCTCCCTATCTTATTCTTTAAACCTTTTCAAGCACAAGATAAAGAGAACAAAGTTCTCAAAAGTTTGAAACTCAAAACCCTAGTGTTTTGAAATTATATTTATTTACTAAATTATGGACAAAGATAAAGCAAACTACCAAAATACAATTTAAAAATACTTGTCTGGCAATCTTTTTGAGTCCATTTCACTGTCCTGTCTCTTCTATGCAAATACAAGTGTGCCTTTACACTAGAGATAGTTATATTGTGTGGGTGTTTGCAATTTCCTGAATATGAGTACAAAAAGTACATAATATGAGTTGCAAATATTAATATATATCTGTGAGTTCTTGCAACTTTTTCATCTACTTTAAAAAAATCATCTGAGAAAGAATGTGATGAATCCATTTAACTCTCAGTTACATTTTAAATATTTTGTACATACAAGGACTCTGAATAATTAACTCAGCTTACTACTCAATGATTTAAGTGGAATGACCCTTGACAGTCTGCTTGTAATAACTAACACAGTCCACTCTAATTAATTTTTTTGATTCGGGAAAGACATCTCCAGAGTTTAAGATTCTTGGAGAAAAAAATCGCCGTTTTAAAATCGGTTAGTTTAGTGACTTTATCTCTTAATGAAAAAGAAGGTGTTTTGCATTTTAAAAACCTGGATGTGCTTTTAAAAGTGATTACATAAATTGAAGATCAGACATTTATCATAGAGAATTGTACCTGTTCTTTCTACCACTGCATACCAATCTTCTAGTATATTAGAAACTGTGGAGCCTAAAACTTAAGTAACAATAGGTTTCAAAGAAGAAGATATAATAATTTTCATAAGAGTTTGAAAGTCAAACACCAAACTAATTTCACTAACATAAAAGTTCTGTTTATAAGACTGCAAAAATGCAATCTATCATAAAGTTTACAAGGAGCTTTAGTAATTATTAAATGCTAGGTTTAGTAAGCAGGTGACTCTTATCATCCTCTTTAAGTGGCTCTTTATCTTGAACTCTTCCCTCATTTTAGCCTTTTGAACAATCCTGTACTGAAGTGAATCTCTGATTAATATTTAAATGCACATGAGGAGAAATAGGTTACCTAATCAGAGAAAATAATTAACAACCTCATTCTTGTATTCCTTAGTTCCTACAAGGTAGTGTGCCTTGATTAATAGCATATCATTCCCTTTGACCTTCTTTCTAATTCACAGCTTAGTAGATTTCATGATTGAACTGGCTCACTACCAGTTAATTACCATTCCTAAATATTTTCTGAATATGTTGTTTGAAAGTGAAAGTGTTAGTCACTCATTCATGTCCGACTCTTTGCGGCCCCATGGACTGTATAGCCTGCCAGGCTGCTTTGTCCATGGAATTATCCAGGCAAGAATACTGGAGTGGGTTGTCATTTCCTTCTCTGGGGCATCCTCCGGACCCAGGGATTTAAACTGAGTATCCTGCATTGCAGGCAGATTTTTCACCATCTGAGCCACCAGGCAAGCTCCAAATATGTTGTTTATGCCCTGGCTGTTACTAAATTCCATTTATATAAAACCAAGAGATAATCTGTAAGGCTTACTTCCCCATTCCAAATTCTTGTGATATAGGTGGAAACCACTAAAATGTCTTTTGATCAAACAAACAAATATATATATATGTATATATTTCAGGCAGTGACTAAAATTGAGATGCTACTGCTACTGCTAAGTCACTTCAGTTGTGTCTGACTCTGTGTGACCCTATAGACAGCAGCCCACCAGGCTCCCCCGTCACTGGGATTCTCCAGGCAAGAACACTGGAGTGGGTTGCCATTTCCTTCTCCAACGCATGAAAGTGAGAAGTGAAAGTGAAGTTGCTCAGTCGTGTCCGACTCTTCGAGACCCTATGGACTGCAGCCCACCAGACTCCTCCGTCCATGGGATTTGCCAGGCAAGCATACTGGAGTGCGGTGCCATTGCCTTCTCCAAAACTGAGATAGATCTCCATATATAAAAGTAGAATAATATTCATATCCTAATGGTTGACCACTACAGTTTTATTTGGGCTGAAAATTTCTGTAGGCATTTGAAAAGGTTGTGTGTATAGAAAATTTTGCATGTGTATGTATATTGTATGTATGAATGTTTGTGAAACGTATTTTGTATATATTTCTGTTATATCATATATAGAAATTATAGATAGGCAATTATATATTTTTAATATAACTTATTTACTTACCTTTCTACTTGTTACAGTATCTATATCCCTATCAGTGGAGAGTGACGCTGAGAAGGGGAAGAATTGATTTTTAAATTGTCATTTATTTACACTGTAAACTGCTTTTTTTTCAGTCAAATTTGTATGAGCTTTATAATTAAATGTGCTAGGGAAGCAGTGATGGAAAGCATTATTATTCCTTTTTTTTAAATTTTACTTTACAGTACTGTATTGGTTTTGCCATGCATCAATATGAATATGAATCTGCCACAGGTGTACATGAGTTCCCAGTCCTGAACCCCCCTCCAACCTCCCTCCTCATACCATCTCTCTGGGTCATCCTGTATCCTGCATCGAACCTAGGCTGGCGATTCATTTCTTACATGATATTATACATGTTTCAATGCCATTCTCCCAAATCATCTCACCCTCTCCCTCTCCCACAGAGTCCAAAAGTCTGTTCTATACATCTATGTCTCTTTTGCTGTCTCACATACAGGGTTATCATTACCATCTTTCTAAATTCCATATATATGTGTTAGTATACTGTATTGGTGTTTTTCTTTCTGGCTTACTTCACTCTGTATTATTCTCTTTAGAAAGAATATATTTTACAAAACTATAATAAAGTTACAAAACTGGGATTCAAAATGTATTAACTAACTCCATCAAAATTATTATGCATTTTTGAAAATACGTGATATTTGGAAATAATTGTAAGCAGAGGTGTGTAAATTTCAAGGTAATTATAAATTTAAATGATTTAATAGAAAACAAAAAGAAGTAAATGAAATTGCCAGGTTCCTAAGTAAGAAAATGAACCTAAGTAAATAATTCAGAAGCTTTTGAATTAATTAATACTTTGAGAAAAGTTTGTCAAAAGGATTCTAAAGTTAATTTTGATATGATAAACAGAGTAAAGCACTCATTTTGAAAAAGGATAAAAGTGAAATTGCTGTGGCAAGAATTGATTATTGAGTAGATGAGAAGATGGGAGACAGAGAAATGATAAAATTTAGGATTTTGTGTTGGGCTCCTAGGCTGATGATGGTGCCAGTTATAGAGTAAGAGAGTGTTGGAGAAGCAGATTTTACTCAGGAGTATAGTGAGAATGTTGTGAAGGGGATAAGTTCCATTTAGGACACATTAAATT
Source organism: Neotragus pygmaeus (assembly GCA_006410875.1). Taxonomy (NCBI): domain Eukaryota; kingdom Metazoa; phylum Chordata; class Mammalia; order Artiodactyla; family Bovidae; genus Neotragus; species Neotragus pygmaeus. The sequence continues at coordinate 568,803 of SJYV01053574.1, read as the reverse complement.
TGAGATACTAAGATAACGGTAGATGAGAGAGTGGGTCTAGGTTGGCCTGGCTCCATTTCTCCCTGTCTCTTTCTTTCTTTGTACTTAACCCTATCTCTCTATCTTATATATATTTCTGTGTGTTTATATGTATGTGTGTGTGTGTGTGTGTGTGTGTACATATATGCAAATTATTTGTATATAGTTAATTGCAATCAAGAAAGAAGATAAGATTGCCAAACTACAGAGCATAATAACTGATAGCTAAAAAGCAAAATATTCTCACAAAGAGAACTGAGCAAAAGAGGCTATAGGGTTGAAAGTCGAGTTGAAAAGATACACAGACAGAAATTTCATAAGGAGTGTATTAAGGAACTTCCCTGAAGTTCCAGTGATTAAGACTCCATGCTTCTAGTGCAGGGGGCACAGGTTCAATCCTGGGTCAGGGAACTAGGAGCCCACATGCAGAACCATGCAGCCTTATCCCCACCCACCCCCACCAAAAAGAGAGAGTACATTAACTCTTACTAGAGGGTGATTACAAGGTAGTGTGGAGGCAGACATTCTTCCAGGAATCTGCTCACATATAAATCAGGTGAGAGAGCATCAGAAAAGAAGCAACATGAGATATTTGTAGCTAGGGTTTTAGGGTCTTACTTCCAGTTTTAATGAGTTCAGTGTAATGAGAAATTTTTCACTGAGAAGAGCAAAGGACTGAAGCTACATGAGAAAGAAGTAAAAAGTGCCAAAGTTTGGAGTCACAGTGGGTACCATATGTGGGCAATGATTAAGTAGCTGTGTTTAGTCAGGTTTGGGTAGTCTAACAGGAATTGAGCAATTGAGGTTAAGGGTGAAGAACCTGAACATTCTATGGTCTAACATACAGTGATACCATAAGACACCGATATATTGACATGTATTATCATGATTCATTTGGAAATGGTGGCAAGATAAAGTTGAAAGATAAGTCCCATTAGTGAGTATCTTTCTTCTTTCTTTCTTGTGAGTCTTTCTCTTTTCCTGTTTCTCATCTATCTACATCTGTCATCTAAATGTGTGTATTTGTGTGTGTTTTATATAATTGAAGTCTATGTAACTAAATATAATTTTGAGATTAATACTTCTCACAGTATTCTTATATTTTCACATAATCATCATTTTATATTGCTGTTTAATGTTTCCTCCAGTTAGCACTTTGTCTTTTTGCTTTGCTTATGGTATCTTTTGATATTATAAAACAAACAAAAATATTTTTTAATTTAATATGATCAATATTTTCTTTATGGTTTGTGTTTTTTAAAATCTTTTATTATGATTCCATGTCCTAGTGAGACAATAAACATATTTCATATTAAGTTCAGTTCAGTTCAGTTGCTCAGTCATGTCTGACTCTTTGTGACCCCATGAACTGAAGCACACCAGGGCTCCCTGTCCATCACCAACTCCCAGAGTCCACCCAAACCCATGTCTATTGAGTTGGTGACGTCATCTAACCATCTCATCCTCTGTTGTCCCCTTCTCCTCCTGCTCTCAATGTTTTCCAGTATCAGAGTCTTTCCCAATGAGTCAGCTCTTCATATCAGGTGGCCTAAGTATTGGAGTTTCATTCAACATCAGTCCTTCTAATGAACACCCAGGACTGATCTCCTTTAGGATGGACTGGTTGGATCTCCTTGCAGTCCATGGGACTCTCAAGAGTCTTCTCCAACACCACAGTTCAAAAGCATCAGTTCTTTGGCACTCAGCTTTCTTTATAGTCCAACTCTCACATCTGTACGTGACTACTGGAAAAACCATAGCCTTGACTAGACGGACCTTTGTTGGCAAAGTAATGTCTTTGCTTTCTAACATGCTGGCTAGATTGGTCATAGCTTTCCTTCCAAGGAGTAAGCATCTGTTAATTTCATGGCTGCAATCACCATCTGCAGTGATTTTAGAGTCCAGAAAATAAAGTCAACCACTGTTTCCCCATCTACTTCCTATGAAGTGATGCCATGATCTTCGTTTTCTGAATGTTGAGCTTTAAGCCAACTTGTTCATTCTCNACATCATGAGAAACGCTAGACTGGAAGAAACACAAGCTGGAATCAAGATTGCCAGGAGAATATGGCAGAAAGTGAAGAGGAAATAAAAAGCCTCTTGATGAAAGTGAAAGAGGAGAGTGAAAAAGTTGGCTTAAAGCTCAACATTCAGAAAACGAAGATCATGGCATCCGGTCCCATCACTTCATGGGAAATAGATGGGGAAACAGTGGAAACAGTGTCAGACTTTATTTTGGGGAGGTCCAAAATCACTGCAGATGGTGACTGCACCCATGAAATTAGAAGACGCTTAGTCCTTGGAAGAAAAGTTATGACCAACTTAGATAGTATATTCAAAAGCAGAGACATTACTTTGCCGACTAAGGTCCATCTAGTCAAGGCTATGGTTTTTCCTATGGTCATTTATAGATGTGAGAGTTGGACTGTGAAGAAGGCTGAATGTCAAAGAATTGATGCTTTTGAACTGTGGTGTTGGAGAAGACTCTTGAGAGTCCCCTGGACTGCAAGGAGATCCAACCAGTCCATTCTGAAGGAGATCAACCTGGGATTTCTTTGGAAGGAATGATGCTAAAGCTGAAACTCCAGTGCTTTGGCCACCTCATGTGAAGAATTGACTCATTGGAAAATACTCTGATGCTGGGAGGGATTAGGGGCAGGAGGAGAAGGGGACGACTGAGGATAAGATGGCTGGATGGCATCACAGACTCGATGGAGATGAGTCTGAGTGAACTCCAGGAGATGGTAATGAACAGGGAGGCCTGGCGTGCTGCGATTCATGGGGTCGCAGAGTCGGACACGACTGAGCGACTGAACTGAACTGAACTGATGGAGATACTGGGGTTATGATGAAGTATAAAAGATTGTGTCTGCATACTTAGATTATACCAGAATATATTTGATGAACATTATTTTTATAAAAACATTTCAATTAAGTTTTAAGTAAGTAAAGATTAAGCAGTTCTTTATAATCTCCAAAAGGCTGAAGCATGTTATCACAATTGACCCTTATAATTTTCAAAAAGAATGAACATTTTCACAATAGATTTCTCATTTAAAATATGTTTAATTTTAAATGAGGACACATGAACTAAGTCTACTATATGTAGGTCAAAGTTTCTCAGTCAGAGCATTATTGATATTTGACATAGATAATCACTCTGTTTATAGCATTCCTGGCCTGCACCCACTATATATCAGCATTACCACTGTTTCTCAGTTGTCACAACCAAAAAGGTCTCCAGACATTTGTAAATTTCTATGCTGAGAGGAAATTACCCTTCACTGAGGACCATTGCTATAAGCTTGGTTACTTTCTTAATATGCCACCTAAATTTTGGTAAAGCAGTATTTCATACAAATTAGTGTAAATATAGAATTATGTCATGCCTATGTAATATAAATACTTTCACTGGAATTTGGTTACTTGTCTTAACAAAGTGAGTTGAAACATACCACCAAACAATGTGTAAAGAGAAGAAGCAAAGTTTTTGGAGCCAGAAAGGCTTGTTTTGAAATCTCTGCTCTCTGTAGATAATACCAGGGAATAATCCTTGAAACCACAGGATAATGAATTTCTTATCCTTCATGCTTTACCTAGATTCTAATTCAATTTCTATAATCAAGGCATTTGAACATTCTATCATTATCATATAGACTATCTAAGAACTCGCTGTTGCTGCAATGACTTCATGTAGAAAAAATTTTAATCATTGAGTTCCTTTTCTTCTTTCCTTATTCATAGAAACACATTGACCTCCCTGCTAGATGTATATTACACTAATTTTCCAATATATTGGACCCTAATAATGAACAACAAATGAAAAAGTGGAAAGTATCTATGTAAATCTTAGTTTGCGTATGTTGAATGTACCAGGAAGCTGGTAGAAAGTAGTTTGTAAGAAGGCAGATGTAACTACTGAACTATTGCAAATTTGCAAATATTTTAGACTACAGAGATCCAATAACTTAAAAAAAATATTTCTATAGTCCGTAAGAAGAGAATACGAAATTTCGTTAAAAGATTATAAGACATTTCTTTAAAACTTAGGCTGATCTAAGTGATCAGAAACCAGTAATTCTGGCTGTTTTTGGTTCCTGCTTCTGGCTTGGAGAATTCCATGGACTATATAGTCCTTAGGGTTGCAGAGTCGGACATGACTGAACGACTTTCACTCATTACATTATTGCAGTGAGGTTTTACCGTATATGACAAAAATGAATTCCAGAGAGAAAAGGTTTAATCAGAAATGGGGATATAAAATTACATTTTGCAATGGACTAATTGCTATAATAAAAATTTGGATTTGTGTTTCTAAATAGGGATAGTAACTTTAAATGCATGAGATTCCAAAAGAAATTAGCAACAAGATAAAGAATGAGCATTTATGAGATGGATGAAGAAGGACAAAAAGGAGTTGCCACACAGGTAAAGATGGAATCGGGATAACAGAATTTTAAATAAAACCATTATTTGGTAAGTCAGAGGTAGATTTCAAGTGAAGCTAATGAAACTGAAATTTCAAGACTCATCAGTTACCTAAGCCCCTTCTAAAGCCCTGGTTAGGGCACTGTGTCTAGTCATTTGTTCTTCCTTGAAAATGAAAGCCCCTCTTTCATGTCTGACTCTGCGACCCCATGGACTATACAGTCCAGGCCAGGATACTGAAGTGCGTAGCCTTTCCCTTCTCCAGGGGATCTTCCCAACCCAGGAATTGAACCCTGGTCTCCCACATTGCAGGCAGATTCTTTACCAGCTGAGTCACAGGGGAAGCCCAAGAATACTGGAGTGGGTAGCCTGTCCCTTCTCCAGGGGATCTTCCTGACCCAGTTCTTTCTTAAGAGCCCTCAAAATTGGGTAAGCTTCATTTCCACGAAAAAACAGATTGATTACTGCACAGTTTTATATATATATATATATATTTACTTGATTTTACTTGGTGTTTATTTTTACTCATTTCATTTTAAAAATAGTAGTAATGCTATAAAAATTATTCTAAGTTCTTAACACTTAAGTAAGACATAATGTTTTTGCCCCTAGCATTTTAATACAAATATGTATTGAATTTATTTAAATTCTACACATTCATGACTAACCTAAACTTTTCTAGAGGTCCATTTCCTGACTTAAGTTGTTTTTCTTTTTTTTCTTTTCTACTATGACTGAAGGGAGATCAGTTAGAAAAGTATTATATCTTGTTATCATAATACATGTTTTTAAATTAAATTGCTGTGGCTTCCCTGATGCTCAGAGGATAAAGCGTCTGCCTGCAATGCAGGAGACCTGGGTTCGATCTCTGAGTTGGGAAGATCCCCTGGAGAAGGAAATGGCAGCCCACTCCAATATTCTTGCCTGGAGAATTCCATGGACAGAGGAGCCTGGCAGGCTACAGTCCACAGGGTCGCAAAGAGTCAGACACGACTGAGCTACTTCTCTCAATGTGAATGTAACTTCCCTGGTGGCTCAGTGGTGAAGAATCCACCTGCCAGTGCAGGAGATGTGGGTTTGATCCCTGGGCTGGGAAAATCCCCTGGAGGAGAAAATGGCAAGATTCTCTAATATTCTTGCCTGGAGAATCCCATGGGGGTTGCAACAAGTCGGACATGGACTTAGGGGCTCAACAGCAACAAAAACAAAGTGAATGTAACACTGCCTGGCTGAGCAAGCATTTCATTTACTATTATAACCCAAAATCACAATGCAATTACTGGCTTGCGGTTTTTTAGGGGTTTTTTGTTTATTTTTTAATTAAAGATTTAGAAATGGAGTTTTTACTTTTAGGGCCCTAGAATTGAAAAGTTAATATATAATTTCCTGTAACAACAACAACAAAATAATTCACAAACATTTGGAGGTTGGCTCAGCAAAAATGGACAAATGTGTGTTTACTGCACATTGAATCTCCTAAAGCTTTTAACACACTGACACCTGACTCCCACCCTGGGCATTCTAATGTAACTGGTATCTGATACAATTTTAGCTTTGGGATCTTTAAAAATTCCCCAGATGATTCTAATATACAGCAGGATTTGTGAATCACTGGTCTAATATATTAAGCAATTCCAAATTACTTGAGTGATGATAGCTTCTGATACTTCAATTTTGAAAATTAGCACATTGCCAAAAGCCATGACTTTACCTATGATGTTTGGTTCAAAATAAATTAATATTTGTTTGCTTTTAATATCATTTTAGTTGTCTGTATTTTTATTCCAAAAGATATACTTCATTTTGGTATTTTTTTAAAAATTCAATATTGCTTTTTTCAAAAGGAAATTTACATAAAACATGGTACAATATTTAACATTTCAGTTGAGTTGACCAAATACCAAACTATATTAAATAGAGATGCAAAATCTTAATTAGTTTTATCTAAATCAAATATCACATTAATATGTTGTTATTGTTCTCCCTTTATATATAAACAAGCTTTAAGGAGAAATGTTGACTAATTCTTGATGCTATGACTGTGTATATAATTTATTATGGGGCTTCCCAGTGGCTTAGTGGTAAAGAATCCGACTGCAGTGAAAGAGACACAGGAGATGTGGATTTGATCCCTGGGTGGGGAAGATCCCCTGGAGGAGGAAATGCCAACCCAACCCTTTTCAGTATTCTTGCCTGGGAAATTCCATGGACAGAGGAGCCTGGCAGGCTACAGTCCATAGGGTGGCAAAGAGTCAGACCCAGCTGAGCCCACACACCCACATAATCTATTACTGCATTTTTAAAATGAAGAAATAGTAAAACTCTTATGTATGTGTATGTGTAAGTATGTATGCATTGGGCTCCCAGATGCATAAGTTTACTGTCAATATAATACTTTTATTCAAAATGTTCAAGTTTAACAGTGTATTCAGCATAGTAGAGCTGCTGCTATTTTTATTAAGCATTATACCTCTTTAGAACATACGTGAGATAGGTACTGGCCCAAACTGATAACTTTCTCCCAATCATTTTGCATAATGCAGCATCTTTGGTATCAGAGTGCCACCATTATCTTAAATATTCTGACTGACTTTGCTGAGTTTGCAGTGGCAACAATGATAACGCTGATTGTAAAAAGCAAGTGCAGAACAGTGACTGTCAAATCCTAACATGTTCCTTATAGCCAGACTGATTTTTAAAATTTTCCTAACTAGCATAATCTATAGTCCAGTTAATAATTTAGTAATAATCAGCTCCTTATCTTCTGAAAAGGAGAGTCTGTTTTGAATCACAAGGCAACTGACCTTGAAGGTAGGTTTAATATATGCAGATTTCTCATATCACCTCTAAGCTTTTACTCAGAGTATTTTCTTGGTTATATTTAGGTCTCAGCTATGCAGTCCTCCTTTTGTCTATCCTAACAGTAACTGATTTAATTATTATACCAGTTTTCACTCTCCTTTAGTTTGCGGTTTTACATTTATTGTGTAACTAGTTTTAAATAAAAATATGATGTCTTAATGAGCTAATAGACAAAAGTGGATAGCTGACATAAGCTGTGAATATTATAAAAATGATAATATATTTGTAATCTAATTCGCCTATTAACAAGGTGCTGTGTATCTTTCTCTAATTTACTTATTTAACAATTTTTTTAGTAGTGATGTGAGTTATTTGCATTGATCAGATTGAAGTTGGATCTAAAATAAGGGTTTAAAATTGTTTCCTTCAGGAACTGAAAAACTACGACTTGAGCAGTGAGCTATGGAATAATTTAATTGTTTAAAGGGAATTAGAAAACTTTGTAAGCAAGATTTATGAAAGTTCAGTTTAATTTTAAATGTTGTCCAGCAATTCTAAGTTAGGAGTATATATCAATAATAATAATATATATTTTTAATGTTGGTAATGACTTTGATTTAAAATATCTAATGAGTTATATGGTTTTCCTAGTCATTGCATGACCATCAGCTGGATTAAAGTAGGGGCAAAAAAAAGACAAGGAAAAATTGTTTTTGGTTATCTAAAAATTATGTATAGTCTGGGCTTTAAGAAAGGACTTATTAAACTCTCTGAAACCTAAAATCCCATCCCATTTCAAACTTCTTTCTTCGCAGGTCAGTGATAGCAACTTACTTTGAAGATCAAAATATGTATTTTGATTTGTTTTAATTTTTAGGTATGTTTGTTTTCCCTCATCCTCATCCAGAAATGATGAGACAAGATTTCTATTTCAGAAAAGGAATGATGGTCAGGTTAAGACAGTGGCAGCAAGGAAAATAATGATGTTTTAATTGACTTTTTTTGAGACACAAAAGGTGGCTTTGCTTTGAATTAATAAGATTTTATTGTGTAGCATTCTCCTCTTTGCTTCTTGTTTACATTGAAAAATAGACTGGGTTGATTTGGGTTGCTATTCTTTATGTAACTTTTAGTGATCTTGATACTTGGAAAAGTGGAACATGGAAACAAAAAAGACGATTAATGTGCTTTTGGGATCAGTATAGTACTTTGGGTAATTAAAAATCATCTCAAAGGAATACATTTACAGAACAAAAACAAAACTTTAAAATAAAAAGGCTTCCCTTGCTGGGTCAGCTGATAAAGAATCCGCCTGCAATGTGGGAGACCTGGGTTCAATTCCTGGGTTGGGAAAAGACCCTGGAGAAAGGAAAGGCTACCCACTCCAGTATTCTGGCCTGGAGAATTCTGTGGAATGTATAGTCCATGGGATTGCAAAGAGTCAGACATGACTGAGCAACTTTCACTTTAAAATAAATTGTTTTAATATTAATATTCCAAATTATTTTCATGAAAACTCTTTTATAAAAATAACTTTGATTTTTATTAGCCTATTTTCTATGTTAAATCATGGTCTGAAGGAATGATTCAATTAAATATAAAGTATAGAACAGTTTAACAGGCTTAATAGTCTTGCAGATAAGATAGAAATGTTTCAGCTATTATCTTGAATAGTTAGTCAATAGTGAATTGAGTTGTCTTCTTTAAATACTATGCTATTTTCATCTCTTGCTATGTTTCTCTAAAGAAGTTTAAATCTCATATATCACATGCCAGTTTAAGGAACTGTTGCTTTAAACTTTTTCTAGAATGTTCAGTTCAGTTCAGTTGCTCAGTCATGTCCGACTCTTTGCGANGCATTTAAATTCTAAAATGTCACGTGATTGGCCTTAAATATATTCTCACTGAAGATATTTTTTAGTTTTATGAAGTTATATATGACACTATTTGTCAAATCAGGAGTATAAGTAAGTAGAACACATATATTGTCCCAGAAAGTAGTTGGGACATGACGGTCTTTTTTATCTTTTTATAATGGGAATATAGTAATGAATTATTATATTTATATTATTATATAATATTATGATCAATTAAAGTTTATAATATATTCTTATATATTCAATATCTTTTGAGTACATAGAGATGTGTTAAGATGTGTGCTCAGTTGTCAGTCATGTCTGACTCTTGTGACCCCATAGACTGTAGCTCACCAGGTTTCTCTGTCCACAGGATTTTACAGGCAAGAATACTAGAGTGCATTGCCAGTCCCTCCTCCAAGGGACCTTTCCAACCCAGGGATCAAACCTGCATCTCTTGTGTCACCTACATTGGCAGGTGGATTCTTTACCACCAGCGCCACTTGGGAAGCCCATAAAGATGTGTTGTTACTTAGTCAGTCATGTCCAACTCTTTGGGACCCCATGGACTGCAGCATGTCAGGCTTTCCTGTCCTTCACCATCTCCCAGAGCTTACTCAGACTCATGTCCGTTGAGTCAGTGATGCCATCCAACCATCTTGTGTAGTAAACAATATTAACTAATTTAAGAAATAAGTAAAAATGTCTATGTATATTTTTAAAAGCCTCTTTCTTTAAAACAGTTATCGCTTTATGTCAGGGACAGTTCTAGAGCTGGAAGACAGAGGGATGACTAAGTCAGATAAGTCCTCTGACATCATGAAGTTTTTATTCTGTGAGGAAACATAGGTAATAAATGAACACACGAAAACATAATATAACTTTAGACAATGAAGTGGTTAGTTTAAAGAATAGGCAGGGTTCTGGGTTCTACTTGAGGGCAGATGGAAGATGACTCTTTTAGATGTATGTTTGCAGACTGTTTCTCAGCAAATGTAAAATTTGAGCAGAAACTGGATAGCCAGATCATAGAAATTCTTGAGGAAGAGCTTTCCTTTCAGGCAGAGCAAACAGCAAGTGTAAAGGCTCTGAGATGGGAACAGACTTCAAGGCTTGAGTGGGAGAACAGGCAACATTACTGAGGACTAGTGAACAGGATGAAAAATAGTGTGAAATAATGGGATCAGAGGTGGAAGGGGGACCTTTACACTCAGGCCTCTACAGGCCAGGGGAAGATGTGTAGACTTATTCTGTACCTAAGGATTGGATGCAGAAGACTAAGATGATGTGAATTTCTTATGCCAAGAGCACATTAGAGGCTTTGGGGCAATAAACAGTGGGAGAACCAAGGTGGAAGTATTTGAGTCATTAGATAGGAAGCTGTTGCAATAATCCAGGGGAAAGGTTATGTTTAATTGAATAAGTGTGGCCATAGTGAAAGGGTGAAAAGCTGTGAATGCAATATGTATTTTAAATATGATTTGTTGATTGGATATGAGCAGTGAAGGAAAGAATTCAATGAAGAGGTCAAGATTATTGGCAGTAGGTACCAGATGGTACCATTAACTGACGAGGAAAGACGAATGGAAGAATGAGTTCTAGAAGGAAAAAAAAAATGTGTTCTGTTTTTGATACATTAATTTGCAGTTCTTATTAAACTCAAAAGTGAAGTTACTCAATAGATATGTGGGTATCTAGATATGTGGGTCAGACTGATACCCATGGGAGACATCAGGATGTGGGGATTTGTCATCATACAATGATTTTTAATGACATGGAACTGGATGAACTTCCCTAAGGAAAGGGTATGGTTGGGGGGCTGAGACCTGTGGTATCCCAAAGTCGAACCCTCAGAAATAGGAGTGGGGAGATTGAAATGGAGACTTGGCAGAAGTAGCTAGAGGTTAAAAGGAGAGCGCTGGTGTGGAGCGTCCCAGAAGCTGAGGAATGGACTATTTCATGCCCATGAATAACTCGTGCATGTGCACATGCTTGGTCGCTCAGTTGTGTCTGACTCTTTATGACCCCGTGGATTGTAGCCTGCCAGGCTCCTCCATCCATGGAATTCTCCCAGTAAGAATACTGGAGTGCGTTGTCATGCCCTTCTCCAGGGGATCTTCCCCACGCAGGGATCGAACCCGAGTCTCCCGTGTCGCCTGCATCACAGGCTGATTCTTTACCACTCAGCCATCAGGGAAGCCCTGAATAATTAGCAGGACCATTCCTATAAGAAATACTCAGTGCTAACTTGCATTCTCCTCTTTCTTTAACAGATAGTTCTGTCCCAGAGACAACAAGTATGAATACCGCAGACAACGGTGGCAACTGTCTGTGTGCCATATGTGGGGACAGAGCCACAGGAAAGCACTATGGTGCCTCCAGCTGCGATGGGTGCAAGGGTTTCTTCAGACGCAGCATCCGCAAGAGTCACGTTTATTCCTGCAGGTACTTGAAATGCTCCTTCCAGAAAGGAGATCTTTAGCAATGTTTCAAAAATGCCATGCAAGAAGTAAGGGATTAAAGAGCTTTTGAATTTCTATAACTCAAAGAACAAAATGTATAACCTCCATTAAAAGTGAGTATGTGTGGTACATATATACAGTGGAATATTACTCAGCTGTTATAAAAGAACAGAACTGTACATTTGTGTCACATTTGCAGAGCTGTGGATGGACCTAGAGACTGTCATAGAGGGTGAAGTAGATCATAAAGAAAAACAAACATTGCATATTAACACACATACGTGATATCTAGAAGAAAACAAAGCAGAAATTTATTTACAAAGCAGAAATAGAAACTCAGTCGTAGAGAGCAAACATACGGACACCTGGAGGAAGAGGAAGACTACATTGGGAAATTGGGATTGACAAACATATACTACTGTATATAAAATGGNTCTAGAAGAAAACAAAGCAGAAATTTATTTACAAAGCAGAAATAGAAACTCAGTCGTAGAGAGCAAACATACGGACACCTGGAGGAAGAGGAAGACTACATTGGGAAATTGGGATTGACAAACATATACTACTGTATATAAAATGGATAACTAATGACACATAATGTATAACATTAGTAATTAGTTATTAGTAACAACTAATGTATAGCACAAGGGGGGAAAAAAAGAATGGAAAAACAGTGAGACCATGTGGATATATATATACGATGCATTCACATGGGTGGTTTTTTTATGAAACATCTTAGACTTATAATATTGAAAAATCTACATACTTATCACCCAGTTTAAACCAATATAGTTGAAGCCTCCTGTGGATACCTCCCCTCTCCCTTTTCCTTCCTCCCCTCTTTCCTAGCGGTAACTACTATCTGAAATTTGATGTTGTCTTTTCCTTGTGTTTCTTTGTTGTATACCAATAGACATAGGTAAATCTATATTTAAATGGTTTCACAGATTGTGTGTTTTTCTGCACATTGCTTATCATTTTAGCATCATTACATCTTGATCTTTAAAACAAAATTATAAAAGTACAGATGATTTTGGCAGCTTGTTGATGTTCATAAATAAAATGAAATTTTCAGCTCTAAAATTTTAAATATATTTCTAATGACAATTTTGCCATTGATTTTAATGTTTTGTCTAAAATTTGTTTAATTATATTGTATGTGTCACATTTCTAGTAGGTTTTTTTCAAAAAAATAATATCTAGGTAAACATCACATTGCACTTTGGGTTTAGTATTTCATCTTTGATGTTCAGAATAACAGTTCTTGAATGCAGATATGGTCTATTAAGTATGGGCTATTCAAAGGTGACTGATTTTAACAGGATAAATCTGTTTGCTCTGTCTTTGAAAGTCATGTGTAAGATTGTTAAAGGGTTTTTGGCACAAGTTGAATATTTAGGAAGAAGTTAACTCTCTCACATTATGATGACATTTGACTTCTAGGGATGTGGAAAAGTTAATATATAACTAGCAAATATCTAACTAGTGTTCTCTAGTAATTTTTGTAAGAGAGTTTAAAGTAGGTTTAAAAATGTAAATTAACGATTTTTAAAACCTTCTTGGTAAGCAAAAGAAAAGTATTTCTTGCTTTTATATACAGCCAAACTTGAGAGGTATAAAGAAATCAAGTGGATTTACTCCATCAAAAGCATTTCTGTGCAATTCCCTCAAATATTCAATGCTTCTAAATGATTAATAGTAAAATAAATACAAAATAACATATAAATGTTACATTTTTACAATTTTAAAGTCATATGTGCTGTCAAAGATGAAATATATATGTGTGTATATGTATACATATGTATATATGCTNATTTCTGTGCAATTCCCTCAAATATTCAATGCTTCTAAATGATTAATAGTAAAATAAATACAAAATAACATATAAATGTTACATTTTTACAATTTTAAAGTCATATGTGCTGTCAAACATGAAATATATATGTGTGTATATGTATACATATGTATATATGTGTGTGTATGTGTGTGTGTGTGTGTATACAGGCTATCCAAGCAACTAAAAACAGTAACTTTTTTTCCATTTAATTTTTTTATTTTATTTTGGAGTGTAGTTGATTTGCAATATTGTGTTAGTTTCAGGTGTACAACAAAGTGATTCAGTTATCCATATACATATATCTATTCTTTTTCAGATTCTTTTCCCAGATAGATTGTTACAGAATATGGAGTTGAGCACTCCAACAACAAATTCTGAGTCAGAGAATGACTCTTGAACACAAATAGGTTTCAAGATTTTTACCCTTCCTGTGTGGGAAAAGTGAGAAAGGAATGTTTCCATACAACTTTTGGAAATTTAAAAAATATGCCAACAGCACATACAACCTTGCTCCTCCCAACACCCCATCATGAATACTGCTGCCAACTTAGCCTTCTTTACATATACTGATATTAAGCAAATGCTATGATTTTTTCCATTTGGAAAATTTTATATTGATGTAAGTTTAGGGGAAAAATTTTTTAAAGTTTAGGCTTTGCTAATCTCCAAGTCTTTTAAGTATGTTCAGATAACAACCTGTGCTGGCAAGTCCTCCCTATTTTATAATTGTGGGTTGACTTGGGATGTTAAATGACCTTCCCAAGTTCTATGGACAGCGTATGGTGGAACTGGGAATCAAGTTCAGGCCTAACTCCAGAGACTGTACTTTTTTTTTTTAAGTGCACAATTTAGTTTATTAGTATTTTCACAGAGTTATGCAATCATCACTATAATTAATTTAGAATATGTCACCATCCTATAAACCTCCCAGTACCCTTTAGTAGTTACTTCCCATTTCCCCCAGCTCTCTCCCCACCAATGTGAGGTAACTACTAATCTACTTTCTATTTCCATAGATTTGCATTTTTGCACATTTGATATAAGTGAAATTATCCAATATGTGACATTTTGTATCTGACTTCTTTCACTTAGGACAGTATTTTCAAGGTTCATTCATGTTATAGCATGTATCATCAGTTCATTCTTATTTATTGCCAAGTGTATAATATTCCATTATGTGAGTACACGATGTTTTGTTTACATTGTATGTTTATCAACTGGTGGGCATTTGGGTTGTCTCCACTTTTTGGCTATTGTGAATAATGCTGCTATGCACATTTATGTACAAGAGTCTGTGTGAACGTATGTTTTCCTTTCTCTTGGGTATAAGCCTAGGAGAAAATTGCTGAGTCATAGGATAGCTCTTGGGTACCTTTTTGCAAACTGCCAAACTTTCTCCCTAAGCGGCCACATCATTTTGTATTATATCCAACAATGTGTGAGCCATCCAATTTTTCAATGTCCTAATCAATATTTGTTATTGTCTGCTTTTTTCCTGATCTTAGCCATGGTAGTGGGTGTGAAGTGGTACCTAATTGTACGGCAACTGTATTCTTAATGCTTTATTCAACTGCCTTTTGATATATAATTTGGAACTTAGAGTAAACTCCAATTAGATATGAGGTAAAACTACCAGAATATTTACGTAGAAAAATCATGGAAGGGCAGAGGAGTGAAGTTCCCCATCACACCGAAACCGTTAGTAGTAAGTGTTAGAAATTGTATACTAAAGTTTTTCTTCTGAGTTTGGCTTTCATGGCACAAGTTAGAAATGACCATGATTACTGGCCAAAAGTGAGATATCATTCAGTTTTGTTTCATTAGAAATATTGCATGAGAGGTGAGGCTTGTATTTTCATGCTGATATTGAGATTCGAAAATTCATAATTATCCTTATACATTTTTTCTGTTAATCTAAATTTAACTATACTTTTAAAAGTCTGTCTGCTTACTTTTTTGATAAATGATAACTGTCTGCAAATATATCTTTTTTTTTTTGGCATTGTAGGTTCAGTCGGCAATGTGTTGTTGACAAAGACAAAAGGAATCAATGTAGATACTGTCGATTAAGAAAATGCTTTAGAGCAGGAATGAAAAAAGAAGGTAATAATATATAATATAACGATAATTAACATTATTGATGAAAAATGCTATACTCACATGTTCTCATTTAATCACAATAATCTTTACATGAGTTCTGATTTTCCTCAATGAAAGATCTAAGATTCTTTGAGTTTAAGAATTTACTCAAGGACACTGATACTTACTGGTAAGTGATGGAGCCAGTCTTTTTACCTGGTGACTGACTTGACACATTCTGTACACTACTGCATTACCCCTGGCAACAAAATTACTATCTAACAAACATTCCAGTGTCTTTTTCAAAAGATAAATGGCAAAATATACTAATAGGATGCATTTTAATATATTTTAAATGCATTTTTAATCTTAATAACAATTGAATATCTATTTCATAAACATCAACTGAACACTGACTTTTCACATATTAATTTATTTATCTAACAAATTTATCATACACTGCTGCTCTCCAAACACTGTTGTTGGTGCCAAGGTTTAGTGTACATAATAGTGTTCACTATTATGTAGTGAACGTCATAGACAAAATGATCCTCCCTTTCAGGGAGCTTATATTCTCTTCAAGGACAGAGACAATAGACTAGATGCTCTATTTTAATGTGCAGTAATTTCATTTTGAACATATTAAATAATCTAATTATACTATCCTATGTTTTACAGTTAATTAACTACAGTTAATTTAGCTGTGTTTAGCACATCTAAATATTTGGCAGGGAATAGCTCCTATAAGTGGAAAAGGCAATGGCACTCCACTCCAGTACTCTTGACTGGAAAATTCCATGGATGGAGGAGCCTGGTAGGCTGCTGTCCATGGAATCTCCAAGAGTCAGACACAACTGAGTGACTTCACTTTCACTTTTCACTTTCATGCATTGGAGAAGGAAATGGCAACCCATTCCAGTGTTCTTGCCTGGAGAATCCCAGGGATGGGAGAGCTTAGTGGGCTGCCATCTATGGGGCTGCACAGAGTCAGACACGACTGAAGCGACTTAGCAGCAGCCGCAGCAGCAGCTCCTATAAGGGGGTTTCCCCTGTGGCTCAGCAGTAAAGAATCTGCCTGCAATGCAGGAGACAGGGTAGGGTTTGATCCCTAGATTGGGAAGATGCCCTGGAGAAGGAAATGACAACCCACCCCAGTGTTGTTGCCTGGAGAATCCCATGGGCAGAGGAGCCTGGTGGGCCACAGTCCACGGGTTCAGGAAAGTGTTGGATGCAACTTAGTGATTAAACAACAAGCTGCTATAAAATTTTGTGCTTGTCATTTTGCCATATGTTTGTTCCTTTCACTATCATATACAAGGAGATATTTTTCAAAACTATTTCACATTCTGTTAGAAAATTAAATCACATCTGTATAGTACAAATATGTAAAAATATCAAACCTGTCTTAAACATAGTTTTTTTCCTTGTCACTCAATATTTTCAACAGACAAAAATTCCATTTGTTTTAACTAGTTGCTAGTCTCAAAAAAGAAGGCAAAATAAAATTCACAAAATTAAAGTTATAACACTTTCATTTCAACATGACTTATTTCTAGTGACATATTTGGTTGTTTATGGCATTCATTACGTACATTATCAATTATCTTCATTCATTTTTACTTGAATCTCTGCTTCGTTCCTACCATATGAAAAGCAAATAACACTTCTATGTTTCCATTAGGAATTTTACAATTTGTTAAATAAAATTATTTTTTAAATAGTTAAAGCATATATTATGCTGCTTATAGAATAATGCATTAATTTTTCCTGAATAGATTAGGAAGTAATTTTTTGCTTTCAAANATTGGGAAGATGCCCTGGAGAAGGAAATGACAACCCACCCCAGTGTTGTTGCCTGGAGAATCCCATGGGCAGAGGAGCCTGGTGGGCCACAGTCCACGGGTTCAGGAAAGTGTTGGATGCAACTTAGTGATTAAACAACAAGCTGCTATAAAATTTTGTGCTTGTCATTTTGCCATATGTTTGTTCCTTTCACTATCATATACAAGGAGATATTTTTCAAAACTATTTCACATTCTGTTAGAAAATTAAATCACATCTGTATAGTACAAATATGTAAAAATATCAAACCTGTCTTAAACATAGTTTTTTTCCTTGTCACTCAATATTTTCAACAGACAAAAATTCCATTTGTTTTAACTAGTTGCTAGTCTCAAAAAAGAAGGCAAAATAAAATTCACAAAATTAAAGTTATAACACTTTCATTTCAACATGACTTATTTCTAGTGACATATTTGGTTGTTTATGGCATTCATTACGTACATTATCAATTATCTTCATTCATTTTTACTTGAATCTCTGCTTCGTTCCTACCATATGAAAAGCAAATAACACTTCTATGTTTCCATTAGGAATTTTACAATTTGTTAAATAAAATTATTTTTTAAATAGTTAAAGCATATATTATGCTGCTTATAGAATAATGCATTAATTTTTCCTGAATAGATTAGGAAGTAATTTTTTGCTTTCAAAGTAGATATACTTCTCTTATTTACAGTAATAGCATAATTTTAAGGTTAAATGGAAACATACATAAATATGGTTTTATGTCAAAAATAGTAGTAGCAGGAAGATTACAAATGTCACAATATCTTTTGCATTTTCTAAAGATTGATCACGTAATGAAATCCATAAAACATAGCTTACATTTTAATGTTTTATCTCTACATACACATTTCCAAATGAGTCAGTTTAGGCTAAAAGTCAATGACAGTATTTGTTAAAAGAAAAATAAAGAAAGAGGAAGTAAGCTACCAGTAAATATGATTTTAAAATAAAATATTAAATGATTCACTCCAACTAAAGATTCAGTATAGTTGCTCAGTCATGTCTGACTCTTTGTGACCTCATGAACTGCAGCATGCTCTTAAAGGCAAAAAGTTTAGTTTTTTCTCTTTCAAATTAATGGATTTGATAGGTAATAGTTTCTTTAGTTAGAAATTGGTGAATTTCTTTTAAAAAGAATAATTATAGTAATAAACTCTGATAGTTTAATGTCTTATCTTTCCAGCAAAATTGGGTAAAGCATCAGGGTACATAATATAGAGGGTACAGACATTGTTTCCATTCTTTTTGGTTAAGAAAAGACAATTTTACCTTTTATGTTTTGAAATCCAACTTTGACTTCTGATTTATATTATTCTCTATGTAACAAATATACAAATCTGTACCACCCCACTTCTGCTTCCTTATATTTAAAATTTGGATATAAGCATTATTGCTTATGTTTGCTTCTGAAACAAAGAGATCTAGCTCTTTCTTAGAAGACTTTCGTATAATACTTAATATTTCTTCATTGTTCCAAAATGCTGATATTCAAATCTGTTTTCTGAAGAGAGACCCCTACCTGCTGCAGCCCCTGCCTTGTTAATGTCTCTAAATTATCCCGAAGATATTGCTTCATAAGAGATCATAGGATTGTGATCACCTTAACTAAAATAAATGTACTTTCCATTTTTGCAGCTGTTTTAGAAGAAAAAGAAAAATGGGAGTTTCGGAGCATATGACTCATATTTTCTGACAGTGAATACACTCTTATCTTTAACCTGGTCAGTCTCACAGGTGGTACTCTTCCCCTAGATATCTTATGGCTTTATTAACTCTGAAACAATGGAAAACCAGCCTATTGAAAATACAACATGGCTGAACTGGCTGACCTACCACTTTGTAACGTGCGCACCATCACGAAGTCCCAAAAGGCAGTATTTTATGTGCTCTAGTGACAAACTTGGCTCTTCCTACTTTTAAAATGGTACCGAATGAAAAATATCAGACTTATCTCTGCACCCCTACCAGGTCTTTCAGAAATATTCCTTCTCTCCTTTTATACTAATTTTTTTTTACTTCAAAGAGTATATTCTGACTTATGTTGAAGAAAACCAACCAGTAAATACTGTGATTTTCTCCCCTAGCTGTACAAAATGAACGTGATAGAATAAGCACCAGAAGAAGCACATTTGATGGCAGCAACATCCCCTCCATCAACACACTGGCACAAGCAGAACTTCGGTCTCGCCAGGTACTGCTGCAGCAGCATCCTGCCCTATTTAATAGGATTGAATGCTTACTTAAGAGTAATTCAGAACTGATTTAAGTTCATTCACATGTGCTATTACTATAATCAACTCCACTTCATGCAACTTCAAGTTTCACTTTGAAAATGTTAGTTGACTATTGACTTAATTTTTACTTTTCCTGGGCAATTCCCCAGTTTTTGAGTGGAAAAAAAATGAGATACATTTCGATCTAAGATTGTTCAAAGTTTGTTTACAAGGTTGATTTAAAATACTTAATGCTTAGCACAATGCCCTGGGGCAGTATCTTGTTATATTGGTTGAATCTGGAAATCATTTACCACGGCTTTAGGGTGTTTAGTTGAAAACTATCATTAGAGTTTTTTTTCTTGAAAATGATGCCTAGATTCAAGAACTCACCTTAGCACCTGCTTTGGAAACAGGTACTTCAGGGAACAGCCAGAATTCAGAAAATACAGGAAAAAGTTTATTGTTTGAAATTTCTCGAATGAGAACATCAGTTCTAGAGTTAAAACTGTAAGTGACCAGTTATATAAATAAAAGTAAATCACTTAAGAATCAAATAAAGAAACCTTTTGAAGAAAGTTTATTTTAGCAGTGTCCCTATTAGAAATGTTAATGATATTTTTCTCTTGTAAAGCAAATTATGAAATAGCTAACTATTAATCAGGTCTTATAATGAGTCAGTGCAACTACTTTCGTTTTTGATAACACAAAGGTAATATGATGAGGTTAACTTCACCATTATCATCCTCATTACTTGAAGATTACTTGATGGTCCTATAAAGCATTTTGAGAATGGCCTTAAAGGAACTGTGAGGAAATACACATACACGACAGAAAGACACGTACACACACAGAGACGTGTTCAAAAATGACGCTTAGAATAACTTTTAGAAAGTGATTTTTTTCCCAGCAGAAAGGCATTTGAACACTACTTATCTCTTAGATAGTTCAAAATTGTATATTATTTAAAAATTAATCATTGTATGTTAAGCTTTTCAAGTTGCTGAGTCAAAGATTGGTGGTGTCTTAACTTTATTTGAATGGGCTTCCATTGAATGCAGCAACATAGTCTGGATTCTCATCTAAATCTATTCTCCTCAGTTAGTAAACTTTACCAATGGACACTTTCCTTCATAACTTATAACAAATTAAAGGTGGACTTTCTAACTGGAAATATCATCTTTAATTAAAAATAAAATCACACAGCATTAGTTCAATGTGGATACTCTACAGCTCTTTGCATAATCATTTTAAATTATTAAAAACTCCCCCAAAGTTGTGGTAACTTGTTTTACAAATTTGGCCAGTAAAAATAAGATACAGCTCCCAGACTGTGGCAGTGAGTGTTCTCAGTCTAACTTGAACTGATAGGTATTTGATTTATCAGTTTTAAAATGTTTGGTATATTTCAAGATAGTGTGATAAAAAGAGTGCCCACTTCAATGGTGTTTACTTATTGGAGGGGCAGAAAAAAGAGATATATTGGTCTTGTGTTATTTTCAATGACAGATTAATATAATGTTCTTAATACTAGATCTCAGTCTCAAGCCCTGGTGCGAGCGCTGACATAAATGTTAAGAAAATTGCCAGCATTGGTGATGTCTGTGAATCCATGAAACAGCAGCTCCTAGTCTTGGTGGAATGGGCTAAATATATTCCTGCCTTTTGTGAGTTACCACTGGACGATCAGGTATATAAGAGATTACAAAACTTAAAAAAATTTTTTTTGAACTTTGCTAAGTTTGTGTGTCCTTTTAGTTTTATTTGTAGTATATTTTCTATATGTGACAAAGGTTAAATGGTCTTATGAAAGAAAATTGGTTTTCTTGTTCATTTACCCTGTTTTATTAAGAGGCAGACTTACATTTCTATTTTAAGGGTCTTAGAAATTTATTGACTGGATAAGTTTAAAAAGCTTATAATAGGGACTTCCCCAATGGTCCAATGGATAAGACTCTGCCTTCCAATGCATGGGTTGTGGGTTCAATACCTGGTTAAGGGCCCACATGCCATGGGGTGTGACCCAAATTTTAAAAATAATATTAATAGAATAAAATATTTAAGGATGGGAGAAAAACAGATAGCAGGTAACTGCTATTGTAAGATGAAGTATTGGAATACTTTTGTCTCAGAGGCAGATGCTAAGTCACTTCAGTCGTCTCCGACTCTGTGCGACCCCATAGACGGCAGCCCACCAGGCTTCCCTGTTCCTGGGATTCTCCAAGAAAGAACACTGGAGTGGGCTGCCATTTCCTTTTCCAATGTATGAAAGTGAAAAGTGAAATCGCTCAGTCGTGTCCGACTCTTGGCGACCCCATGGACTGCAGCCTACCAGGCTCCTCTGTCCATGGGATTTTCCAGGCAAGAATACTGGAGTGGGGTGCCATTGCTACCCATTATGTCTTGGTGTTTACTAAAAGTACATAGAAAATTCTTCAGAAATACCAGACCACTTCTAGAGAGAAAACACACAGACTGTGTTGGTGTCTCTGTAGGCACTTTTATGCAATTAACATATAAAATTGTGCCTTTCATGTTGTCAATTTTATTCTGGTAATTACTATATAAAAATTATTTATTCAGTAAAAAAAAAAGTCTGTAGAATTGTGCTCTGAAATCTACAGAAAAGATATAGTGATCTTTTCCTAATATATATTTCATACTTTGTCATATTTATGTTAAGATATTTTAGTTAGTAATTAAGAAGTTTAATTTTCTAATGTCTATAAAGATTGGATTATTAGTTTCAGATTCAATTTTAACTCTTCTAAGTATTATATAATATTCTATAGATGTAAATAATTTGAAATTTTCCAATTCCCCCAGATAGAGCACAGTATGTCATAGCATGTAATATAACCAGTGCCTATTTTTATACCCTCTTATCAGAGCTTTTTATCATTGATGCACAAAAATGAAGAAACAATCAAAGGGAAATGTGTATAATTGTCTAAAAACTGAAGGAGGGCAAAATATTTATACACCAGAAAATAAAAGTGATCATAGGAAGTTAGCAGTTATATTTCTAGAAGAGCATTTCACCTGGTTACAAAAAGAAAATTCTGTGAAATCTGAAATCATTCTTAAAATGTTCTGTAACTCCCTTCCTGGTATGAGTCATGGTTATGGACATATCATAAAGATAGCTTGGCTCAGAAGGCGATTTCACAGTGAATAATGCTAAATTGCTAAAACTTACTTGTCTCACCCCAAGCCATATAAGTAGGGTTATGTTATTTATCAGTTTTATATTTTTATTATCACTCTTTAAAGTTGCTGACATATATACAGTGATTTAAAAATTGGGAAATTGAAATACAGTAACTTGTCAATAATAGTTTTTATTTACCAACTGTTTAATATTAATAGTATACCATTAATAGCCATGGATTGGCAAAGTCTATTATGGATAAGGGATTTGGATATTAGTTTTCAGTTACATTATATGTTACATTATTTAATTTAATAGTCTCAGGAGCTCTGTGGCATGTTTTATAATATCCACTTAACTTCTAAAACTGAGACATAAATCAGTTAAGTTCACTCAATATATTCATCACACAAATAGTTATTAGTACTACTGCTCAGTTTTAAGAATTGTGACTATATGGCAGGAAAAATACAGATTGCATCACTATTCTCATAAAACTTGCATTCTTGTTGGGAGAGACAGACAATAAAAATGTCCACATTCTGAGTAAGATAATTCTAGGTGGGGATAAGTTCTATAAAATGAAATAGGGCGAGTTGTTGGGGAATAGTCACGGGTGGAGTGGTAACACATCCAGTTAATTGGGAATTAGAGATTTTTCTTGAGACCTGAGTAGAAAGGGGCTAAGTTTGTCAAGATCAGAGGAAAAGGCATTCTGGCTTCAGGAAGAGCGAATTCCAAGGCTCTGAGGAAGGGCAGGCAAAATGTCTAGAGAAAAGTGAGCAGAGGATGTTGCAAGAAGAAACCAGAGTGGGTGGTGGTGATGGGGGATGGACAAAGCACTGAGCCATCACCACGGGTGAGGCTATGGTTGAGGTGTTCAGATTTCACTCTAAAGACGGTAAGAAATAGTTAAGGAGATTTTAGCAGAGGAGTGATATTAATTGATGAATATTGTACAAGATAACATCTTAGAAGGTTTGTCAAGAAGGAGTTAAGATGGAGGAACCAGAAAGGAAGCAGGAAGGCCTAGTAGATCTTTGGAAGGTAATTTGGTAGGCCAGGTGAAGAATGACCTAGGTTTGGACAGGGGTGGTAACAATGGAGAAGCCGTGCTAGATGTGCTGTGCAGTTAGAGAGGGATCCAAATGGACCCTTGGTTTTGATGTGAAAAAGCATTTTGGATGACTGTACCTTTAACTAAGGAGATGAAGATGCTGGAGAAGCATTCACTTTGATGAATTAAACTTGAAATGCTTCCTGTTCTTTCTACTAGTGCTGTTCAGCAGGCAATCCAACTCCTCTGAAAGCTTAGTGCAGAGTTAAAATTTCAGTATAGAAAGTGTCAGAACCCAGATCCCGCATACTCATTTCACTATATCACCCCTCTTTGCTTTACTTTTGTTTGTGGGTGCATGCTGTCACTTTAGTCATGTCTGACTCTGTGCAACCCCATGAACTGTAGCCCACCAGGCTCCTCTGTCCATGGGATTCTCCAGGCAAGAATACTGGAGTGGGTTGCCATGTCCTCCTCCAGGGGATCTTCCCCACCCAGGGATCAAACCCTGCTCTCCTATGTCTTCTGCATTGGCAGATGGGTTCTTTAACCACTAGTGCCACGTGGGAAACCCCTTGCTTTTTTTTGTTCAGTTTAATTATGTGTAACAGATTGTGTTTGACATATATTTTTCTCCTTTAGTCCTCATGACTGCACTTTGAGATTTTCATCACTATCTCCATTTGATAAATGAAAACAAATGAGTCCCAAATATACTGGTTAACTAACCCAAGCTTAAACAGGTAGTAAGTGGAGAAACCAGAATTTGAACTATAGTTTGTTAGACTCTATTCTCAAATATCATTCACTCCCAAAGGCTAAATTATTCTTTTTTTTTTTTCCTTTTCTTGCTGCCATCCTATTGCCTTATTAGTTTTAGAAATTTTGAAAGTAAAACTCTATTAATGTGCTTAAAATAGAAGGCTTAATAATGGTAAGAATCTATGAATATTGTAGTTTGTTAAAACAAACAAACAAAAAAATGTTCCAGGCTTAAAGAACACTAAGTTAATCAGACTTATGTTATAAATCTTTTCATCATTATGTTTTATAATTAATTGTTAAACTTGGAATTTTTCATTAAGGTGGCACTGTTGAGAGCTCACGCAGGAGAACATTTACTGCTTGGAGCTACAAAGAGATCCATGATGTATAAAGATATTTTGCTTTTGGGTAAGTTTTTTTTTTTCATTTTAATTTGAAGAAATTATGCTTGCTTGATACTTACAGGGGTCTATTCTATATGTACCAGGCACTCATAGATACTGTCAAATGATGCTATCACTTCACAATGGATTTAGGTGGTCAGAGGCTCTGTTTTTCCTTTCCTTTATTGTGAGGAAGTTCAGAAGAGATGTTCAGTATGCATTAAATAAAAGAGAAATTTTGCTCAATAAACAAAATGTCGAGGTATGTTTATTTCAGGACAAAGAATTAGTGATTTGTGTCACCATCTTATGGAATTCCATACATTTTAAGTGTCTACCTAGTAATTATACTATATATCAGTTTCTAATCTTCATTGCCTATGATATGCTACAAAATCCCAAGTTTAAAAAATTTTCATAACAATGTCTGAAAAATTCTCATCGTTAAATAGCAGTGCTGAAACAGGCAAAATTATGACAGCAAGTGGGATAAGGCACAGAGGAAAAGCTTGTGTCTTCATTAAGGAAGTACTCTGATCTTCCCTCCTTTCAGTTCAGTTCAGTTCAGTCTCTCAGTCGTTTCTGACTCTTTGCAACCCCAAGAATCACAGCATGCCAAGCCTCTCAGAGTCTACCCAAACCCATGTCCATCGAGTTGGTGATACCATCCAATCATCTCATCCTCTGTCGTCCCCTTCTCCTCCTGCCCTCAATCTTTCCCAGCGTCAGGGTCTTTTCAAATGAGTCAGGTGGCCAAAGTACTGGAGTTTCAGCTTCAACATCAGTCCTTCCAATGAACAACCAGGACTGATCTCCTTTAGGATGGACTGGTTGGATCTCCTTGCAGNGTCCCCTTCTCCTCCTGCCCTCAATCTTTCCCAGCATCAGGGTCTTTTCAAATGAGTCAGGTGGCCAAAGTACTGGAGTTTCAGCTTCAACATCAGTCCTTCCAGTGAACAACCAGGACTGATCTCCTTTAGGATGGACTGGTTGGATCTCCTTGCAGTCCGAGGTATTCTTAAGAGTCTTCTCCAACACCACAGTTCAAAACCATCAATTCTTCCCCTTTACTCACCTTATAAAATTAGGTTTCCTATTAAGAGAACATCAATTCTGCCCCTTTACTCACCTTATAAAATTAGGTTTCCTGTTAAGAGAGCATCAATTCTGCCCCTTTACTTACCCTATAAAATTAAGTTTCCTATTGAGAGAGTTGAGATCTCTCTCTAATGCTTAGAAGTTCTCTCTCACTCTGGCTGTGTAAAATGATAACTAAATTGTCTTATTCCATTTTTTAGATAGATATTTTGTCCCAAATAGAAATAAATTGAACATAATATCACAATAGCTAATAGTAACTAAGGACTTACTATTTAAGATATATGCTTTTAAGTGCTTTAACATGTCTCTCTCTATATATACACTCTCTCATTTAATCCTCAGAATAACCCGGAGGGAAATGTACTGTTATTTTCAACCTGTTTTGTAGGTGAAGAAATGAAGGCAGAGTAAGTTTATCTGAGGTCACCAAGCAAGTAAGGGATTGAGCCAGAATTCTAAACCACACAATATGACTGCTTTTAAATTCTGCTAAATTTTCTCTTACAATTTTAGCATTCCTACAGTACTGTTCTCCTTATAAATGTGAATATATGAGTGTAGAAAACAAAACAATCTTACCACATAGTTCTAAATAGTCTTATCCTAAATAAAAATTAGATAATTCAACTTTTCATAAGAGGAGTAGGGCTACACTTTTTAAAATACTTTTGCATGTGTTGTTATACTGAAGAATGTCTTTGCCTGGTGAAAGAATTCAGAATACTCTGCTTTTTATAAAACCAGAAAATAAAAATTTAGCAGTTATTTTAGGCACTCAAATAAGCTTCCAATTTTCCAATATTTTAGAAGCTATAATATTATCATATTATAGCCCAAGACTTTCTAAAGTAGAACATATTTAAAGATTAGGTGGTCCAGATTTCTATCCAATTTCTGGATTCCCTTGAATTCTGTTGCAGACGTTAGCCTTGTGATTAGATGATCTTCCCATCTCTTCTTAAAGAAGCCCAAGATGAGAGAATTTACTATTTAATGAGGCAACTCATAAGAGTGTACCTGATAGTTTAAAAAAATTAGCCTTGTCTACTTAAGCTTATTAAAATTGTGTCTCAGTAGTTGTTATATGTATAAACACCTATACCACTGAAGGAATGCTAGTTTACTTCACTAGAAGCAAGACAGATTCTTCAGGTTTTGTATCATGCTCATTAATGAGTAAGGCACTAACAGATAACTGACATAGTGGAAAGCTAATCATTATACCTTGTTTCTCCCTTGTCAATAATTAGCTTGTTATTAGTCTGTACTTTAGTATTATCACCAGTGACCGAGGCTGTTAAAATGCATGTGATCATATTATCAATGTTATTGATCCTGTAAGTGTTCTTAAGTTTTTCCTAGCATAATTAACAACACTACTGAGAGAGGAAGTACTATTCATGTTTCTTCGAGGGAAAATCATTTAAAATATTGGTTTATGAAAGTCTAAACAAAATCGGACAATGTTGCAGGTGTGAGAGGGTTGTTTAATTATTATTATTTTTTTAATGCAGGGAACAACTATGTTATTCACCGCAACAGCTGTGAAGTCGAGATTAGCCGTGTGGCCAACCGGGTTCTAGATGAGCTGGTCCGACCATTTCAAGAAATTCAGATTGATGATAATGAATATGCTTGTTTGAAGGCAATTGTCTTTTTTGATCCAGGTTTGTTTCCAAAGTTTCAGTAAAAATGATTGCAGTGAAAAACTGCCTTTTGTTTTATTTTTAAACCACTTTATCTGTTTATTTATTTTGGGCTGCACTGGGTCTTCCTTGCTGTGTAGACTTTTCTCTAGTTACAGTGAGCTGGGGGTACTCTCCGGTTGTGGCGCACAAGCTCCTCATTGTGCTGTCTTCTCTTGTTGAGGCACTGGCTCTAGGACACACACGCTTTCATAGTTGCAGCACGTGGGCTCAGAAGTTGTGGCCCCAGGCTCTGAGCGCAGGTTCAGTAGCTGTGGTACACACCCTTAGTTGTCTGCTGGCATGCAAGGATCTTCCCAGGTCAGGGATCGAACCCATGTCTCTTGCCTTGGCAGGTGGATTCTTTACCACTAAACCACCAGTGGTTTAAAAGTCACCAACTTTTAAAATCTTAGAATATTTACTCTCCCACTCTGGTAAGACAGACTATTTAGGTTGCTCTTTTTATTCCTGTACTAGACGCAAAAGGGCTAAGTGACCCGGTGAAGATTAAGAACATGCGGTTCCAAGTGCAGTTGAGTTTGGAGGATTATATCAACGACCGACAGTACGACTCCCGGGGCAGATTTGGGGAGCTGCTTCTGCTCCTGCCCACACTGCAGAGCATCACGTGGCAAATGATTGAGCAAATACAATTTGTTAAACTTTTTGGAATGGTTAAAATTGACAACTTACTTCAGGAGATGTTACTGGGTGGTGAGTTTATTTAAGAATTTCTATTTTATTTCTTAGCATCATATTACAGTGTTTTAGAGCAAGTTTGAACTGTTTACTTTAGTTGTCCATGATATAATGAACTCAATTTTTTTTATTTTGCATTTAGAAAAATCTATAAAACCTATTGGCTGGGAACAAAAATACTTGAACATATTCTAACCTCCCCTCCATTCATACTCGACCTCCACCACCTTTACTCCACCCATCCCTCTTACCTCAATTTTCAGATCCTCCCAAATATGGTAAATGGAAATATATTTCTTATTGTTGGTACTTCTTGGAGTATATTATATTTTTTCTGTGTCTCTCCTCCTCTAAAAGCTCATCGATGGCAAAATAAAACAACAACAACAACAAAAAACATAGAGTAAATAGCTTAAAAATAAACTTTCTGCTCCCGAAATAAATTAAATGACACAACACAATGAGAAGGGGAAAATGAGATTTCTTTGCTGCAGTAGATGTCAAGAATAACTTAAGAAATCATTTATTTTCTGTTCTGATCTAGATTAAATTTCCTGGTAAAATCTATTTTATTTTATTTTAGTTTTAGTTTTCTAGTGGTTAATGTGTTTCTAATGATATCTTTCTGAAATAAAAGTTGTTTATGCTATTAGGGAGATCCTAAATACTATAAACTTGAGGTAAGTGATTCTTGGAATTGCCTTAACAACAGGCAGCAAACGTAATGATTCCAGGAAGCTGCACGGAAGGTCCATTATTAATATACAACATAATATGATACAACATTAATCTAGCCAGTGTACAGTGAAAGCTGACATTGTCTTTAATGTAGCAGTGGCTCTATTAATTTATTTTTGAATTCCCAAAAACCACTTTGCAAAAATAGCAATATTTAAGCTGTCAATCAAAACACTTGTTTTAAGGTAAACTTGCTGTTCCTGATTAAATATCCCTTACGCAAGCATCTTTTTATCTCCTGTAGGTGCTTCCACTGAGGCTAACCATCTCCATCATCCAATGCACCCACATTTGTCTCAAGATCCATTAACTGGACAGACTATACTTTTGGGTTCAATGTCAACACTTGTGCATACAGACCAGATCTGTAAGTATCTGGACTACTTTTGAAACACAATATTTCTTAAACTTAATTACTTGAGACAATGTGAAATTTGGGGAAAGAATCTATTAGTTCCCAGAAATTGTAAAAATTGGATATAATTTCTTCTCCAGGATTTGATTGTGGGAGATTGTGAAGCAAGTCACTTATTCTTCTCATGTATGAGTTTTCTCCCTAAAATGGAGATATGAGTGCCTAAATCTTTCTACTTCATAGGTTTGGTAGTGCAAAAGAACATGTAGGATGTTCTAGCTTTGTCTGGTAGTGCAAGACCATAAAAATGACATACAAACTGGTACCATGCAAAGGAATCCTAAGAGAAAAATTAAGATCGTTTATGATCCTTAAACATGTTTGTCAAAACATTAAGAACTCTTGAAGGCAATGGCACCCCACTCCAGTACTCTTGCCTGGAAAATCCCATGGACAGAGGAGCCTGGTGGGCTGCAGTCCATGGGGTCCCTAATAGTCGGACGTGACTGAGCGACTTCCCTTTCACTTTTCACTTTCATGCATTGGAGAAGGAAATGGCAACCCACTCCAGTGTTCTTGCCTGGAGAATCCCAGGGATGGCGGAGCCTTGTGGGCTGCCATCTATAGGGTCGCACAGAGTCGGACACGACTGAAGCGACTTAGCAACTTAGCAGCAGCATAAACGTATAGGGAAGTTAAAAATAGTACTTTTAATGCTTAGTACACCATAATTTAAAATATTAAAAATACTGAGAATTAATGTTATATTTTTTTGTAAAAAAAAATATGAAGAGTAGTTTTGACAGTGCTTGCCCTGTTCTTTTTCAAGGACTTAACATGAGGAAGTGAGCATGCATGATGAAATTTACTCTTTTGGAAGTCTGATTTCCAGTATTTTATCCTTTGTATTTTCAACATCATGAAATATCTCTTAGAAACCATTTGATAGCAAGTTTTTTGTCAGTGTCACTTCCTCTGGGACCTCTCCATCCTTTCGAAGAATTGGGCTCCTCATTAATGTTGACAAGTTTTCCTTCAGCTTAAGCTCTTGGCTGTATTTTTAGGGACTCAGACAATGACAATGTGAACATTTCCATGGTCAGTGCTTTCTTCTATTAACTACATTTACGTTCGATTTGAATTTTACTTCCAGCATTATCATTTTTTGTTTCTTTACTGCCCACTCTTCCCTTCCAGCCAATTCTCTTTCAGTTGTCCATGTTTGCAAAATGTCATGTGAATTTATCACTGGGAGGGAGACAGGAGGCAACACATCTACACACTTTGTTGTCAGTGTGTGAACTGAAGGAAATATGTTCGTTGACCAATCACAATCATGAACAGACTGAAGGATGTGGTGTGATTGGTTACTGATCAAAATGCACATCTATTATTTAGGTAATTATTTGTAGAGTGAAAAAGTTAGCTGTGAAGTTTGTAAAGTTTGCAATACAGTCAAGTTTGTGAGTTTATGCAACACTCACCATTAATTTGAGTTAACATACTAACTGAAATGTGAACCAGGTTTTTGAAAGACTAGTGCTATTTAACTAAGCAGTGATGAGTGGAATTCATGTGTATCATAATTGGGCAAAGTGTGAGTTGTTTAGATTTCCTTTAGTTCTTTGGAACAAAAATGTTTATATATATATATATATACACACACACAAGGGATGACTGATGCTAAAGCTGAAGCTCCAATACTTTGGCCACCTCATGTGAAGAGTTGACTCATTGGAAAAGACCCTGATGCTGGGAGGGATTGGGGGCAGGAGGAGAAGGGGACGACAGAGGATGAGATGGCTGGATGGCATCACCGACTTGATGCACATGAGTTTGGGTGCACTTCGGGAGTTGGTGATGGACAGGGAGGCCTGGTGTGCTGAGATTCATGGGGTCGCAAAGAGTCGGACACGACTGAGCGACTGAACTGAAGGGATTGATAGTAGATAATCTGATATTATTGCAGATTTAACACATTACATTTTTACAAGTCAACTCAGAGATTTAAAAAATCTTGACTAGACAAACTATCAAGACTTAATTGCTCCTGAATTTATACTAATTTAAGTTGAGTTTTGATCTACTGCCTCTAAACACTAAACCAGCTATGTCAGAGATTCCTTAAGTTATTATGATATCACTATGCATACCTGTATTGCCTGCAGAATCTACGATAGCCCTTAGTAACTAGCTGCAGTGTTGTTTTATCCCAAAGTTCAGTGCAATGTGACCATAATTTAGTGAGTACCATCTAACTGTTCCCTAGTGGTAGGGAGAGTAGAAACCACAAAAATGCCTGCTATCACTGCTGTCCTTCAGATGCAATAGATATATGTGTAAATAATGTCTGTAACACAAAGTTCTTTGAGTGTATGACAGAAGCAGAAATGAAACTGTTAGAAAAATTACAAATGTACAATGTAGTACATTTAATCTGTGGGTCCCCATGTAATTTAAAGACATTAATTTGGGACCATTCTTTCTTTCCTTGAAGTACAGTTGATTTACAGTAGTATTTTGGTTTCAGGTATATAATGTAATGATTCAGATTTAGAGGTTATATTTCATTTAAAGTAATTATAAAATATTGTTTATATTCCCTGTATTATAAATTACATCCTATATCTTATTTATTTTCTACCATATAGTTTTTGCCTCTCGTTCTCCTTCCCATGGCTTTCTCTCCTCCTCCCCCTCTTCTCACTGGTAGCAACTGGTTTGTTCTCTGTTTCCATGAGTCTGTTTCTGTTTTGTTATATTTATTTATTATTTGAATTTAACATATAAGTGAAAATATGCAGTATTTGTCTCTCTGTTTAACTTATTTCACTAAGGGTAATATCCTGCAGGTCCAGCCATGTTATTTCAAGGGGAAAATTTCATTCATGGCTGAGTGATATTCATGTGTGTGTGTGTGTGTGTGTGTGTGTGTGTGTGTGTGTGTATCACATCTTCTTTATCCATTCATCTGTTGATGGACACTTGTGTGGCCTCCATATCTTGGCTATTGTAAATAAAGCTGCTATGAACATTGAGGTGCATGTATCTTTCCAAATTAGTGTTTTTGTTTTCTTCAAATATATACTCAGAAGTGGAATTGCTGGATACTGTGGTAGTTCTAGTTTTCATTTGTTGAGGAACTTCCATAGTGGGACTATCTTGCAAAGATACCATGTTCATTTAATTAACAGTCAAGAACAGAGAGAGGCAAACCCAATACAATACCATACCAAAGAGTCTATGAAGTTGTTTCTCTTAGAAATCAGTTATTCATAAACTTGGAAAATAAAACTCATTAACAAAACATTGAACATTGTAGGTAACAACTTGCAAGAAAGTTAAACAATTTTGCTGGTGGTTAAAT
Organism: Neotragus pygmaeus; assembly: GCA_006410875.1. Taxonomy (NCBI): domain Eukaryota; kingdom Metazoa; phylum Chordata; class Mammalia; order Artiodactyla; family Bovidae; genus Neotragus; species Neotragus pygmaeus. The sequence goes on along the minus strand of SJYV01053574.1, from coordinate 535,956 downwards.
CCTTTACTTTTTAAATGCTAGTTTTCTAGTATTTTAAAAGCATACTTGCTGACCCTAATCTTTTTAGAATCACATCATCACACATTTCATTTTTATTTTCCCTCTTCCAGCACACTTTTAAGAGATTCATTTGTAAAGGAAGACTTTGCTTTGTTTATGGTCATTTGAAGCAGTTTATATTTGACACAAAGGAAAGCATTAAACTCAAGCACACATAAAAATTAAAGTTTATGCAAATATTCTTGGTCTTTTACAGCAGGCTACTGCAGTATTAGATCCATCCTAAATATCCAGAAATAATTTTTGAGACAAAATTGATAATTCTTTTGTCACTTGAATTGTATCTAAAAATATTGTTTTTAAGTCATTGCTAATTCCCATGTAATAATATAAAGTTAATATATTAAAGAAAACTAGGCAAAAAAGGGCTGTTCTTTTTTGTATTTTTGAAAACTATTCCAGAAAAAATAATCGATAAAGTCATTAAATCGATAATGTCTCTGTCTGATCATCAAACATTTTCTGTTTATTCTGTTAAATGCATGGGTTAATAATAAATGTGAATACTAAAGTATTTAAAGTTTTAAAAATTGTAGAATGGCTCCTGGATTATTTTATAATATGGTTAAAATTTGCCAATAGAAATACTATCACAGACAATGAAATATTCAAACTATAACTGATTTTTTAAATTACTCAGTGTTCTTTCCATTGATGGGTAAGAAACAGCCAAGCGTAATTGTAACAATAATTTTGAAGTGACAAAGGCAGTATTTTTCAGATGCTTTAAACTACAAGAGCTTCCCTGGTGGCTCTGTAGTAAAGAACCCACCTAGGTCAGAAAGATCCCCTGGAGAAGGAAATGGCAACCCACTCCAGTGTGCTTGCCTGGGAAATGTCTTGAAAAGAGGATCTTGGCAGCCTACGGTCCATGAAGGATCTCACAAGAGTCAAACGTGACTTAATAACTAAACAACAACATAGATTTCAAAGCACTTGAAGAGTTACCTTACTTTGTTATTATTTTTGTTAATGTCATTTAATATTTGAGTTGGCTTTCCTGGTGGCTCAAACAGTAAAGAATCTGCCTGCCAATGCAGGAGACATAGTTCAATCCCTGGGTTGGGAGGATCCCCTGGAAAAGAAAATGGCAACCCACTGCAGTATCCTTCCCTGGACAATCCCATGGACAGAGGAACTCGGTGAGCCATAGTCCATGAGGTCACAAAGAGTCAGACACATCTAAGCGACTAAACAACAATGTTTGAGTTAGTGAAATATAAACCAAATATGTTTTATTTCATGTGCTTTTTTGATTGCAAATATTGTAAAATTTGTATTGTGAGACTTGGAAAAAAATTAGTTTTCTGTTATTATTTTCATTAAAAATTTTTTTCTGCTGAGTTTATGAGAGAATTGAATGCCCATAAATGCTATTATATAAAAGCAGATGATATCTTAAAGTGACTATCAACATTTTAAAGTATGATTTAGTTTAATGCTAATAGGGGAGTGCATCTCCAGTAGTATGTCAATGACCTGATTATGTATTATAATCACTACTTTATACATGATCTTTTAAAAACATATACAAAATAAAGTAATGCATATTGGTGTCATGCAAAACTTAATGAATGAGGTGGGCCAGGGTGACTGCCAGCATCACATACAATTCTCTGTTTCTTTTTTAGCAACTCCTGAAACCCCACTTCCTTCCCCACCTCAAGGCTCTGGACAAGAACCATACAAAATAGCTGCAAATCAAGCTTCAGTCATTTCACACCAGTCTCTTTCAAAACAAAAGCAATTGTGAGAGTATGTTTACTTCTGAATGGCACTGCATAAATGTGAAAAGTTGTTGGTCTTAAAATATCTCAGGATAGCACTTTTGGCAGACTCTTGGCCAAGGCTTCTTCATGGTGCTGTTATAAAGACGGTATCCTGTTTTCTTGTTTATATGTTCATTTTGTTTGTTGTTGCTATTGTTTAAAACTTTTAGATGCAACCAATGTATCACTGAGTTTCAATGCATTGTATAGTATAAACCTGTATTGTGCCTGAACCAGTTGAATCTCATGTTCTACTTTCATGTGTGTCTTATTATTAATTTAAATCTGTAAATAATTGCTTTATGGTGATGTGATGAAGAACTAAGTGTTCTTCTTTGAGAACAGTAGATCAGAAATCCCAGATTAATATTAAATGAGCCAAGTTCTTTTTTTAAAAATAAATTTTAAACTTGCAGATTCGAAAATTAAAGCGGTTGCTATAGAATAGGGTATATTTCTTTGAAGAATCACTTACAAGCATCTTTTTGGCCCATAGTTAAATATGCCTATAAAAGATTAGAAAATTACAAATAGGCATTCCAAAGATGACTGGGTATTCCTTGAAATCTGCCTTATATTTGAAGATGTATGTTAAAACAAAACATTAGCTTTATCAGTTAGGATACAGGCTAAATTGTATTAAACAAACCCTTAAAAAGAGGTTCAAGCAAGACAGGCATTTATTTCTCTCAGAAAACAAATCCAGAAGTAGTCATACTTTGACTAGAACTTCGCACATGCCCACATCTGGTTCTCAGGGACACTGGAGTGTAGTCTTTAGGCAGAAAGCCTAGTGCCAACAAAGCTGGCCATCTCTGGGATTCTGATATCAGGAGACAAATTAGCCATCTGTCACACACATGTTGCCTCATTTAGCCCTCCTGTAAAAGAGGTATTATTATCTTTTTCTTATAAATTAAGAAACCTTTTTGCTTAGAGGATTTAAATAACATAATCAAAGATCATGAAACCTAAAGAGGAGGAAAGCTGCACTCTAGCCCAGGTCTGATGGGCTTTAAGGAGAATAAATCTTTGGTATGAAAATGTGAGCTTCTTACTGTGGTTTTTAAATAAATGCAATCGAGTGATAGTTGGATATTATCCATTGTGTTACCTGTTAACACATATTTACATATAAATGAGTGTAAATTTGTTGCAACATAAATAAGAAACAGCTTTTGTATCTTTAATGAATCTTCTAACTTTAATGAGTCTTCTTCCTAAAATGAAAAGATTGTAAAAACTTTCAAACGAAGAAAATGAAATGTATAGCAGGTAGATCATGATGAAAGTACAGGTAAATTAAAATCACTGCCAGCATACTTTCAAAAATCCAGTGGACTGAGGAATATAGTTTTTTGAAGCCCCAAATTATTTGATATTATCTAAAACTGGAGCTTATTTTAAAACAATTAACAGTCTGCCTCAAAAAACAGTGATGTCTCTCTTTCTCTCTCTATCAAATAAATACACACACACTGTATTTGCTGAAGCAGAGAAAAACTGGTTTAGTAATTATTAATGATATGAAAAGGGTTCCCCAAGCTGCAAGAGACTGAATTAAATGATTTTCACAGAACTTTTCAAAATTTCTAAGATTATGATTTCATAGCCCCCACTTACCCTGCAAATAAAAAGCTTTTGGTAACTGTAACTTCTTAACTCTTAAAATGGAAAAATGATTACTTAGAAGCTAGCATTGATTTAATAGAATCAATAAAATCCCTTTAACAGCTGGTACCTGGAAACTGTAAAATATATCTTTGAGAGAGAGTGAGAACAGAAAAAATTTTTAACTCATTTTTAAAAAGATTTATGCTAGTGTCTCTAGTTCACGAATAAGAATGCTTTTGATTTTTTAAGATGGAAATACATCTTGTAGTTTTCTGTTGTGCTCCTAGAAGATACTAAAAAAAAAACCCTTAAAATATAAAACATATAATTCATTTTTAGTGACCCTTCTAACTTATCTGCATCTATTTACTAAAACAGTCATGTTTTAGAAATTATTGCTAGCAAATTTGTTTTAATAACCATGGTCAGGGAATGTGTAATATAATATTTTTGTATACTTAACTGCCAAAAACTCTGGACAAAGAGGAACTGAAGTTTTCAGCATATCTTCAATATATTGATAAGGGAAGTTATTGCTTTTATATAACACAAAGACACTTATGTAACACTTTTTTTCAGGTGATAAAAAAGAATAATTTATTGTGAAATAATGATTAATTTTATGAATGTAAAATTATTTTTATAAATTTCATTGTTTAAGATCAAAAATTGCTAGATTTTTTATTGATAAATTATAATGAGATTAAAATATTTCTAAGCTGTGATACCACATTGTTTCACTGAACTTTCTAAATAAAAACTGAAAAAAAAAATAAAGTAGTGTGGTCCTTCATTATTGTTCAAAAATGATTTCATAATTTGAGAGATACTGATAGTGTCTTTTATATGATCACTTAATTAAATTTACATAGAGTTTGCACATACTGGTCTTTAGAATCTAGAGCAAAATTGACTAGCACATCTTCAAATAATCATAGAGTTAGAGACACTGATTGAAGGGAGAGCTTCTCATCTGCACTTTCATTACACAGTTTTGCTTGAAACTTGTCACAGTAATTAAAATAGATGCCCTAGATTGAATTGAACACTGTACACATAAATTTATGAGATTAAAACAAGATTTGATACTACTATACTATCTAAAGTTGGCTTCCCTGGTGGCTCAGTCTCCAGAGAATCCGCCTGCCAATGCAGGAGACCCATGTTCCACCCCTGGGTCAGAGGGATCCTCTGCAGGAGGAAATGGCAGCCCACTCCAGTATTCTTGCCTGGAGAATCCCATGGACAGAGGAGCCTGGTGGGCTACAGTCCATGGGGTCACAAAGAGTTGGACATGACTGATAGATTAACACTTTTCATACATAAATTTGGCCTGTAAAATTTTAACCTAAATGTTTTAATTGATGGTACCCATCATTCACAGTTAAGCTTTTTTGGTAGCATTTCTATTACCAAGACCAGTGATTTTATTTTTTTCACCTGGCTTCTTCTTCTTCTTTTTTTTTTTTTTAATCCAGAAGCGTTGTACTGGGGCTCGTGCCCCATCCTGATGATACAGATCCTGAATGGAATCATCAGGAATGGCACAGTGCAGGTGTCAAAATCAAAGTAAGGCCATGGAATTTTGAGAGGACCTTCCAATTACTGAGAACTTGTGTTGCCCTCAAATGGTCTCCTGGATTTATGTATGTACGAGAAGGGCTTCTTATTGATATCCCCCTGCGTCCAGACTCAGTCCTGTTCCTCCAAAAAGGTCCGGTTGTGTTGCTGCATAGTAGCAAGGGTTTGTCTTCATGTCCACCTAGAATTCCAGACCCTCATTACTTCATGTGAGCTTGAAACTGTTTTACGTGAATTATGGCTGCTAAGTTTTCCACTGTTGTATATCTAAGGGAGCACACAGTGGAGTGATTAAGTCTGGACTCTTTATCCTTGTGATGAAGGGAAACAAGGAGCCCAGTTCTCAAGAATAGCATCAGTTCTCCTATGAACAAAATGCTGGGATGTGGACTTGTTGCAGGAAGGGAGACCACTTCCTGGGCCCGAAACTGGGCTCTTGGCTAAAGCTTGGGAATGAATTGTCTGAGGAGACACAAGTGCTGACAAAGAGGTTTTATTGGAAAGAGCACCCAGGTGGAGAGCAGCAGGGTAAGGGTACCCAGGAGAACAGCTCTGCCACGTGGCTTTCAGTCTCACGTTTTATGGTGATGGGATTGTCTTTAGCCAATCATTCTGACTCAGAGTCCTTCCTGGTGGTGCACACCTCACCTGGTGGTGTTCAGCCAAGATGGATGCCAGAGAGAAGGATTCTGGGAGATGGTCGGACATGTGGTGTCTCCTTTTGACCTTTCCTGAATTCTTCTGGTTGGTGATGGCTTATTAGTTCCATGTTCCTTACCAGGACCTCCTGTCATAAAACAACTCATGCAAATGGTTACTATGGTGCCTGGCCAGGGTGGGCGGTTTCAGTCAGTATGCTTCCCTAACAGACTTTTGGCACATTGTAGAAATGGGAGAACTATGAATTCTGTAATTACTTTCATGCCACTGGGTCAGGGAGGCTGTTCCACTTTTAAACCTTAGTGCCACTGAACATGTTTACATCCTAAAAAGCCAGTCCAGCTTTCTTCAAAGGAAAAAGAGACTATAAACCAATATCTCCACTGAAAGAGAACTAATATTCCTATGATGTCAAACCCTATGAAAAACCTCCTAAAACAAAAATACCATTTTGATTTTCTACTTGACTCCAAGGGTGGGCTCTGACTGATCTGCTTAGAATTCTACTAGGTTTTATTTTTACTTTCACTCTTATCAGAGTATCATGTACACTATTTAAAACATAAATTATACTGAAGGTGTGTTGAATAAAAAGTATACACAACTTTGAGAGTTGTGATTTAAGTTTTGGGGGGACTAAATAAGGACTGCAGCTCAGGACACAGCTCCTCAGTTAATTCTAAGAGACTGCTCCAAGGAGGCAGGAGGAAAAGTCAGGCTATACAGAAGTTTAAAACATAGGGAGCAGGCAATCTGAACATTAAAGATCAGGCATCAAGTTAAGGAATTTAGCATTCAGTGTACAGGAAGATGCAGGCCTCTGGGCTCACTGATTTCATTCCTTTCATATGCACCTCAGCTAGCTGGGGCCAAATACTGTTTTCTTGTTCACCTTAAAGAGTGGCAGATGGCTGCTGCTTGCATTCCCCCAGCTCCTCAGCAATCACCATGGAAGGTGGAAGCATCTCTTGGAACACAGTTTTGGAAGCCCTCATTCACATTTGGAAGCCAGAAATCGATGGTGGCTGTGACATTTCTTGTTTATTGATATGGAAGAAGATAGTTTCTTCTTGCAGGTATAACAAGAAAACCTGCAGTCCTGCATCCCATCACACCCCTGCTCTCCATGTTTTGCTCTTTAGTAACTATATTCAAATACTGCAACTGTTTAGCTGATATTTTCCACCAAGTATTGAAAGTTTTCTATCACATTTTACAATTTTTTTTCATTTTTAGAGTTTATTTGTATACAACCACTCCATCCCTACCATATTCTCTCAATTTCTTAATAACTCAATATTTTTTTACATAGTAGTTACTATTGAAATAATTTTTCAAACCACCATTTAAAATATGAAATAAATAAATTTTATACTCTGAAGAACAGAATAAATACATCCTAATCCTACTGAGAAAGTGAGAAGAGAATGAATAGTCCTCACTCCAAATCACAAGAGGAATGTGGCTTAGAATAAAGAAAACACATGAAGTATATTAATAATAATGTTTATCCTATCCCTATACTTGAGTACAATTTGGCCTCCTTTACAACTTGGTAATTTGAAATGGTGATTTTAATTTATGTTCCTCCCTTCCCTCCAATCCCTCTGAATTGCCCGGAGAAAGACTTCTTGAAAATAAGAAAAATCTATACAGGCACTGAAACTATTTTTTTCTTTCCTGCAAAATGTGGAACAGATGACATCAGAGTAAAGAAAATGCACACTAGTCTATGATTCAGCACAGGCTTAATGGTGTTTCTGGGAAAGAAAGAAAGAAACCGATGCGAAATTCCGCAAATAGAGACTACACAAAATCTTCAATGATGTAACAGGAGAGACTGAGACCAAGGAAGAGCAGGCAGCAGTCAATGAAGGTCGAGTCAAAGAACAGCAGGGGCCATGGTAAGTGGCCCAGTGTAGAGGGCTCCTAGTGAGATTCATCTGCTCTCCATGAGGCAGACTGGCTGATCAATGAAGGAGGGTCTGGGACATAGCAATTTCCAAATGAGAGGAGCTGCATTTGGTTACAGGAAGGATGAAGAGAGCCTAGCTTCAGAACACTACAACAATCAGGGAGACAGAGAAGCCTTAATTCAGGCCCACAATTTAGTCAGAAGTGGAGAAAGAATTTCCAGAGAGGTTAAATTCTTAAATGAGACAAGACAGCTACACCAGGGTTAGAGTCCTGATGGGGAAAAATGGGACCTGGAAATTGAGATAGGAACTAATTCTCAAATTCTCTGGAATTCACTATGTAGAAATGGCCTTTTTGTTTTGTTTTTATTTAGTTGCTAAGTCGGGTCATACGCTTTACTACCCCCCAAAAATAAAGACAATTTTAATATCCATCTTGATTGAAGTCGAGCTTGATTGACCCCTGTTTATAATGATCTTAGATAATTTTGCTTCATTATTCAGTGTATTATGTTTGCAATGGGAGTTCTGAAAATAGATTACTTGCAAAAAAAAGTGGAGATAAGACACTTTCTGATAATAAGGACTGTGGCTTGACGACAAGCGAAGGCCTTTTCCCCAGACAAGACATGTGTCCCTCAGGACATGTTCCCTCCTGTGCTCCCGCTGGTTAAACCAATATCTAGAGTTAAGTCACAATACTGCCAGGTCATGGAATTTATAGGCTTGCTAAGAGAATAAGGATCTAAATCTCCAACAAAATGAGATAAGATGCCAGCAGTCAGGAGGTTGGTTCTGTTAGAACTAGACTCCAGGGAATAGAATCAAGGAAGGACATAACAAAAAGTTGGGTAAGGGAAATTATATTAAGGAAACAATCTACTAGTATACAGAATTTAGCCTCTTGGCAAGAACCTTAAAATCATGGAGGCTGAGTGGTGGTGCAGAAAAGCACAAACATTTTAATGAGCATCAAGGTTATAGTAGCTAAAGAGGCTTGACCTGCAAAGAGCTATGGAGATGGTGACTAGACCCAAAGAGGCCACTAGACTCACAAGATGCATGGCCAACAAAGGTATTTTTCAATCTATGCAGCCAGAAAGAAAGGAAGGAATGGAGGAAGAAAGGGAGAAAGGGGAAAAAAAAGAACAGAGGGAGAGAAAGTAAGGAAAAATGAGATAGAAGGGAGAGAAGAAGAAAGAAGAGAAAAATGAGCTGAGGGTTGCCAAACAGATTTTAAAAACTGCAGTATCTTGCCACGTACCCAGACTTGGGGGTCTATTTTCTAATCCAGATTCCATGGATTGAAAAAGAATCCCCAAGACAAAAAGGCCCTGTATCTCTATAACAGGTGTGTACTTAAAGGATCCCCTCAGTCCTTTTCCAAACAGACCTATGGCCCTTTACTCAAAAGTTCACTGGAGGAAGGGAAATGGATAAACTTCTTGGAATTGTTGCAAGAGGCTCTTGCTTGACACTGATACCTGGAAACCTGAAACATCTTCATAGACCCTGGTTAGAATTTTGGTAGCATAGGGAAGCTAGATAATAAACAGAGCCATGAAAAATAAATAAATAAATAAATTGAGCCATGGCCCAAGATCAGCTCACCATGAGTAGAGTGGATTGGTTTCAGCATAACTCACTGGGATTCTGTTACAGATATTCCCTTCCCTGGATTTCTGGGTTAGTTTAGGCCACAAGAGAAAATTTGTTTGTATGAACTGGGAAAACATAAGTGAAGAAGCAGCCATGTCTGTCTATGCTCAAAAGATTAGTACAGGCGCCAGGTGCATTTGCAGCTTATACATCTGTCACTTAAATACTGGCTGACCTTGGTGTGGAGAAGTGGACATTCTCACTTCCCTTAGTTCTGGCTGATTTTGCTGCCTTTGTTTCTCTGACTCCCAGGCCTTGAGCAAGGTTAGTTCCTGGAGAAATGACACCAGATCCTCAGGCAGGTCATTCACTTGATTGAAGTGGGATTCTTGGAGGTAATGAGTGATCGGTAAGAATTCTGATCTCCCTCGTGGATTCCAACTCATCTTCACGCCCTTTAGTCTATCTATGCTTTTACCATATTTGTGTCCCTATTTCCTTCCCAACTAATATCCTGTTGACTTCAAGCCATAGAACTATTTACAGAAGCAACAGAGTACTAAACCAGCCCTAAAACCATGTTTAATAGCTAACCCTGAAGATAAATTCATGATTGAATATAAACTATGGTGTTTCTGTTTCTATGACTGAATCTTGACTGATACAGTGAGTCCAAAAGTCCATCTGATAATCATTTCTCTAGTCCCTCAGTAGATTGGACATACTTTGAAGTTGTTGGAATCCAACCATCTGTTCTTGTCCTGATGGATAAAAACTATCTTAGGGTGCAAAGCCGGAAGTAAGCCTAGGAAAATGTTCCCACTCTGCAGAAAACATCAATAACTAAAAAAAAAAATCTTATCTGTGGCAGGTATGGGAGATGGGAAGAAAGCAAGTATTATCCTTTAAAAATCTATAAACGGCAAGAATAGTGGTCCTTATTATACCTCCATTTGATTCATCAGTAATGGATCCTATAAAGACAGTGGAATCCTGGAGATTAAGAATGGACTACCACAAATTTCAGTGAAATAACCACCTCAATAACAGTGGATTAACATGGCTAGAGGTATGAGGTATGTGGCTACTGATCTAANATTCATCAGTAATGGATCCTATAAAGACAGTGGAATCCTGGAGATTAAGAATGGACTACCACAAATTTCAGTGAAATAACCACCTCAATAACAGTGGATTAACATGGCTAGAGGTATGAGGTATGTGGCTACTGATCTAATGAATGTATTCTTTTTCATTCTTGTCCAAAAAAAAAAGACTCAGGGGAGGGAGGAGGTGATGTGTGTGCTCAGTCACAGTTGATCTTTGTGACTTCATAGACTGTAGCCTGCCAGGCTCTTCTGTCCAAGGAATTTTTCAGACAAGAATACTGGAGTATTGCTATTTCTTACTCCAGGAGATCTTCTTGACCCAGGGATGGAACCCACATCTCTTGTGTCTCCTGCCTTGACAGGTGGATTCTTACAGCTGCACCATCTGGGAAGCCTAGGAGGAGATGGAGCTGTGATTCACTGGTCTGTGGGTCTGCCCAGCTGCCTGGCTCTGCCCTGCCCCCCAGGTGGCTTGGCTCCATGGCTGTCAGAATTGGAAACAATTTCCTATCATCTGGAACAGACAAAGCTCTACACTGAAAGAGTTGATCCAAACCTATGTTGACTTTACTGCCTTTTGCCATAATATTTTCTGAAGATATCTAGATCAGCATCACCACTTGTCAAGCATCATACTGATTCCTATTCATTCAGAAGAAATTGTCTTTATAGACAAAAGAAATTAGCTTGCAGATACTAAAATTTGAAGATAGATTTCTTCAGGACACATTATATATTCTAACTTCACCCCAAAAGCTAAAATAATTAGGTCTGGAAATCAAATGGTGGAAAAAATGGTCCTATTTACCATCATTTATAGCCCATTTAGGTAGTTTGTGCTCTTTGCCTCCACAACTCGAGGCCCTCTGTGATTAGAAGTATTGGTTCTAAAGAGGTAATTCTGAATAAGCCTTCAAATATTTTCCATTTTATATGGAAAGAGACCAGGATATATAAAAGAAGAATCACTATCCTAATAGGATTGAAAAGTGAAAGTGTTAATCACTCAGTCATTTCCGACTCTTTGCAACCCCATGGACTTTAGCCCACCAAGCTCCTCTGTCATTGGGTTCTCCAGGTTGCCATTTCTTCTCCTGGGGTTCTTCCTGACTCAGGGATCAAACCCAGGTCTCCTGCACAGCAGACAGATTCTTTACCATCTGAGCCACAGAGAAATCTAAGAGGGGCAGTTGCCCCTAATTATCAGGAGGAGGTATAGCTGCTGCTACATAGTGGGACCAGAGAGAGGTGATCTATTGGCCATCTCTCAGTACTCAATTGCCCAATTGTGAAGAAAAACAGACAAAAGCATCCACTAACACCTAAGAAGAGCTTGGTAACTAAAACCTCAGATCCCTGAGATGAAGATCTGGACCATGCCAACATGCAAGCTGCTGTTAACTTTTCCCACCTGATGAGGGTTTCAGTATCTGCAAAATAGCTTAAAGTCATTAGTACATATATCACTTGAGGAGGAACCAGGACCTTTGACCAAGGCTGAACTATAGGTACTTTTTTTTTTTTAATTGTTCTTCCCTTTTTTGTTTGTTTTGACTATTTCCCCTCCTTTCCCTAGTTAGCAACTATTTGAATGCACTCTTTGGAACTCAGGAACAAGGGGGCTGAATGAAGCCTGTTTCCTGTAATCAAAAAATGGGCTATGCTATATTAGGCCTGAGGGTTGTCAGTTTGTGACTTTGACCATGAAAGTGAAAGTGAAAGTGAAGTCCCTCAGTCGTGTCTGGCTCTTTGCGACCCTGTGGACAGTAGCCTGCACCAGACTCCTTCATCCATGGGATTTTCTAGGCAAGACTACTGGAGTGAGTTGCCATTTCCTTCTCCAGGGAATCTTCCCGACCCAGGGATCGAACCCAGGTCCCCCACATTGTAGACAGGCACTTTACTGTCTGAACCACACAAAAAATAGGGGGACCCAAAAGGCTTTAGAGCCAAGAACCCCACAGGGTTCTGCTCAGTATCATTATCAAGTCAATTCCACTTACCTTTCTTTAAACATTTTAGTATTTACATTTAATATCTATTTTTAACTATTTGGCTATGCTAGGTCCTGGCATGCAGGATCTTTAGTTGCAACACGTGAACTTCGGTTGTGGCATGTGTGATCTAGTTCCCTCTCCAGGGACCAAGCTCGGGCCCCTGTCTTGGGAGAGTGGAGTCTTAGCCATTGGACCACCAGGAAAATTTATTATCTTACTTCCTTAATTTTCTCCCAGAAAAGGGGATCCTTAAAGCCTTTCCTAATAAACAGTTGACATGCTAATTTCAGTCTGATTTCTAGTGTTAGGTAGTTATAATAAGAAAAAGGAGTCCAAAATGGTGGTGGCTAAAAGACAAAGGAAAAAGCCCATGAAGATGGAACAAAAGAAAATCTGAGGATTGGAGTGAGAAATTCAGGCAAAACAAACAGCCCTCCTGGCTAGCCCAGTTTACACAGCGCAGGCTCAGGGGGAGGAGACAAAACATATAAAGAGGGGAGCCAAGATTGAGCCTCTCCTTTGGGATCAGCCCACCCTCACGCCTCGAGGGCATACTCTCCTTTGCTTGTCTAACAAATCTGAGCTGTAACTGAACTGTAACACTGGTCTGCCGTTTCAAATCTTTGCTGCGGCAAGACAGAACCAAGGAAATTACACATTCTCCCAACACTAGGGAATCTAACTTGAAAAATATTTGCACTGAAACACTGAATACTGTGAAATATTTCTGAGAGTTTATTTTCAAAAACTGATGCAAAATTATGATCTAATGGAAATATTAGATATCTGTTTTAAGTATATTTTAACATCGACATATTCATTCCCTCCAGAGCTTTCCAGGTGGCACTAGTGTTAAAGAGTTCACCTGCCAACGCAAGAGATGTAAGAGACCGGGTTTCCAACCCTGGATTGGGAAGATTGCCTGGAAAATCCCATGGACAGAGGAGCCTGATGGGCTAGCATTCATAAGTTTGTGAAAAGTCAGACGTGACTGAAGCGACTTAGCACATCACAGCATATCCCTTCCCTTTATTTCTTAAAACATATTTTGGAGGAATTAAGCTTTCAAATATCTTTTTGAATAACATGAGATTCTTATCCAAGCTATTTATGATGAATCATCTTAATAATTCTATTGAGCTTAGGTGAATAATCCACTTTTCTAACAAGTTAAATAACACTTAGGTTATAGTCCTCCTTTAAAAAGTGATCCACATGATCTTGTATTAACCATAACTTGAATATGTACAGACATTTTTAAATGTATTGCATATTACTTCTTTTATTCAGGTAAAGCGTTGCAAGTAGAGAGTTACACAGACTACTCAAGGATCTACTGACCAACATTTTATCAACATGACTACAAACATAATTATTGAACTATGAAAAAAATCCAGCAAACACCGGTATATCAGAAAGCTTTTTGAATTTATAAACAATAAAGGGAATATACAATATCTCCTTAGATACATATTTTTATCATGTTCAGTCATGTCTGACTCTTTGTAGCCTTATGGACAGTTGCCCATCAGACTCCTCTGTCCATGGAATTTTCCTGGTAAGAAAATACAACAGGTTGCCTAGTTTCCTCCTCCAGGTGATCTTCCCAACCCAGAGATCAANGTCTGACTCTTTGTAGCCTTATGGACAGTTGCCCATCAGACTCCTCTGTCCATGGAATTTTCCTGGTAAGAAAATACAACAGGTTGCCTAGTTTCCTCCTCCAGGTGATCTTCCCAACCCAGAGATCAAACCCGTGTCTCTTGTATCTCCTGTATTGGCAGGTGGATTCTTTACCACTAGTGCTACCTGGGAAGCCATAATATATATTTTTATTTTTAGATAAGAAATACCTGGTTGGAAAGGAAATGGTAACTTGCAAGGAAGTGGTTAATTCTTTGCCAGGAAGTGATGGTGCATCTGAACCAGATATCTAGAATGGCCCCAAGGACATAACCCAGAAATTCAAGTTTTATGTGGCAATACTTCAGATCTAGACAGCCTGAGTGATAGTTTGTGCTCCTGCTCCTCTATATGCCATAAATAATTACACAGGTGCAATTGCAAGAGTGTTGTAAATGAGAATCACTCTAGTTCCTATAGGTTGAGAATTTTCTGTAATTAGAGAAGGCTCAAAGTGCTAGTCACACATGGATTTTGTGATCTGGTCAAGTATTTACAGCAATTCATTCTAGGGCCAAGACTGTCTCCTAACTTCCAGATGGTTTCAGATAAAATCAGATACAAAAAAAGTCTTCCCTAGAAAAATCTTTGAAAACATACAAAATAATTTCTTCAACTTGTACATTTTAAGAGTTAAAAAACAATAAAACTTTAATAGCAATAAATATTTAAAAAGCTATTTACTTAAAGGTATATTTCAATAAATANATACAAAAAAAGTCTTCCCTAGAAAAATCTTTGAAAACATACAAAATAATTTCTTCAACTTGTACATTTTAAGAGTTAAAAAACAATAAAACTTTAATAGCAATAAATATTTAAAAAGCTATTTACTTAAAGGTATATTTCAATAAATAAAATTACAATTAAGACATATGAAAATATTTTGGTTTGTTCAAAAATATCTTTTGAAGGATATAGTCATTTTTTCTTCTAATAATTTAGCACAGAAAGGTGTCCTGGTAAATTGTCAAACTGAGCACAAATGTTAGGTTAGAATGAGAAAGGTGTTATGTTGGAAGTTTGGATTTGTGTGCCATATTTAACAATAAATAATCATAGCAGTGTCCCTTTTAAACCTCTAATGGTTTCCCATTACTCTGAGTAAAAATTCAATTCCATATCATGCTCCACCAAGCCCCATATAAACTATACACCCTATTTCTCCAATATAATCATTCCCCATTCAGTCCTCTTTATTCACTGTGCTGGACTTGTGTACCATCACCATCATCATCATTTACTTGAGTGTAAACTAGCACTTTTGACCATGCGGTTTTTCCTATTCAGAATACTCTTCACATGGTTATCACATTGTTAACAGATTATGCTTCAGCTAGTATATCATCTCTTCAGAGAAACTTTACTTTGTTTTTTGAGTTATCTTTTTTCTCATTACCATAATGAGAGCCTTTAAACATATACCTCAACTAGCAATAATTTTATTTTTGTGTGTGTGTGTTCATTTGTCAACTTTTTCTCCCCCCCACCAATATGCTTAGAATTTAAGCTTTGGGATAAGAAATCATGTCAAATCCATTATAATTGTAGCCCTAATAGAATAACATAGAATGTAGCATACTTGAATTAATTAATTAAAAGACAGACTCTCAAAATCAGAGACAACTCTGTAGACCTACTTTGCAAAATGTGTAAAAGAGAAATTATTTAGAAAGAAGAATGATGTAAATCAGAAACTCAGATTTATATAAAGAAGGATGAGCATCAGAGAAGTAATAAATGAAAATAAGTTAAAAACTTTAATTCTTTTTGTTCTTAGTTCAGTTCAGTTGATATAATAATTAACAGTTTGTTTAAGAAAATAATAATGCTAGATTCTATTATTATAGCTAATTGATCAGTTAAATAAATTGAGAGCAATGATATAACAGATAGAGGGGAGGAATTAGGAATTTTGGGGTTCCTACAAAGTCCTTGTACTACTTATGCAACGGTATTAGTATTACTTCAGAGTTGACTTAGATTTATTCTAAATGCATACTGAAAACACTAAGACAATTTCTAAAAAAGGAAAAAATGAGAGTATAAACAGTATGCTGAGAGAAAATGGAATCATATAAATTGCACATCAAGCCCACAAAATGCAAAAAAAGAAAGCAAAAGTAGAAATGAAAATAAGGGCAAAACCTAGAAAACAATAATGAAGATGCTAGTTATTGATCCAATTATATCAAAAGCCATTTTAAATATCAATGGTCTAAATAAGCCAATTGAAACAGAGATACCATCAGTTCAGTTCAGTTCATTTCAGGAGCTCAGTCGTGATCGACTCTTTGCCACCCCATGAATTGCAGCATGCCAGGCCTCCCTGTCCATCACCATCTCTTGGAGTTCACTCAAACTCATGTCCATCAATTCGGNGCAAAGTAATGTCTCTGTTTTTGAATATGCTATCTAGGTTGGTCATAACTTTTCTTCCAAGGAGAAAGTGTCTTTTAATCTCATGGCTGCAATCACCATCTGCAGTGATTTTGGAATCCCCAAAACAAAGTCTGACACTGTTTCCACTGTTACCCCATCTATTTCCCATGAAGTGATGGGACCAGATGCCATGATCTTAGTTTTCTGAATGTTGAGCTTTAAGCCAACTTTTTCCCTCTCCTCTTTCACTTTCATCAGGAGGCTTTTTAGTTCCTCTTCACTTTCTGCCACAAGGGTGGTATCATGTGCATATCTGAGGTTATTAGTATTTCTCCCGGCAATCTTAATTCCAGCTTGTAAAATAAAGCAGAGTTTTCCAGCCCTGTTTTATTTTAAAAGTTCAGTCTGAGACTCTATAAATATTTCAGCAAAATTAAAATTCTATAATCAATTATGGTTATGTAAATCATCAGACCAAAATTAGTGAGAACAGACCTATTTTGCAAAAGAACTAGCCTTAATTTGGTTATATTTGATACAAATGAGGATAACTTTAGTGAGAAAAAGATATTTCAAAAAATGTTAAATCCCAGTTTGTTAATGGAGGTCTTCATTTAGTAAGACTCATCTTNACAGACCTATTTTGCAAAAGAACTAGCCTTAATTTGGTTATATTTGATACAAATGAGGATAACTTTAGTGAGAAAAAGATATTTCAAAAAATGTTAAATCCCAGTTTGTTAATGGAGGTCTTCATTTAGTAAGACTCATCTTTTAGATAGTTCTTTGCTGTTATGTGATATTAATGTAAAATTTAATTGAATTCTTAAAGAACACCCTAAGTTTGTTTCTGAAGCTCGTCTCAGTAATCTATCTTTGGATGAAGATCAGATGCCTCATGACCTGCAACCAGGACTAGAAAAAGACAGGACTTTTTTATCAGGAGAAACTACACTACACCAGGATGAGAAGACGACAACATCAGAGGTAGAGAGCTTCCCCAAAAGGCTGGACCTGATTTGTATGATCATTTATGTTTTCTTCACTTCTTAGACCTTTACATATAAATCAAATGCTTTTCTATCATAGGCCTGATCCTATGCTAGTTTTAAATATCAATCAAATGGTTGGGTTTGTGGCCAATTACCTGTGTCTAGTTTTGGATTATCTTGGTAAATTTCTCTACTACCAGACTCTAACTGGTTGGCCCTAGAAAATTTACTTAAAAAAAATTATAGTCATATTCAGGTCACTGTGATATTACTAGATAGGATCCCCTCACTGGGCCAATTAATAATGCTTGCTCTGACTCTGGCCGTAAATTTGAGCTTTTTTCTATTAACCAAGCTCAATCAGAACAAGAAAAGTTTCTGCAAAGGAGGGAACAATCTCCCATAATTATGGGATGGATTTATATAGATAACACCAGGCTTTAGTAATTTAGGTTTAAAGTCTCCTCTCTGTTGGAAACAATTAAATCATACTGAGGATAATCAGTCTAGTAACACTAGAAAACTGGGCTATGTGCCTTATAGATGGTGGTGCCAATATAAAATTTCTCTGGAAGATAAAGATTCTACAGAGCAGATTAAGTCAGATGACCTGAGATATACTGGACTATATCTAATGGAAGCTCGGAGAAGGCAATGGCACCCCACTCCAGTACTCTTGCCTGGAAGATCCCATGAATGAAGGAGACTGGTAGGCTGCAGTCCATGGGGTCGCTGGGAGTCGGGCACGACTCAGTGACTTCACTTTCACTTTCAATTTCTGCCATAAGGGTGGTGTCATCTGCGTATCTGAGATTATTGATATTTCTTCCGGCAATCTTGATTCCAGCTTGTGTTTCCTCCAGCCCAGCATTTCTCATGATGTACTCTGCATAGAAGTTAAATAAGCAGGGTGGCAATATACAACCTTGATGTACGCCTTTTCCTATTTGGAACCAGTCTGTTGTTCCATGTCCAATTCTAACTGTTGCTTCCTGACCTGCATATAGGTTTCTCAAGAGGCAGATCAGGTGGTCTGGTATTCCCGTCTCTTTCAGAATTTTCCACGGTTTATTGTGATCCACACAGTCAAAGGCTTTGGCATAGTCAATAAAGCAGAAATAGATGTNGTCTTCTTTGGGAAAATGTCTATTCAGGTCTTTTGTCCATTACAGAAAGGGATTATTTTGAATTTTTTTTTTTGGGGGGGCCTTATGTTCTGTGATTTCCATATATATATTTCAGATATTAACCCCTTTCCGATATATTTTTGCAAATATTTTCACCCATTCTATAGGTTATATTTTCATTTTATTATCTCCTTTGTTTTGCAGAAGCTTTTTTTGTATGTGTGTGTGTCATCATTGTTTCTTATTTATTTATTTTTTACTCTACAATATTGTATTGGTTTTGGTGGGTTCGGGATTGCAGAAACTTTTTAATTTGATGTAGTCTTACTAGTTTTTTCTTTTTTGCTTCCTGTGCTTTGGCCGTCATATTAAAAAAAAAAAAAATTGCCAAGACCAGTATTGAGTAATGCTGTTGAATTCTGTTTGCTAGTATTTAGTTATGGATATTTGCATCTGTTAACATATTCATTAGGGATATTGGCTTGTAATTTTAGTTTCTTGTAGTATCTTTTTCTGACTTTGATAATGTTGGCTTCATAAAATGAATTTGGTATTATTTCCTTCTCTTCAGATGTTTGAAAACATTTAGAATGATTGGCCTTAATTCTTCTTTAAATGTTTGGTAGAATTTACTAGTAAAACATTCATATCCTAGAGTTTTCTTTGTTGGAAAGTTTGTGATTGCTGATTCAGTCTCCTTATTCATTTTTGGTCTGTTCAGGCTTTCTATTTTTTCATGATTCAGTTTTGGTAGATTTTAAGTTTCAAGGAATTTATCCATTTCTTTCAAGTTATCCAATTTGTTCATAGTATTTTCTTATCATCCTTTGTATTTTTGTTTTCAGTTATAATGGTTCCTCTTTAATGTCTTATTTTATTCAGTCTTACTTATTTTTATGAATTAGTCTAGTAAATGAGATAAATCTAGTAAAAATTTTTTTTCTGTTTTTAAAAAATATCTTCAGAAAGCCAGCCTTTTTTTTTTTTTTTTTCTGTTTTGTTTTTCTGGTTTCTATTTCATTTATTTCTATTCTGATATTTGTTATGTCCTTCCTTCTGCAATCGTTGGTCTTAGTTTCTTTTCCCTTGCTGCTGCTGCTAACTCGCTTCAGTCGTGTCCGACTCTGTGCGACTCCGTAGACGGCAGCCCACCAGGCTCCCCCGTCCCTGGGATTCTCCAGGCAAAAACACTGGAGTGGGTTGCCATTTCCTTCTCCAGTGCATGAAAGTGAAAAGTGAAAGGGAAGTCGCTCAGTTGTGTCCGACTCTTCGTGATCCCCTGGACTGCAGCCTACCAGGCTCCTCCGTCCATGGGATTTTCCAGGCAAGAGTACTGGAGTGGGGTGCCATTGCCTTCTCCGTTTTTTCCCTGGTTCCTTCATATATATAGTTAGGTTGTTTACTTGAGGTTTTTTTTTTTTTTTTTGTAATATGGATGTTTATTGCTATAAACTTCCTTTAGAACTGTTTTGCTGTGTCTCATTTATTAGGTTTTAGTTTGTTGTGTTTTCATTTTCATTTGCCTCAAGATGCTTTTAAATTTCTCTCTTCATTTTTTTCTTTGACCCATTGGTTGTTCAGGAGGGTGTTATTTAATTTTTACCTATTTGTGAATTTTCCAGTTTTCCTTCTGTTATTGATATGAGGTTTTCCACATTGTGTACATCATACATAACTTTTTATGATATTAATCTTCCTAAATTTTCTAAGACTTGTTTTGTGATCTAACATATAATTTTTCTCTAATGATGCTCTGAGTGCATTTTAGAAGAACATGTATTCTGCTGCTGTTGAATACAATGTCCTATGCATTTCTGCTATGTCTGTTTGTGCTAGAGTTCAAGTCCAGTATTTTCTTACTGCTTTTTAGTCTCTGTGATCTCTCCATTGTTATAAGTAGAGTATTGACATCCTCTGTTACTGTTGTATTATTGTCCGTTTCTCCTGACATCTGTTAGTATTTAGTTGTTCCTGTGTTGAGTGCATACATATTTATAATTGTTATGACCTTTGAATGGATTAACTTTTTCATCATTATGTATTGACTTTGTCTTTTGTTACAGTTTTTGACCTAAAGCCTTTTTTTGTCATATAACTATAGCTACTCCTGCTCTTTTTGTTTTGATTTGCATTAAATATCTTCTACCATCCCTTCACTTTGAGCCTATGTTTGTTCAAAGTGGTTCTCTTACAGACAATGTTACTTGAGCCTTGTTTTTTTAAAATCCATTTCACTACTCTATGTCTTTTGATTGGAAAGTTTAACCTATTTATATTTGGAGTAACAAATTGTTGATAGTGACTTAATAATGCCGTCTTGATTATTTTCTGGCTATTTTATAGTTTCTTTCTTCCTCCTTTGTTGTCATCCCTTGTAAATTGATGATTTTCTGTATGCTATGGTTTTGATTTCCTTTTCTTTCTCTTTTAATCTACTAAAGGTTTCTTCTTTGTGGTTTCCATGATTCTTACATAAAGCATCTTACAGTAATAATAGGGTATTTTAAGCTGATAACTGAAATCACCTACAAAAATTCTACCCCTTTACTTCTTTGCCTGTTATTATTTTTGCTTTTGACATTATAACTTATATGTTTTGGGAATTGTTTACATTAGCAAATTATTTATAGCTATAGTTATGCTTTAATAAGCTATAGTTATGCTTTAACACATTTATCCTTTAAGATTTATATTAGAGTTAAACAATTAACATATCACTGTATTAAAATGAGAGAGTATTCTGAATGAGACTACATACTTAACCTTTATCAATATGTTTTATGTATTCATAAGCCTTTATGGTACTAACTAGCTTCATTTCTTTTCAGCTTGCTGAATTACTTTTAGCATTTCTATTAATATGGATCTAGTGGGGATGAACTCCTTCAGCTTTGTTTGTCTGGGAAAGTTGATATCTCTCCTTCATTTCTGAATGACAGCCTTGTTAATATATTCTTAGTTAACCCTTTTTTTCCTTCAGCCTTTTGAATATGTCATCTTATTTTCTCCTGCCCTGGAGGATTAATAAATGATTACATGCTGGTAGCATGAGTGCATGACAAACCATACAGGATTGGGAATCAGGATAACTGTGGCTGTAATGCTATAGGAATAAGTAAGAGCAAGCTTAGGATAATTACCTTCTATTTTGCAGTTTCCTCATATCTGTAAAATGGGAAGAATATGCCATTCAGTCTCTAAAATGCATTTTAACATTTTAATCAAATACGTAGCCACATACATGGAAGTGTGGCTTGTTTTTTATTCATATCTAGATTATTCATAAACTATAAATTACTTGGATTTCTAAGTGAAGTGAAGTGTGAAGTGTTAGTGTCTCAGTTGTATCTAACTATTTGTGACTCCATAGACTATATCCCACCAAGCTCCTCTGACCACAGAATTCTCTAGGCAAGAATACTTGAGTGGGTTGCCATGCCTTTCTCCAGGGAATCTTCCTGACCTAGGGATAAGGCCATTAATAATTGGTAGTTCCATAATGCTTCCATTTTGAACTGAATATAAGGAACTATAAATAATGCCATGGAAATGAAATATGTCAAGAACGTGTAAAACAAAATTGCAACTGTCACTCACTTTTCAAAGAAAAAACTGTGTTCTAAAAGGTTCCTCTGTTTAGAAAAATGACATCCTAGGATATAAAACAATTTTTAGCATACATATTTTCATTTGAAACAAAATATTTAAATTTAATGTAAAATTAAACCTCATCTTCATTTATCTCTACTCAATTGTACCAAAATCTCTCCAGAAATTGATAATTCTGATCCAAGTCACAATTATATTCAAATATTATATTATATTCATATATATTCATGTGAGAGGTGAAAATTAGTGAACTGACATAATTCTGGTTGAGCCACATTTACATTCTACAAACAAGTTTTTCTTTCTAATGGAATAGCTTGACAATTCTTGAAAACATCAACTACTTGAGTGAAAATTCAATAAGTGAGTTAAGAATACCAAATGGTAACCAGGCCTTGGGGAAGCTATAGAATTGAAACACAACTTTTTTTTGTTTTGTTTTTTGACAGTTTGTAGTATAGCTCTGGTGGTCTGTTTCAAAATCTGTCAAAAAGATGATAACTGGACTTAAGAGTTCAGTTTGATTTTTAAACCAAATAATCGGACAGCCTGTCTGGTATTACTGCCTTTGGCCATTTAGAAAAACAATCTGAGTTTTGAAAAGGCACAGACATTAAAATCATCAAATTTTGCTGTTTATTGGCATTTTCTAAGTTTCAGTGCATGAACATCTAGTTAGGGCAACCAGATAATGAAGGCATCTTCACTGATGTCAATAGGACTCAACAGCAAACACACCCTCAAAGAACTGGTCTTTAACAATTATGTCATCTAAAGTGATGGCAAGAATCGTCAACCTCCATTTGTTTCGATGATGATTTTAGTTTCACTCAGTCAATAAGACAGTCACCCCCACATTTATTATATTGGATACTCAAGTTAAAAAAAATTAAGAAAATTGCCACTAGAATTGCTTTTCATTCTACCAGGTTGTTGTTTAAAAATCTAAAAAATAAAAAAGGGACAGCTGAAAAGTACATTGATAATATGGTATTTTAGAATTATATATTACTGAACACACTGAAAAGTATAATTCACAGTTGTATGAATCAGTTTATTAGATCCCGGGGTATAAAGATACTTTAAATATAATATATAGACTCTGCTACTTATGTATTCTGTAATGTGTGAACACAGACTATATAAAATTAAGCCAGTAAACCAGTAGGATCCTAATTATTTTGATGATTACTTGGATAAATAATATCAATAACAGCAGATAATATTATTACATGCCTCTATTTCCCACACTCTGTACTAAGCACTTTGTGTTCATGTTTCTCACTTGACTCTCAAACTCATGTTTGAATTATATTAATAGATACTATTAATATCTTCATTTTATGGTGAGGCGACTGAGACCTAAAGTGTCTTCATGACTTTCCCAGAGCAATCAGTAAATGATGTTCGCAGGTGATTCTGAATCCTAATCTACCTGGATTTAAATAGAGATGTTTGAGCAGGTGTTTAGATTCATTATCCTAAATAAATAATTACCTAGAGTATTTGTAAGTTTCCTACCTGACCTTATTTAAGGGCTTTGAAATGGTCAACCCATTGGGAGGAAAAAAAACAAACAAACTCATTGTTGGCCTAGTTTAAATTTATGTTAATTAATTCAATAATACAAATTACCAAGAAATCCATCTGCATCACATTGTGTCATCATTCATCATATGCATGGCTATTATTTAGAAGACGTGGCATCAAAACATAGGTTTCAGAGGAATAGATAAGGCTGTGACAAATTCTAGCTGAAAGAATTAGCATGAGGAAATGAAGCCAGAAAAAGAAATTTTGATTTTGTGTAAGGAAAAAAAGGAAGATTGCTGAAAGAGAAATGACGGAGGGAATGAATAAGGGAAGGAGGGAGAAATGGAAACCCTCTGATGAGTATAAGAAACTTTATTTCCCCTTCTGTTTAGAATCAGTCTCTAATGAGTCTTGCCCGTTTATTTTTAGATGAAGTAAAGACATTAAAAAAATGTATCAAGTCTATAATGATAGATACATAGAGGTAATAATTGTCTCAAAATTAGACAACAATGATAAAACTGAAAATATCAGAACTGTTTTAAGGAGAACTGCTCAATGTCCTAGCCTAGACAGTTAAACACCTGCAACATCTCCAGAAATGTAAAAGGATGAAGAAGGTTGTGTTTCCTAAAATTGTCTTCAAGGAAAGTTCCGTAAATAATTGGAAGATAGACTACTTCCCTGATCCTCCTTGTCATGTGAAACACTTGACTTAGGAGATAACTATCTAGTCTTCTGCAAAGTGGAAAATACATGTATGTTTGTAACTTGGAGTTTGGATATGAATTCCTCAAGACAGCATAATATGGCCATCTGCAATTCTTTGTTTTCCCTTCTCCCTCTTAATAGATCCCAGCATCTCCTTGATTTTGAAAAATGTCGAATTGTAGTTTAACAATATTTGTTTGAAGGGACATCAAATTATGAGCCTTATTAGATGCTCATGTGTCTCAGACTAGCTAGCCCTCCTTACTGCAGACTCTGGACAGACTTTGAAAGAATATGCTATAGTTTCCGATAATTACTTATAGTAAGACCAGGCAGACAATGAAGCTCCAAACCAAAAATACAAAATCAGCAAGAAAAATGTATACAATATTTTCCCTTTCTGATATATATAATTTTATTCATCCTTTAAGTACTGGATATTCCCTAATAGCCATAACTGACTGCAGGCTAAAACTATAAAAAAGTTTGTTATCCTTTGCAACCCCATGGCTCCAGGCTCCTCTGTTCATGAGGATTCTCTGGGCAGGAATACTTGAGTGGGTTGCCATCCCTTCCTCCCAGGAATCTTCCCAGCCCAGGGATCTAACCCAGGTCTCCTGCATTGCAGGCAGATTCTTTACCATCTGAGCCAGCAGGGAAGCCCTGTTATCCTTTCAGAGAGAACTAAATATCTAAAAGACTAACTGTTGCTCAATTCATATGTGACTCTTCTGATTCTGGTAACAGTGGGAATACTTATATAGTAGTCTGGGGAATACATTTAGTAATATTTTTGCTGAGCACTACAAAGTAAATTAATTTGTACATTCACAATATTAAAGAATTCAAACACAAACCCATAAGTGATATCTGAACTCTTTTATAGAATCGTTGTAGTCACTGGAAAGAATGCTGGTGATGCAATACAGACTGTAGCTAATGGATTTCCAAGATTTGAAAAAAGGTTCTTCCACAAATATCATATATAAACACATATATGTTCAGTCTAGAGAAATGGTATAGATGTCCTATTTGCAAAGCAGAAATGGGATACAGAGTTAGAGAACAAGTGTATGGATACCAAGGAAGAAAAGAGGTAGAAGGAATCGGAAGACTGAGTATGAACATAATACACTCTTGAGATTGTGTATAAAATAGATAACTAATGAGAACCTTCTGTGTAACACAGGGAACACTACTTAATGCACTGTGGAGATCTGAATGGGAAGGAAGTCCAAAAGGGAATGGATATATGTATGTACATGGTTGATTCATTTTGCTATATGGTAGAAGCTAACACAAAATTGTAAAGCAACTATACTCCAATAAAAATTAATTTAAAAAAGGAAGAAAAAGTTTTTCCAAATGACATCAGCTGTAGTTGTTTACAACCCAGCAGGTTGCATGGGGAGATAAAACCCTGGTCACCTGCACTAGACATCCTGAAACTTTGAACCTCAGAGGTGTTCAGTAGTGAGCAGAAATAGAAATAGCTGAGTTTTAAAAAGAAAAATATTATTTATAACAAATATTTTACTACAAAATTATCTTTAAACATTTATAAACTTAGAAAGTTATCCTCTGCAAGTTTGTTTTACTGCTATTGTTACCAGTGAGGCATGCAGAATCACATAGTAGATGACCAGAAGTTGGAACAAAAAATGTGAGGACCCAGCCCAGAATCAGAACAGAGACATCCACCAGAACTACAATTGACTGACAAATTTATTAATTTTTATGAAAAAGATTTAGCAGTTATCACCAGAGAACCAGATCAATTCCATCAGTCCATAGTTCGTACGTATTTATATATGTATTGTGTGCATATAAGTTGCTTTCTCTATGCTCAAATTGACATATATTGAGAGTGTTATATGTTGTGGTCAATTTTTTCATTAAGGGCCCGAATTAAAAAAAAAAAACCTTTACAAATAAGTAATGGAACATTCAGGTATATGAAACCATTATTTAGATAATGGTTAAAATCCAAGAAATGCTTTGCAATATAATATAAAATGAAAAAAATCAGTTTGCAAATCATATATGTAGTAAGACAGACATTGTTAAATATGTCTAAAATATGAGAAGATATAATGATACTGTTTATTTTGGAATATTATTATGATTAATTTCTTTCAATATTTTTTTCCAGTTTTTAGGTGAGTATACATTAGGGGCTCACTTGGTAAAGAATCTGCCTGCAATGCAGGAGACCCAGGTTCAACCACTGGGTCAGGAAGATCCCCCGGAGAAGGAAATGGCTGGATATCCTCTTCAGTATTCTTGCTTGGGAAATTCCATGGACAGAGGAGTCTGGAAGGCTACAGTCCATGGGGTCACAAGAGTCGAACTTGACTTAGCAACTAAAGCATCAATTAAACTTTTTAAAAAAGTTTTCATTTATTTGAGAAACTAGATACTAAGTTAGCAAGAGTGAGTGGATCAAACAATTCCAATCACTGTAATTGAAATGGGGTAATCAGCACCATGTGCAGAAAGGTGTCCAAACGGGCTCTGCTGAATTTGAGGTGTATGTAGCCCTTGATTTAAAAACTACAACAATGACAAGAACAAGTTTTGTTGCACTTAAATATAATGTATTTTGCTTCTTAGAAAAAAATGGTGCTGATAGTGATTGCTTACTGAATTATGAGATTGCTCTTATCCTTTCCTTCTACATCTCACTGCATCAGCTCTTACTTTCAGTCCACAATGGCATGTGAAATTGTACTTGCTGAAGACAGAGACAATAGTTTATTCCAACCAGATACTGTTTTCATATATAAGTAACTGTGAAGTGTTATTATGTTGGTTCAAGGGGTACTGTACAAGTAAAAAAGCACTGAATCTAAACAACTAGATGGATATAATTGGCTGAGTGTTGAAAATACAAACTTCTTAAAATCAAATTACTTTTAAGAGTGCTTTCTATCATATACAAACATTACACTTTTTAGAAATATACCTCCTTCTATTCCACACCAACCAAATTTCATTAAATTAATCCAAGCACTCTAAAAGAAAATAACTGTATTTATTTCTTTAGTTTTGGCTGTGCTGAGTCTTCACTGCTGCCCTGGCTTTTTCTCTGGCTGCACCGAGTGGAAGCTAGTCTCTAGTTGCCGCCTGTGGGCGTCTCTCTGCAGCGGTTTCTCCTGTTGTGGAGCACGGGCTCCAGGGTGCACAGGCTTCAGTAGTTGCAGCAAATGGGCTCAGCAGCTGTGGCTTTCAGGCTCTAGAGATCAGTAGTTGTGGTGTATGGGCTTAGTTGCTCTATCGCATGCGGGATCTTCCTGGACAAGGGACTGAACCTATGTGTCCTGCACTGGCAAGTGGATTCTTCACCACAGAGATACCAGGAAGCCCCAGGCAATTTTTAAAAGAAAAATGTACTTCTTACACTAACTCTCCAGTCTTTATATTTCTTAACCTTACTTTTTTCTCACTATTCAGAGTTTTGTGTACCTATGCACACACACACACACGAACATATACATGCTCATGGTCACATGCACACCCACCTACAATAAAATTCTTTTCATCTATTTATCTATATCTATACCTCATTGTGTATATATCTATACAGATTGATTACATTCTTTGCAGCCAAAGATGGAGAAGTTCTATACAGTCAGCAAAAACAACACCAGAAGCTGACTGTGGCTCAGATCATGAACTCCTTATTGCCAAAGTCAGACTTAAATTGAAGAAAGTAAGGAAAACCACTAGACCATTCAGGTATGACCTAAATAGAATCCATTATGATTATACAGTGGAAGTGAGAACTAGATTTAAGGGACTAGATCTGATAGATAGAGTGCCTGATGAACTATGGATGGAGGTTTGTGACATTGTACAGGAGACAGGGATCAAGACCATCCCCATGGAAAAGAAATGCAAAAAAGCAAAATGGCTGTCTGAGGAGGCCTTACAAATAGCTGTGAAAAGAAGAGAGGCAAAAAGCAAAGGAGAAAAGGAAAGATATAAGCATCTGAATGCAGAGTTCCAGAGAACAGCAAGAAGAGATAAGAAAGCCTTCTTCAGCGATCAATGCAAAGAAATAGAGGAAAACAACAGAATGGGAAAGCCTAGATATCTCTTCAAGAAAATTAGAGATCCCAAGGGAACATTTCATGTGAAGATGGGCTCGATAAAGGACAGAAATGGTATGGACCTAACAGAAGCTCAATCACTTCAATTGTGTCTGATTCTTTGAGACCCTAGCTGTTTCAAATCCTGAAAGATGATGCTGTGAAAGCACTGCACTCAATATGCCAGCAAATTTGGAAAACTCAGCAGTGGCCACAGGACTGGAAAAGGTCAGTTTTCATTCCAATCCCGAAGAAAGGCAGTGCCAAAGAATGCTCAAACTACCGCACAATTGCACTCATCTCATATGCTAGTAAAGAAATGCTCAAAATTCTCCAAGCCAGGCTTCAGCAANCAGACCACCTGACCTGCCTCTTGAGAAATCTGTATGCAGGTCAGGAAGCAACAGTTAGAACTGGACATGGAACAACAGACTGGTTCCTAATAGGAAAAGGAGTACGTCAAGGCTGTATATTGTCACCCTGCTTATTTAACTTACATGCAGAGTACATATGAGAAATGCTGGACTGGAAGAAACACAAGCTGGAATCAAGATTGCCGGGAGAAATATCAATAAGCTCAGATATGCAGATGACATCACCCTTATGGCAGAAAGTGAAGAGGAACTAAAAAGCCTCTTGATGAAAGTAAAAGGGGAGAGTGAAAAAGTTGGTCTAAAGCTCAACATTCAGAAAACAAAGATCATGGCATCTGGTCCCATCACTTCATGGGAAATAGATGGGGACACAGTGGAAACAGCGTCAGACTTTATTTTGGGGGCGTCCAAAATCACTGCAGATGGTGATTGCAGCCATGAAATTAAAAGACGCTTACTCTTTGGAAGAAAAGTTATAACCAACCTAGACAGTATATTCAAAAGCAGAGACATTACTTTGCCAACAAAGGTCCATCTAGTCAAGGCTATGGTTTTTCCTGTGGTCATGTATAGATGTGATAGTTGGACTGTGATGAAGGCTGAGCACCGAAGAATTGATGGTTTTGAACTGTAGTGTTGGAGAAGACTCTTGAGGGTCCCTTGGACTGCAAGGAGATTCAACCAGTCCATTCTGAAGGAGACCAACCCTGGGATTTCTTTGGAAGGAATGATGCTAAAGCTGAAACTCCAGTACTTTGGCCATCTCATGCGAAGAGTTGACTCATTGGAAAAGACTCTGATGCTGGGAGGGATTGGGGGCAGGAGGAGAAGGGGATGACAGAGGATGAGACGGCTGGATGGCATCACTGACTCGATGGACGTGTCTGAGTGCACTCTGGGAGTTGGTGATGGACAGGGAGGCCTGGCGTGCTGTGATTCATGGGGTCGCAAAGAGTCAGACACGAGTGAGCGACTGAACTGAACTGAACAGTATAGGAGGGTTTTCTTTTATCCATACCCTTCCCAGCATTTATTCCATGTAGATTTTTTGGTGATGGCCTTTCTGACCAGTGTGAGGGGATAGCTCATGGTTTTGTTAGGGGAAGCACACTGATTGAAATCCCCCACCTTGGCCTGGCAGCATAGTAACCATTTGCATGAGTTATTTTATGACAGGAGATCCTGATAAGGAAAATGGAACTAATACGCCACCACCAACCAGAAGAGTTCGGGAAAGGTCAAAAGGAGACACGGCGTGTCCGTCCACCTCCCAGAATCCCTCTCGCTAGCATCCATCTTGGCTGAGTGATGTGTGCACCACCAGGGAAGACTGAATTAGAATGATTGGCCAAAAGACCGCCTGGAAACTAATCCCATCACCATAAAACCAGAGACTGCTGAGCCACGTGACAGAGCAGTTCTGGGTTCCCTTACCCTACTGCTCTCCAGCCGGGTGCCCTTTCCCAATAAAATCTCTTGCTTTGTCAGCACGTGTCTCCTCGGACAATTCATTTTTGAGTGTTAGACAAGGGCTCCGTTTAGGGCCCTGGAAGGGGTCCCCCTTCCTGAAACAGTTCGATTTGCATTTCTCCAATAATTAGCAATGTTGAGCATCTTTTCATGATTTTTGACCATCTGTATATCTTCTTTGGAGAAATGTTATTTAGATCTTCTACCCTTTTTTGATTGCGTTGTTTTCTGGGTATAGAGCTTTATCAGTTGTTTGTATGTTTTGGAGATTAATCCGTTGTTGGTTACTTCACTCACAAATATTTCCCCCTGGTCTGCAGGTTGTCTTTTCATTTTGTTCATGGATTACTTTGCTGTACAAAAGCTTTTAAGTTTAATTAGGTCCCATTTTTGAAATTTTATCATCACTCTAAGAGGTGGATCCAAAAAGATACTGCTGCAATTTATGTCAAAGAGTATTTTGCCTATGCTTTCTTCTAAGAGTATAATAGTGTCCAGCTGTACATTTAGGTCTTTAATTCATTTTGAGTTTGTTTTTGTACATAGTGTCAGAGGATGTTCTAATTTCACTCTTTACATGTAGCTGTCCAATTTTCCCTGTACTTTAAGTGGTTAATTCTAATAGTTTCACAAGGACAGGTTATGAGCAAGAAGCCAGAAGCCATGACTTGGACTTGAGATAGACGTTTTAGTACTGAAAGTTTGTTGCTGACAGAAAAGACGCCAGGATTCTTGGCCTCCAGAGGAGAAGAATTCAATCCGGGGCCAGAGACAAGGTTTGATCACTCAGAGCTTTTGTGTAGTAAAGTTTTATTAAAGTATAAAGAAGATAGAGAAAGCTTCTGACATAGGCATCAGAAGGGGGCAGAAAAGTTACCCTCCTGCTAGTCTTCAGCTGGATGTTATATAGTCACTAGCAGTCTGTTAATGAAAGAAAGGAATGTCTTAAAACTCAGAATGGCACCTCACCCATAAGATGCATTTTGGGACAATCTTGGCACCAAAAGGTTCATCCCGGGCCATAAGATAATTAACTTAAATCGTGTAGAAGGGCAGATCACCATACAAATAGTTTCGTTTACATAGATTAGGGGAACAATATCTGAGTATAACATGCTGGTTTGTCAAGTAGGTTTTGATCCATTAGGCAGAACGGACTTGAAGACAGTTTGGGGTAAATGCATAGTACATTAGCATAGCTTAAGACAAACATTTCCATAAGAAAAATGCATTGGTTATCTCAAGGTCTGAGAATAGTAAACTTCAGGTGAAACCTGTTGTCATTATGGCAACACAGTATTTTAAGAGAAACCTCCTTTTAAATTTGTATAGAGAAAGAAAAAAATATCGCTAGTTTGTTTCCTCCTGCCGCTTAAGAGAGATAAAAATGTCTGACACTTGCAGGCTATTTCCTCACTTGGAGACCCCTGGCCTTCCTGCCTGTTACCCTCTCAGTACCATATGAAGCTCTGTGAACATCTAAGTAAACATTTTAGATTCAACATTAATCAGACAACATAATCAGGACAGCAACTGTTAATGTGTCAACTACTATACACAGATACTGGTGATAATTGGCTAAATTATCAAACCTGAAAAGAAAATGCCTACTTTGGTTATTTCCTTAGTTTTCAAGAAGATCCAATTGTTCTCATCTTTGAAAAAAGAATATTGACTACAATAAAATTTACAGAGATAATAGTGCAGATTCTCAGATATGATGAAACAACTTAATTAATGATTATGTTAGCATCGCTTTTTCATATATGAATTAGCGATTTTTCATATATGAATTGTTCTATTGTCTCTTCCTAAGTGAGGAAAAGTTGGTCCTATGGGATCACACTAGTGGGTTATATATTCAGATTTTAACATAATTGTGGACAGACATCTTCAAGATGGCCATTATTTAGGATGATGTTAGGCAAAGGGCAACTCCAAGGGGCTACATGACCATTTAAAAACGAGCAGGGTGAAATGTTATCATTACCTACATGATGCATTATGACACAATGTATTATCTACTGCTTTACTGGGACATAGTGTCAGAGGATGTTCTAATTTCACTCTTTACATGTAGCTGTCCAATTTTCCCTGTACTTTAAGTGGTTAATTCTAATAGTTTCACAAGGACAGGTTATGAGCAAGAAGCCAGAAGCCATGACTTGGACTTGAGATAGACGTTTTAGTACGTCTATCAATTGTCATTAGACATTGTCAATTGTCATTAGACAAGTTGTATCCTGGCATGTGCTGCATAACCTCAGCTTTTATACTGTGAAAGAGCAGTTGGGACTGCTGGGCAATAGTCCTCATCCCTGATACTCATCATAGCCAAAACTGATGCATGAGGTGTTTCAAGTTGTGATTGCTTGAAGTGAACAATCGAAGCTACTTTGTTCATGACCCTGCATATAAAAATGTCAAGTACTTGAAAAACTAGATGATTTGAATTTGAAACAGGGTTTAAAACTGATTCCACACAACCCTCTGGTCTGCTTATAACCCCAGATAGAGAGAGTACAAATGATTTCAACTCACAGCGAAGAAGAGCCCTAACACAGAGCAAATCAATCAGGATACAAGTCAGGCAAAGTCAGTACAAAATCTGATCATAGAATGTTTTGTAAGTTATGTAGTTTGCTTCTTTTAAATTTACATAGGAATTCAAATTACATGTTGACAAAAATGACCCTGCCAGGCCTGCTTTAAAGAATGATCTGACATTAGCACGATTCATTTTATATAAGCAACTAACAGATTTAAAAGAATAATTTGCTTCCTTTAGGAATTAGAAGGGAAGCTCTCTGATAGTGAAGTTCTTAGCAAACTCTTCCACTTAGATAGTTTAGTGTAGGCTGTAAGAGGTATAGGAATAATGATATTTCACTAATCCATAAAGCCAGCTTTTCAAGTTCAAGAGGTTTCATGGGAGAACTGGACTGGTCGCCGTGAAGATATTCAAGGACACTGTTTTTCTACATCCTCCCTTCTTCAACCTTGCCTTCCATCTCTCCATAAACATTACTGAATGTTGACAATGGACAAGTCTCTCCTGGATTTGACTAGACAGACTATGAACACCTTGAGATAAAATGTTTTTGAATCCCTAGCACAGTACCTAGAACATAGTAGGCACTTTACAAAGGTTTGCTAATTATTCATCACTTTAATTTTATTCAATAAAAATTTTTAAGTTTATTATGTGTCACACATTGGGCTGGGGGGTGGCTGGGGTGACAGTGAGAGCACTGAATAATACATAGTTCCTTCTCTCTCATCTAGTGAAGAAGAAAGATCACAGAAGTTAATTATAAAGCAATGTGGAGTTCAGTGCTAAGCCATTCATCAAAAAGCATTTTTTAATGCAATAATGTAAATAAAAGCATGAGGTTTGTCCAAAGAACAAAGAATGTCTTGTGGAAAGAGAATTCTTAGGAAAATGTATATAAGATAGAGAACTAACAAAATTACCCCTGGCACGCTTATTTTTAAATTCTCTGATCTGCTCTTATTTGGGTCCCTTTCATAAACACTGGGCTTCCTTTGTACAGGTGAAGAAACTAAGGCTTACAGAGATGAAGTAACTTGTCCAAGTCATACAGACAATTCTTGACAGAGTTGGGATTCAAGACCATGCAGTTTCACTCTAGAATTTTTGTTCAACCATTGTGTAATAAAAGTTAGTTGAAGATAAGTAAATCTCTATAAGCCACACAGCTCTACTTTAATGTATTTGGGGAGAAGGAAACGAGAAAGACCAGCATTAGGAGGACTATGGCAATCTTTGCTTTCTGCACTTGAACAATTTCCAAATCCATTTCTTCCTCCTTTTCATCTTGGCAACTTAACTTATTACTCCCCCTTTTTATTTTTCTATAGCACTTTTTCTCTTCCAGTGCTTTGATCTCCAGTGTTGACAGCCATCATCCTCTCTGGCTTCCCTGGCTGAGCCTCTCCAATACTCAGTGAAGAATTCATTTCCTCTAGTTTAAGATGCTGCAGAAAAATTATCGTCATGCCTCTTTCCAGGAAGATTTTTAAGTGACTTGCCCCCATCATTATGTAATGTTCGTTGACCTCATCTCACATTTGCAGTCCATTTTCTTCTCTCCAGTGTGCTCCTTTGAGTCTTTTCTTTCTGACTCCTGAGACTGATAACATTCCATAAAAATCAGCTACTAACAGGTGGCCATCTGCAGCACATCCAGTTTTCCCCTTCCCCAGTGCCTCTCATCTGGTTAGCACTTACTTCCACTTTTTCTCTTTGCTACCCTCAACCAAATCCGCCCATATCTTATCTTTCTTCCTTTAATCTACTTTAGCAAAGCTATTCTTGCTCACCTATTACAGTTATATCTCAAACTCACAGCATTTTCCTTTTTAAAAAAATTTCAACGACAAATCCTTTTGTAATGCTATCTTTTCTCACGTTGTCCAGCATCTTACTTCATAAAGTGTGTATTTCTCTTTTGCACAGACTTACTACATTTATTGTTTTTTCTCTCTGTCAGTCTTCCTGATCTTTCAAACAGTTAACAACTACAAATGTCTGTCATACTGTGCCCTTGAGTTCCTGGCCATCTCTCTCATTCTTCTTAACTCAAATTACCCCAAAGTGTAATCCACATTACTCTTCTCCATGCTTCCCACCTGATTATTCTCCAATCCTGTCAATATGTCTTAAATATACTATTCTACTAAATCCAACCCTTGGAAGGCTACCAGCAGCCATCTAAATTTTAATTTTAGATATCTTAAATGCAACATGTCTTCAATTTTCATCTTCCTCAATCCTTATATGGAATTCAACACTTACCACTACCTCTACCTCTCAGCTCTCCTTTCTTCTTTGACAAGCCTCTTTGTGATCTACCTGTCTTGTCTCTTTATTAAATAAAAGGCAGAGGATTCTGATAACGGTTCTATCTGGCGCCTCTACTCCACCTGCAAGGGAGAGAGGCTGCCACAGACATTATGCTGAGCACTGTGCTGGTGGCTTGCGGCCCATTGCTGATGTGGCTCCCTCTGGTTCTCTCCTTCCTGTGTAGGAAAAGCAGTAAGAAGGTCTGGCTGTAACCCCTGGAAGGAAGCCCAGAAAAGTTCTTTCCATTCTGCTTTGCTTCTTGGCTCTTATGGCTTATCAGCCGAGGCAGACACAGTCTTCTGTATGACCAAGTCTGGGCCCCTGAAACTCTCCCTGGGGTCAGAGCCGAAGCTGTCTACTAGTAAGTGTTCCTCTGCCTTTTTGACCTTCTCTGAACTTTTTTTTTCACTTGCAATTTGAGGATGAGAGTAAACTTGTCAAGGATAGGATGGGGAAATTTCTAGTGCCCTACTCCAGCTCAATCATATTGTCATGCCTTCATAACACAGAGAAGATGATTACTTCCCTGTGTTCCTCTTGTCCCTTTTCTTCCTCCCTCCCCTCACTGTGATATTCCTGAACTTCTAGCTTTACTATGATCCTAATCTGCCTTTCCTTCAGCAAACATATATGGCCACTGACCTCAACTAAAATCTCCACTCAGAGGACCCCTAAATCTGTAGCTTTAGTTTCATTCTTCTTCCCAGTTATAGTTTGGAATCTTGAACTTTTTGCTGAAGATATCCATGTCAAAATAAACATGTCTAAAGTCAAGTTTATAATCTTCCCCCTAAAATCCACTCTCCTTTTTAGTATCTAGATCTGTGTTTTTAGTGGTATTATAATCCTGCAGTCACCCAGATCTGAAACACGAATCCATCTTTGACTTCTTCCTTTCCCATTTTCCATGGGTCACGAAATTCTGCTCACTCATCTTAGGAGTGTCTTTCAAATTCACAATCTGTCAACTGTATTTCAAGCTCTTGTTACCTTAACAATGACAATTTCTTTCTTTAACTGATCTCTTTAACTCTGGTTTCTCTTTCAAGTGATCCTATACAATGTCACCAGATTGCCCTTCCAAACTAACACTGTGAACCCATCACTCTGCTACTCAGAACACCCATGGCATTCTAGTCTCTGCTGAATGAAGTTCAAACCTCTTCATCTGACACTTTGGCACCCTGCATGGTTTTTCACCAATATACCTCTTCTTCTGTCTTCTCTTTCATCACTATCCAACTTGCATTCTAGACTGCAACCAAATTGGATCTGCTAGTTTTACTATTTGAAGCAATTTCCTCACACAGAGTAAAGAGCTTGGGCTCTACAGTCAGACAAATAAGAATTCAAGCTATGGACTTCATCATTTGTAGTCTGTATAACCTTCCTGACCTATGGTTTTCTCATCAATAAAATGGGCACAATCATGGTATTTGTCTTATAAGCTTGCTGTAAGGACTTAAGCACATAATTAGCACAGTACCCAACACATTAGAAGGGATTCACTATCTTTTAGCTAGAATGAAAGTTGAGAGTCACTCAGTCATGTCTGACTTTTTATGACCCGATGGACTGTAGCCCACCAGGTTCCTTTGTCCATGGAATTCTCCAGGCAAGAATACCAGAGTGGGTTACCATTTCCTTCTTCAGGGGATCTTCCTGATCCAGGAATTGAACCCAGGTCTCCCATATTGCAGGCAGACTCTTTACCAACTGAGCCACCAGGAAGTTTTTTAGCTAGAATACTACTAATTATTTCTCCTTCTTGAAGCATAATTTATGCTTTCCTATCTATGTCTTCCCCAATCCATCCCCACTGCATGGAATGCTTCCACTCCAACTCTGTTCATTGAAATCATCAGTTCAGTTAGTTCAGTCGCTCAGTCATGTCTGACTCTTTGCGACCCCATGAATCACAGCATGCCAGGCCTCCCTGTCCATCACCATCTCCCGGATTTCACTCAGACTCATGTCCATCGAGTCCGTGATGCCATCCAGCCATCTCATTCTCAGTCGTCCCCTTCTCCTCCTGCCCCCAATCCCTCCCAGCTTCAGAGTCTTTTCCAATGAGTCAACTCTTCGCATGAGGTGGCCAAAGTACTGGAGTTTCAGCTTTAGCATCATTCCTTCCAAAGAAATCCCAGGGTTGATCTCCTTCAGAATGGACTGGTTGGATCTCCTTGCAGTCCAAGGGACTCTCAAGAGTCTTCTCCAACACCACACTTCAAAAGCATCAATTCTTTGGCGCTCAGCCTTCTTCACAGTCCAACTCNGGAGGAGAAGGGGACGACAGAGGATTAGATGGCTGGATGGCATCACCGACTCAATGGACACGAGTTTGAGTAAACTCCGGGAGTTCGTGATGGACAGAGAGGCCTGGCATGCTGTGATTCATGGGGTCACAAAGAGTTGGACACGACTGAGTGACTGAACTGAACTGACTGATACCCCATTAGGTAACTGAGTCATCACTTTAAAAAATCTGCTTCCTACTTCTCTCAGTCTTAATCCGCTTAATCTTGTCCTTTTAAAAATCTACCTTTGGACAATTCCTTGCATCATTGTTCCTTCTACTCTATGTATTCTTTAACATATTTCTGTCAGTCTCTCCTGTCACCTCTGAAATAAAATATTAATAATTGTTCCTTCCATCTTTTTGTCCCTCAGTGCTAATTTGCAGTTCTTCTGACTCTAGACTTCACTTTAATATTGCAGTCTTTGCTTCTTCAATTCCCCTGGATCCTCAGATTCAGGAAGAGAACACTCCTCACTCCCCATTTCAACTATTATGCCATTTTAGAATGCACTGCCTGATCTATGAAATCTTAGTTCCCTCATCTGGGATTGACCCTGTGGCTCTGAAGTGGAAGTGTGAAGTCTTAGCCACTGGACTGCCAGGGAGGTCTCTCATTCCCACTTCCAGAACTTTGGCTGCACCAGACCTCAGCAATTTAACTCTGTTGACATTTATCCCATCAATTTAGCATACATCCACATAGCTATTTAATTTAATCCCTAAGACATTCTCCTGCACAGTGACTAGAACCTAATAGAAGTTCAATAATTGTTATTTAAATGAGTTTATTCAGAAATTTAGAACCAGACCTATTTTATTTTCTTCACTCTATTCCCTCTCAATAATCTCTGTGACTTTAATATCTATGTTAATGCTTTATTATTAATACTTTTCCATTTTCCAAAATCTTTATATTCCAGTGAATTTTCTCAACTACTTCAATCATCTGTCAGCACTTACATAACTGAGACCTTGTTATCATGCAGAAAGTGTCATCTCCACCCTCTTTTCCTGAGTACCTTTCCCACACATTCATTTCTATATAAATATGTTTTCATTCCTCTTTTGATCATTGGTTTCTTGGCCCTTATAAAAAGTGTATAAATTTATAAGTAAATTCTCTTAATTTATCATTCTTACAGTCTCTTTAAAAGTCATATATGTGGGTAGAGTAAAAGTTACTCATTTGGATTATTTTATGCCTTTAAGGTTTTTTTTTTTTTTTCAAAATAGTTACACTCCTCTTGCAAGTCGGTATGTATTCTTCAGATTGTGTCCTTTCTATTGGTTTGTTTCAAAGTTATTGACCTTTTACTCTATCATCTCCATTCTGCTATTAAGCCCATCTAGTGCGTTTTGAAGCTTTCTATATTGTATTTAAAATTTTTTCCCTTTTATTTTTCGTCTTGTATTGGAATATAATTGCTTTACCATGTTGTGTTAGTTTCTGCTGCACATCAAAGTCAATCAGCTACATGTATAGGTGCGTCCCCTTGCTCCTGGACCTCCCTCCAGCCTCTCAATCCTGCTTATCCAGATCTTCACATGGCACCGAGCTGAGCTTCTTGTGGATGGCAGATTCCCACCAGCTATCTATTTCACACATGGTAGTGTATGTATGTGAATTGTATTTTTAAATTGCAGTTAAAAACTTTCCATTTGATTATTGCATTTGTTTTTCAGGGCTGCTATAACTAATAACCCCAAACTGGATGACTTAATACAATAGAAATGTCTTCTCTCCAAGTTCTGGAGGCTAGAAGTCTGGAATTAAGGTGTCATCAGGCCCATGCTCCATCTAAAGACTTTTGGAAAGAGTTTTT
Source organism: Neotragus pygmaeus (assembly GCA_006410875.1). Lineage (NCBI taxonomy): Eukaryota > Metazoa > Chordata > Mammalia > Artiodactyla > Bovidae > Neotragus > Neotragus pygmaeus. Next base: position 496,690 of record SJYV01053574.1, on the reverse strand, counting down.
TCCTCACCTCTTCTGGCAATCCCTAGCATTCCTTTGCTTGTGGCAGCAAAACTCCAGTCTCGACCTCTGCCTTTGCAAGGCATCCTGCCACCTGTCTCTTCTGTGTCTGAGTCTATTTTTATATAAAAATCTAATAACTGGATATAAAGCTCACTCTATTCCAGGAGGACCTCATTTTTAGTAGCTATATCAACAAATGGACATGAGTTTGAGCAAGCTCTAGGAGATAGTGAAGGACAGGGAAGCTGGGTGTGCTGCAGTCCATGGATTCACAAAGAGTCAAACTCGGTGTGGCAACTGAACAACAACACATCAACAGAAGCCCTGTTTCCAAATGAAGAAGCACCAGCGATTAGGAGACACAAGCACCGGTGACTAGGACTTCAACATACTTGAGGGGAGGGAGGCATGATTCCATTCACTCTACAATTCTTTTTATATTTTCTATTTCTGACTGAAAGTTGGCTATCTTTTCTTTGATTACAAAAATATTTTCCTTCCCTCTTTGAGCATAACTATAATAGCTTCTTTAAAATCCTTGTCTCATACCAACGTCTGTGTTCTCTCACAGCTGGTGATGTTGATGACCTTTGCTCAACAAGCAAGTTTGCACTGTATTCCTTGAAGTTTGATTATTATGTTGTGGAGTCTCTGGATTCTGTTAGCTTCCTCCAACAATTATGTTGCCTTTTGATTTAGCATTGAATTCTCATGGTGATGATGCAAACTACAAACTTTTTGCAGTGGGCAGTTCGGTTTGAGGGTTTTGTTAGCTGGACTGTTTATAGACTGCTCCTTGCATTTGCTGGTGTTAGTTTGGTATCAGTGTCTGTGATGTGGTAGATGGTACACAAGGGACTGGGCTCCCTTTTTCTGTCTCTTTTTTGCAAGTGTTTCCCTCACATTCTGACTTCCCTGGTTGTCCTATCTTGCTAGTTTTGGGGCCTGAAATAGAGTAGGCTTTTCTAAAGGAGCTTGTGTCTACCTGTGCTCTGTGGCAAACTGAGCCTGCCCTGAGGCTAAAGCCACAGGCTATCACCTCTTTAGAGTTTATACTTCCAATCATCTGGCCTCATTCAAAATAGGCCTCCTTTTGTTGACTTTTCAAAACCATGAGGTAGCTGTTTGATGGTATTTTGCCCAGAGTTTAAAGCAATATATACCTGTAAGAAGGTCAGTCCATTGCAAACTTATTCCATTGTATCAAAAGTGAGACTTAACAACATCTATTAGATATATTTAGTGGCTTTGCCTTCTCACCTTGAAATTTCAGTTAGGTTCATATTTGTTTTTCTCTTTCTGTATTGCATTCAGGTAAATTCATTTAATCTATCTTCTAATTTATTAAATATCTATTCTGATTGCAAGTTTAAGGAATTTTTTTTTTTTTGCTTTCCATTTACATTAACTAGCAGCAAATAAACAAGAAATTGATGGAACAATAATAATTAAGTCAATTGATAATAATTCTTTAAGGAGAATAGTAATGCAGTCACCTACCTTTTGTCTAATTTCATTCATTATGTCCCTTTTGGTAATATTCTCTCTTTTTATTCTGAAAAGATTTTTTTTTAACATTTCCTGTACTCTCTTCTTGACTTCCTGTATCCAAATCTATGTCCAAAACAGTGCAAGATACCATACTTTATCTTTGTAAATTGCTTTCAAAAATCATTATCATCTTACTAATTTTATTGTCTGCAAAATTTGCATTGACTATAGTCACATTTGCCACAGATATAACTCTGTTTCCTGGATCCCTGACCAAATACCAATTTCAACCAAAGTCATCTGCATATGTCCATATAAATCACTTAATAAATTAGAGTCTGCATAACTCACAGAACATGGACTCATTTTGAAACCAGACAAAATAAATCATAAAGGAGCATCATGAAGTTAGAATTACAGCCTAATTTTCATTAAGGGCCTTTAATTAATGTAGCTTAAAGCTTCAAGTTCACAATTAAAATATTAAGCAATTATGTTTACCTTAATTGTTTTTTCTTCCTCTTATCCAAATATACAATTCAGTCAGACAGGTTTTTTTTTTTTTTTTCCGGATCTTCAGGCTTTTATCTGCTGGTTAACTTCACCTATGACTTTCAGGGTCCTTTATATGATTCTGGAGAAATTTAATAACTATTGCTTTTTCATATTTTGATGTTAAAGAGGATGGATTCTGGATTTGGTGGCATAATATCAACATTTCAACTGTCATCATATTTATTCATTCCTTTAATATTAATTAATCCATTAATCCATTTAACTTTGATTGAATGCCTACCATGAGGGAAGCATTTGATAGTGACAAATGTTATGTTTTCTGCTTTTAATCTCATAGTCAAGTGATGGAGACTGATATATTTGAGATAAGTGCTACGAAGTATGGACACAGGAAAAGCGTTTTCACCAGTTATTACCAGCGAAATGTCTAGTGCAAACCTAAATTAGATGGAATGCTGTCAGGAATCATTGTTCATATTATTGAAGTATCACTTCTCTAGCTGCTCAAATTCTTTGTTTCTTTATTGGCTAGGGATTATGTAAATTGTTTTGTCTACATGTTAAAAATGTAAGGATGATTGTTTTCTGTATAAATTTTTAAACTTGTCCAAGCATTGTAAGCAGTGTAAAAGGTGAAAAGTGGGAATGTCACATGTCACAGTGTATCAGGGTAATGAGATGTCTAACAAAGACTCATAGACACACAGCTTGCAAAGCACTTCTTTGTATTCATGTTCTTGGTAATTTCACGTTTATAATAAAACATAAGCAAAAAACCTATTTCTTTCAATAGAACCATGGGTCAACTCAAGGTAAACCATTATTCTATAAAAACATTGTTCAGAAATAACCTAATTAGGTCTTATAACCACATTTCTAAGGGCTACTGTACTGTTATTATGTGTAAAATATAGGAACACTTCCCAATAAAGTGAAAATAAGGAAAACTGATATGAAATCTACAGGAGTAAGATAACAATTTCCCAGACAACAGAGTTATATATTTTGCATTATTGTTCTGAAGACCTATAGGCTTTGATTACTTGGCACTGCTCTTTTTTCCCCCCACTCTTCCTAGCAGAGCTGCAGATTTAATTTTATCGGTATGAGAAATATGAAGCTAGGGAATTTAATAATTGTTTCACTAGGTAAGGGATGAAGTAAATTCCATTGCCTTTCGTTTGATTACAATCTTCCCTGCTGGTTTAATTAAAAACATCCATGTGAGGAAGAAGAAACATGGTAGAGGATCTAATTGTTTTATTGTATTGGATGTAGAGTAGGAACAATGAAATAGAGAGGTTTATAGTTGTAAAACTTAAATGTTTCATGTAAATCTAAAATGCAGACCCAGGTCAACCTACAGACAAATGTCAGTAGACTAGATTCAAAATGCACTGCAGGCAGAAAAGATGACATTTATCAGTCATCCATACATCAGTAAGTAAAACAATTTTAGGGTTGTCTAGACAGGCATCTATTATTTCTTAAATTTAAATCTTTAGTAGAAGGAAAACAGCAGGCATAGGATCTATATTTAGTTTCACAAGAAATGAGACAAAGGCCTGGGAAAAATTTCAAAAACATTTGCAGGGATGTATCTGTAGAAAAGAGTCTCATTTCTGTTATTTATTTTATGCTGGAAGCAGCTATATTAGTAAATTAGCTTTCTCAGTTACCATGATACAGACTTAAAATATTATACCAAATACTGATATACATAATTCAATTTCTGATCTTTGGATCAGAAACGTGCCAGTCAAATTTTAAAGAGATAATCTTTATGAAAAAATTTTTTATAAGTTTTTGTTCTTTTACTTGTTACTAAATTAGAAAATTGTTTTTAATACCAGTTTTGAAAATGGTAGAGTTAGGTAGCAGGATATTAAGTATGCTTGCATTGTGAAAATGTTATCCAAAAGCTGTTCCGTTGCTTAGAAATACATGCTATTTCAGATCTGAAAACTTAAAAGCAAAAGCAAAGGAGAAATATAAAGAAACAACAAGCAAAAAACAGCACAAATGAAATCAATCTTAGCATATCAGTTGAGGGACTATTTTGAAATTTTATTTTCCCTGCTGCTATTTTAATTTACTTTTTTACCTGCAACTATAATTTTTAGTGGTATAACTTTATTGTTGAATAATTTTTCTAGGATTAATAATATCCTTTCTAGATACGTAGAATATCTAGTCCATAAATTACACGTCCTCATCCCTGTCTACCATGGAGAATATATAAGCTCTACTACTTTTTACTGTTTGATTCCAAACAATTCTTTTCTCCATACATTCTTTTTTTTTTAATTTATGATTTTTAAAAGTCATCCCTAGTTTGGATCCAACAATTTCTTTAAAACTATCAATGATCTTAGTTTACTAGCAGTGATGTATTTTAATAGACTTTTTGAATGTTGAGAAATCATGGCATTTTACCGCTACCTATTCACTGGCTTTCCAGTAAGTGCATTTTCACCCTCCCCTCAAAACATACACCAGATATACGTCTTTGTGATGAACATTATTGTGCTCAACATATTACATGGTGAAGATTATTTCAGTCCACTGCTTTTAGATCTTATAGCTGTAAATCACAGCTTTTAAATATTTATAACATTCCCTTGAACACTTAAGGGAGAGAGACAAAATAAAATTTTTCATTGGGTCCTACAGTAAAAATGTTTGTGTTGGTTAAAAAATGCTACAGCTTTTTTTAAAAATTAAATTGCACCAAATAACCTCTCTGTATAGCTTTAGTTTTGAATGAGTTTGTCTGAGCTTTTCCCTCATTAACGTCAAAAATAGGCAGTTTCTTAATATAATGCAAGATCTCTTTATAATTTAAAATTTTGCTTTATCTGGAATATCCTTTGGCTTCTAGTGATAATCATCAAGCTCATTGTTCTTCAGACAAAAATTTAAGAGGCAATATATACTGCCAAAACACAACAAATCAAATTAATCTTCAGTTCCATTTAAAGTACATATTTCTCTGTCTAAGACTAGCTTCAATGCATGGTTCAAATGCATAACATATAGTTGACTTAATGCTGCTCAGTGAAGACACCTTGCCTATGAAAGAGAAGCGGGCACATTTTTCTGAAATCCAGAGAGACAAAATAACGCTGTTCTCTACAAAACATTGAAAACAGGAGTACCCTAGTATTCCTGAAAGCCAGCAAAACATCACAAATTAATTTGGGGTTCATTTTCGAGATTTTTAAGCAAGCCTGATTTGCTGCTTTTTGTTATGTGGTGAGAATTTTTTAGCTTTTACGTCTTACACCTGCTTTGCCAGTGGTATCCACTAGGTGGCGATATAATTATATTTTTTTTCTTTAGGTTGAGGACAACTTGAGGATTTATGATGTTCTGTGAAAGGAATATTCATCGTCGCAATTAGAACATGCATCTTTTAATTGGTGTTTCATAAATACTGTGATGTCAATCTATATTTGCCTGAATAGTATTTGTGTATCAATCTACATTTCCTTTGTTGTTGTTTCTGTTTTATTATAGATTCTAAAATATAAACTATTGATTGAATTGGTTTCATTTTTATAATGTCTTCTCTATATGGAAATACACAATTGGATGAGTATTCTCAATTTCAGAGTATAGTTCAGCGTAATCCCCCGCATTATGTAGAGATGCTTTGAGACTAAGTACAGGTTGTTGGCAGGGATTTAATTGGAGGGGTTAGAGAAAAAGAGGCAAGAAATTTTCCTTTTTTCTCTAAGCCTGGTGAGAATACTCCACTCAGCTCTATAGCGGCTAAGAAGCAAAGGGTATGAAAGCAAATGAAGTGGTTCTCAGATCCTGCAAGATCCCCTCTTCATAAAAATCTGTCTCTCTCTCTCTCTCCTTTCCCCCCTCCCCACTTCGTTCTTGCTCTTTCCTTCCATTCTCTTTCTTTTGTTCTCTTTCTTCTCTTAATGTATATTTATATTTAAATCTTTATCTATCCATCTAGGTGGATATATATTTGTATCTATCCATATAGATGTCCAAATCTATCTAGATGAGTATACATATACACATATATGTATATGCATTTATATGAGGTTTTTTATAATGCAATTTATGCCACTTGTACACCACCTACAAAAAAGAGTTAAGGGTTTTGTTTTAAAAAACAAGAAATGAGAGGAGCATCGTTTTTTAAGAGGACTCCATTTGTTTCTGTATTTCATATTCTATTTGCTTGCTTTACGGAGAATAGTTTGCTAATTATATATCGCTAGAAATAAAGCACTGCATTTTCTCCTAGTTTCTTGTTTTGCAAGAGGATGCAGGGTTTCCTGTGAACCTTGTTCAAGTACCTTTCTGGTAACTGGGGAGTTTAAACTCTTTGGGCAGAAGACTGAAGGATATTCTTCCCCACTTGAGAACAAACTAAACAAAAAACAAAGGACCTATATTAACTGCCTTAAATCTATGGGGGGTAGGGGGGTACAATTTCAAAAGTTAGTTTAAGTGAAGTTCTGAGTTAGCAAGCACAGTAGCTAATGCTTAGAGAATAGCTTCCCTCACTCTTTTCCCAGGAAATACAATCCTCCTGTTTAAGGATCTTTCTGCCAATACCTCTTCACAACTATTGTGACATGTGCACACAAAGGTGCATTTGTAAACGACAGCATCTGTACCAAAGACATGTTGAAATACACACACACACACACACACACACACACAAAGGGAATTGGATTCATCAAGTCCATGTATTTGATAGTATGTAAACATACCCAGTGTCTTAGATTTGATGAAACATTATTCTCTCATTCTCTGGGATTGTCTGTGCCTCTGATCCTTTAATTCTATATTACCTTGCTCACTGTAACTTTAGCTAGCCAGATTTCAAGCAACTTTATTATTTTTTTTAAATAAAATAACATTTCATCTGTGGAAAGTAAATAAATCATGGTCTGTGCAATACCACCTTTTCCAATTTCAGTGACCTGTTCACGTTGTTAAAATCAGTGATATAATTGCTCTTAGATTCTAAAAGCTTTTTAAGTCCAAAGCATTTAAAGCAAGTTATTGTCTCAAAATCTCCAGTTGCTTCCATTTGGTAGTATTGTTGTAATGATAACGGTTTGGTCTTTTTAAACTTTTCATTTAGTTTCTAACTGAAATAGAGACAAATATTACTGATGCTAAACTTGTTACATTTTATAACCAAACATAGTAAATCATCAAAACACAAATAGAGTCAATCTTCATACTTATATAAAGAAATGAAAAATAATAACAATATAACTATTGTTGCTTAAAAAGGTGGACACGTGTTAAAAATTCATATTTTTTTTTACCACTCCTTCTCAAAGTTTTGCCAATATTTTTAAGAAATGCAAGAAAAAGCAAAGAAAATAATTGGATGGTGTATTTTTGTTTATAGTTTTGATGATCAGAAATATTTTTTTGTGTACTAATGCTAACATGTTTTGATACTGATACTATTATAGGTGGTATTGATACCGGTTTTCAAACAGCAGTTAATATCAGTGTTCATCTTGTACAGAAATGATAAATGCAAGACCGTGGCTAATTTACCTGAAAGAAACAAAAATTATCATGAACTTGTAAATGATCTTTCCCACCTGCTTTTGCTGCATACAGACTTCTTGTCTCATATAGACTCTCCACTTTTTTCAAACTATATTTAAAAATGCAAGAATAATAAGTTTTAACACTAAAATTTATTTGTATGACTCTTTAGGATATCTGAGTGGGGAGTAATTTTTACTACTAAGCTACATTTAGTTGTTCTTGTTATTCAACACCTTTTCTAAGCCAGGTACAATCATAATCTCTGATGATGACCTGAATTGTGTGAATTGAAATGGTGACTAGGTTACCTAGTAATCTGACTTTGATCAAATTATTTAAAATATCCCCCAATTAAGCTCAGATATAAAATTAAAATGAAATTTTTTTCATTTTGAAATTAATTGAATTAATGCATGTGAAGTCCTTAAAAACTGTCTGAAACTTAAATGTAAACTATTACTCACTATTAGAAATATAGGGAGTCTAGAAATGTTTAAGCACTTCTTGATATTAGTTGGCTTATTTTCAAATATTCCTGCAGGGCATTTGACACTTTTCTTTTATATTAAAGAAAAATATTAAAAAAAAGATTAAAAAAAAATCTTAAAAAAAAAAGATTTTTTTTTTTTTCTAGTGTACTGAAAGCTTGTGGCTAAAAGATATAACTTGACTTTCCCAGAGTTTTGAACCTTATAAAAAAATAGAGCTTAGGTTATGGAGACAGTGTGCCATGCCACCCTTTATTCACCAAACATGCTACCTAATAAAACACTGTGCAAGAAATATGAGCATTGTCTCCATTCATAATTAAGGCAGAAATACCAATACTATTTTCATAACTACTATTTGCATGCAGTGACTCTGGAATTTGCAATTCGTTTCCCTTACTTTGTTTTATTTGCACCCCACAATAACTGTGTAAAGCAGGCATCATTAGCCCCAAATGAAAAAAAAAAGAGAAAGCAATGGAGGCACAGAGACTTAAATAACTTGCCAAGACTCACTTAGCACGACACAGTGGAACTGTATCTGGGAGGCAGATTTTCTATCTCCAGAGCTCCACTCCTAAATAGATCATTAGGACTTAAATGGACCTTCAAATTTTCTAGTCTAAATCGTTATTTATTCAATGAGAAGATGGAGGACAGAGAGATAACTGACTGGACAATGTGACAGAGGCAGAGTTAGGACCAGAGTCCTTCTTGTCATTTCTAATGTAATTTAAAAAATATTACAATATCCTATTATCTACATTTTTAAACGGTTTTTTTAATGACAAAATTTGAGAAAGTCTAAAATTAAAAAAAAAATACTTATAATTGTTAAGCATTTGACCCAATTTACTGCCTTAGTCTGTCTTGTTGAGAAAGGCAGTTTAATTCCACAAAATCCCCAATTCTGTTATTTGTATAGTGAGTGGTGGCAAATGTGGTTAGTGATGCTTTATGATAGTAATTCTCACAAATGTGTGTCTCTCACAGCTAATCAGAGGCGCTGTAGTTTGCTTTATATGAGGTCTAGGTTTTTTCCTCAAACCTCAGTAGAATCTAGACTCTAAAAGAAAATAACAGAGGCAAGCAGGGAAGACAAAACTTCCGCAAACAATGATGAATAGAAGGATTCTTCTTCATGAGCTATGCATTTGTTCTCTATTAGTGACAGGAATTAATATCTAACCCTGTATACACAACTAGAATAGAAAAATATTTTCTTAATGCCATCTTCGTTTGGATGTCAGATATGTGGCGGTAATGCTAAACCTGAAGGGATTGCAATTTATCTCAATCTGGAAGGGATTCAAACTACTGTAAGATTTTATTCATCTAACAGTGGTCATGAAAATAAAAATTATCAGGTAGATAAAAAGAAAAAAATCTGGAAGGATACACACAGCCTTCTCAGACTAAATTGTGATTCTTTGCAAAACTTAGATTTCTTTCGCTTGTTCATTTATTCATTTTCATTAATTTATTTAATAATATACTCATGCAACAAACATTTACTAATATACAGGTCTGTGCTAGGTGCAACTAAGGAAGAAACAAACAAGAAGGTATGGACTGCCTTCTAAGACACTAAGCTAAGCTGTCACTTCAGTCGTGTCTGCTCCTCCGCCCATGGGATTTTCCAGGCAAGAGTACTGGAGTGAGGTGCCATTGCCTTCTCCAACACTAGGGGGAAACTAAAGTACTAATGCAAATGGCTAAATTACCAAGTTGAGAGTATTAAATGTCATGACAGTTAATTGTAAATGAGATTTAATGGCAGTATTAACAAACAGGGGTGTGTCCTTGCCAGATGAAGAGTTAGAGGATGGTTCATGAAGGAGAAGGATTTTGGTTCATTGAAAAGAAGGTAAGTTTGTGAAGAGTGCCAAGGGCATTTAAAGAGAAGTGCACAAAATGGACACGAAAAACAGTAGAAGGCAGGCAAGTAACTAGGTAGTCAGGATTATTGAGTTATTTTGATTAGAATATAGACTAATTCGGAGAGAAAAGGTTAAATGATTTTTTAAATTCTGTTTTTAAGTGAGCAATTTCATCCCTAGAAATGTATCTTACACGTATGTGTGTGTGTGTGTTGTACTCAGTTACTCTGTTGTGTCCAACTCTTTGCAACCCCATGGACTGTTGCCCACCAGGCTCCGCTATCCATGGAATTCTCCAGGAAGAATACTGGAGTGGGTTGCCATTTCCTACCATAGGGAATCTTCTGGACTTAGGGATCGGGCCCTCATCTCTTGTGCCTCCTGCATTATAGGCAGTCTTAACCACCGCACCACCTGGGAAGCCCCTCTTAAACCTGCCAAATGAATTATGTGGAGGGTATTAGTGGCAGTATTACTGAAATATCAAATTTTGAAACACATATGTGCTAATTTACAGGTAAATAAATGATAATAGTCACATGCAATGACTGCTGAGCAGCTCTTAAAACAAACAAATAAACAAAAATAAACCTAGGTGTTTTCATATGTACAGATATTCTGCAGCCTCCAAGGTATATTAACATCAGGTTAAAAAAAAAAAAAGCAACACATGGAACAAGATGCATTGCAATTAATCAGTTGTGTAAAAAACAAACAGGACATAAACATATGCTTAAACATGTTTAGGCCACCTTCAGAAGAACACACAGTGATGAGAATGATTGCCTCTGGGAAAGAGAGCTAGGTACTAGTGGAAGCTGGGAAAAAGAGTGATTTTTCACTATTTAATAGATTTAAACTTTTATAGATATTCAAGTATTTATAACATGTATTGTTTAAAGTTTATCTAGAGAGAGGTTGTGGAAAGTGAAGCTTTAAAAAATGCAATGGGATGAAAAATAAAATAAACACTAGTTGGAAGCTACAGTGTTGAATTTTTTTTTCTTTTAATAGCAAATGTCCTGGGTGTGCTTGAAGGCAGAAGTGAGGAGATGGATGGATGGAGAGGAAATGAAATAGAAGGTAAGTGAAAATTACAGGATTTAGGGCAGAAGTGGAAAGGCTGGTGTCTGAAAAGACAAATGTCCTTTCTATGAGGTGTCTAAACAGAGCCACTGAATCACAATTTTTGGACAATAGGTCATTCTTCTGTTTGTATTTGTATCAATAGCAGTGATTGGGGAAATGTATGAGCTCAGTGTTTTACCTGGTGAAGGTACAAATGAAGGCATGGATACTTGCTTTAAGGTAAATGTTGAATGGTTGAGATGTATGAGTGCATAACCCCTTCTCTAGCTGCTGAAATGAAAGTGAGTTAGTCACTCAGTAGTGTCTGATTCTTTGTGACCCCATGGACTGTTGCCCACCAGGCTCCTCTGTCCATGGGATTCTCTGGCAAGAATACTGGAGTGGGTAGCCCCGCCCTTCTCCAGAGGGTCTTCCATCACAGGGATTGAACTTGGGTCTTCTGCAGTGCAGACAGATTCTTTGCCATTTGAGGCACCCGGGAAGCCCTAGCCACTTCTTTTTTCATTATAGACCCACTTGTCCATGGCCAACCAAATGGCCAACCAGATGGGTGTGCAATCAAAGCAGGAGGGATTGGAATGGAGACAGAAATAAGTGTGTTTGTCATTCTTAAGGAGTTACATTTTTCTCTCATCTGTCTATGACCTCAGTGATGAACCGGGTGGGATGCTATAACCTACTCAGTTGATTTGTTTGTTAGGAATATATGGACAATATTTTTTAAGTATAAAATATTGTTCAAAGACAAGGTAATACAAACATAGGTGGAGACAAATTTATTTATTTTTTTTAGTCTCTTTTTTTTTAATAAGTTGCACTGATGGCAAAGTTTGAAATTAGGCTGTAGCCTATTCAGTCAGTGTTAGATAAATATTTTACTATTTAGTATAAATGTGGGCACTTTATTGCATTCACTCTGAAGCAAATAATTTAATTTCGTTGTACATCAAGACTCATTTTGTCTTCATTTATGTTAATCTAAGCATAATGTTAGATCCATATTTAGTGAAAGAAAGACTACTGATATCCAGAGGCATTCTGGAAAGTTGCTATAACTTTCATCTTCTCCTGTCCCCAATTTTGGGGACCAATCTAAATATAACTGATAAAGTTTCCAAAACTGTTAAATAATGCGATTCTAGTACAGTGGCATGAAGATCAGTTTTAGTCATGCATTTTGAAATTGGGGGAGGAGCAAAGAACAAGAATTTTGGATTGAACAACCATAAAATAAACACAAACTTCTCTGAGATAGTAATTAGCCTAGAATTTATTCTTTTTATTTCAAATTCACAGTAGTCTAGAAAAACTGACTCACTCTGGAAGAACAGAGAAGACTATATGTTGAGAGGGGAATATTAAAGAGAAGCCAGCGAAAGAGCATCATGGTTGGAAGTATTACTACCTATCCTTATAACTTTATGTCTATTATCTATGTATGTATCTCTCTTCTGCTGTGTATGTGTGTGCAAAAATGTATTAAATAAAACATTTAGAGCAATATCACTTTTCTTAATAGGGTCAGTATTCAGCTTGGAACACTTGGTATAGTGGAAAGTCACAATGAATTTAAATCAGTGTATCAGATCTGCTAAAATAACTTTAACAGTCCAGTTGAGAGTAGCATATATTTTCCGAAAACATATACAACTTTGAGACAAATAAAACAGGACCTGAATCATAACAAACAGTCTCCCAGCCATTTGTTTGTTAAACACATCACCATTACTCTAGGGAAATATTTCTCAAATTTAATTTATTCAGTCAAACATCACCTTTATAATTCTTGGTAGGACAAGTGGCCATGCCAGAAGTATTTTCTTTACAATATTTTTATTTCTATTGATTTTAATTTGAGTTAGATTTTATGATAGTAGTTTCTTCTTATATGATGGATTTCTTTGAAACTTTGAGTTTGATATTATAGTTTTATTGCTTCTAATTCACATAAAATAAATTTATAACTAATAAGCAATGTTCACCTGTTTATCTCATAGCACTGAACTGAGCTCTATAATTTTTACCACTTTTATTAATTCTGGCAAAGTGAGAAGGATTAGTAATTACAAAAACTATTACTCTGGAGGTTGCTAACATAATTAGAAAAAGAAGCTGTTAGCAATATATATATAAAGTAAAAAGCAAAAATATAAAGAAGTGCCACCAAAGTACTCCTTAAAGGGGGGAAAATAACTTGCAGTGACTTTAGGGGAAATAGTGAAGTTTTCAGGGTCTGAGCAACAATTTGTTTCTCAAAGAGGGGGATGAAAAAGAGGAGAAAGAAAGATGTCTTGCGGCAGGACAGAGAGTATGGCTCAAGGAATGGGTTTAGGTAAAGCTGGCATGGAATCTGTTATCATGCAGAAATATTTTATACCCCAGAGAACATAGTAGCCGGGTAATATTTTGACATAGGATTGCCTAAAGCTCTGTGGAAAAATAATAACTTCTCCTTGTCCCATATAAACCATTTCTCACCTTCCACCCTCCCCAGTTTTCACCAGTTACTATACTTACTGCTAATTGGTGTGAGTGGGAATTTTATACAAATTGAACAGACTTGCATAGAAGCATGGTCCAAGAGGCAAGTGTGACTGTGAGCGTTTACATTCCTCTCTGGGCTCAGATGGTAGAGTCTGCCTGCTATTCAGAGGGCTTTGATCCCTGGGTCCAGAAGGTCCCCTAGAGAAGGGAATGGCAACCCACTCCAGTATTCTTGCCTGGAGAATTCCCTGGAGAGAAGAGCCTGGCGGGCTACAATCCATGGGGTCACAAAGAGTCGGATACGACTGGGTGACTAACATTTAACTTACTTTTATTGGTTATTTCAGAAAATTCCAGAAGGGCTTTTGGACTCTCTCAATGTGGAATACAGAGATATGAGATGGCTTTGACTCAAGTGTCAACTATAATGCCGTATGAGTTAAAGCTTCCATTACATACAGGGTGGATTCAGTTCTCAGGTTTTGTTTATGTTAGTTTTCATAATGTTCACAGCAAGGCAATGGAATCAGTTGGGGCTCATAATTGCCGTCACAAGCCTAGACTTCAGAACACTTCTGAAGAGGCTGTTTACATGCGGGTTCATCACAGCCCACATGAACTGCCTCCTTTCTACTCTAAGGAGTCCCAGTTGTCTTAGGTTGGGTTTTCCTATAAGCAGATTCTGAGACAAATCTCCAAGGGCAAATAGTTTATTTGCAATGTGCGTGCATGTGTGTGCGTGTGTGTGTGTGACGTATGTGACCAATGTGAACTCATGGACTGCAGTCTGCCAGGCTCCTCTGTCCATGGGATTCTCCAGGCAAGAATACTTGAGTGGGTTGCCATTTCCTTCTGCAGGAGATCTTCCTAACCCAGGGATCCAACTCTCCCAAATTGCAGGCAGGTTTGTTACTGTGAACCACCGGCAGGAAACATGAAAAACATAAAAAACAAAGTAAGGATTTAACTTAATCCAGATCTGAGAAATGCACTCAGAATGATCCCACCCAAAAGCAAGTGAACTGGAAGGTTTATACCCAACTCCCAAGAGTTGTTTCTTAAAGAATGGGGAGTAGGGCTGGCATGGATTTCCCCATCCACCTTGCTTCATGTGGGCCAACTGGCCAGATCACAGCCCTCTCAGGCATACAACACTCACAGGTGGCAGGCTAGCAACTGGAAGTTGGCAGGAGCACACCAAACAAGTAAGTTTCAAGGATGTAGCAAAGGAACTGACAGCATCTTCCATAGTAATTAAACAGGCAGGATTTTCCCTCTCAGTCTGCTGTAGGGCTGTAGCTGATTTTTTTTTTATAGACTATGCCAAAGCCTTTGACTGTGTGGATCAAAACAAGCCATGGAAAATTCTTAAAGAGATGTGAATACCAGATCACCTTACCTGCCTCCTGAGAAATCTATATGCAGGTCAAGAAGAAACAGTTAGAAACAGACATGGAACAACTGACTGGTTCCATACTGGGAAAGGAGTATGTCAAGGCTGTATTTTGTCACCCTCCTTGTTTAACTTATATGCAGAGTACATCATTCACAATCCCAGGCTCTATGCAGCACAAGCTGGAGTCAAGATTGACAGGAGAAATATCAGTAACCTCAGATATGCAGTGGACATCACCCTTATAGCAGAAAGCAAAGAGGAACTAAAGAGCCTCTTGATGAAAGTGGAAGAGGAGAGTGAAAAAGTTGGCGTATAGCTCAACATTCAGAAAACTAAGATCATGGCATCCAGTCCCATCACTTCAAGACAAATAGATGAGGAACCAATGAAAATAGTGAAAGACTATTGGGCTCCCAGAACACCGCAGATGGTGATTGCAGCCATGAAATAAAAGATGCTTGCTTCTGGGAAGAAAAGCTATGACCAACCTAGACAGCATTAAAAAGCAGAGAAAATTCTTTGCCAACAAATGTCTGTCTAGTCAAAGCTATGGTTTTTCTAGTAGTCATGTATGGATGTAAGAGTTAGACGTAAAGAAATCTGAGCACCAAAGAACTGATGCTTTTGAACTGTGCTGCTGAGAATCCCTTGGACTGCGAGGAGATCAAACCAGTCAATCCTAAAGGAAATTAGTCATGAGTATTCATTGAAAGAACTAATGGTGTAGCTGAAGCTCCAATACTTTTACTACCTGATGCAAAGAACTGACTCCTTAGAAAAGACCCTGATGCTGGGAAAGATTGAAGGCAGGAGGAGAAGGTGATGACAGAGGATGAGATGGTTGTATGGCATCACTGGCTCAATGGACATGATTTTGAGTAACCTCTGGGAGTTGTTGATGGACAGGGAAGCCTGGTGTGCTGCAGTCCTTGAGGCCACAAAGAGTCAGCCATGACTGAGTGACTGAACTGAACTGATACTCAATCTGCCATAAAGCTAAGAAGGAAAGAGATCAGAAAACCCGCACACTTCTTTCCTAAGGCTACCTACTATGCCATGATGTTGCAAAGTTGTTTTTTGTTTTGTGTTGCTTTAATTTTGATTGGAGTAGGAAATGGAAACCTGCTTCAATATTCTTGCCCGGAAAATTCCATGGACTGAGGAGCCTGGTTGGCTACCATCCATAGGTTGCAAATAGACTGAGGGACAGGGCACACACAGGCACATATTTGCTTTACAGTGTTGTGTTATTTTCAACTGTACAGCAAAGTGAATCAGCCATATATATACATACATCTCCTNCATAGAAGCATGGTCCAAGAGGCAAGTGTGACTGTGAGCGTTTACATTCCTCTCTGGGCTCAGATGGTAGAGTCTGCCTGCTATTCAGAGGGCTTTGATCCCTGGGTCCAGAAGGTCCCCTAGAGAAGGGAATGGCAACCCACTCCAGTATTCTTGCCTGGAGAATTCCCTGGAGAGAAGAGCCTGGCGGGCTACAATCCATGGGGTCACAAAGAGTCGGATACGACTGGGTGACTAACATTTAACTTACTTTTATTGGTTATTTCAGAAAATTCCAGAAGGGCTTTTGGACTCTCTCAATGTGGAATACAGAGATATGAGATGGCTTTGACTCAAGTGTCAACTATAATGCCGTATGAGTTAAAGCTTCCATTACATACAGGGTGGATTCAGTTCTCAGGTTTTGTTTATGTTAGTTTTCATAATGTTCACAGCAAGGCGATGGAATCAGTTGGGGCTCATAATTGCCGTCACAAGCCTAGACTTCAGAACACTTCTGAAGAGGTTGTTTACATGCGGGTTCATCACAGCCCACATGAACTGCCTCCTTTCTACTCTAAGGAGTCCCAGTTGTCTTAGGTTGGGTTTTCCTATAAGCAGATTCTGAGACAAATCTCCAAGGGCAAATAGTTTATTTGCAATGTGCGTGCATGTGTGTGCGTGTGTGTGTGTGACGTATGTGACCAATGTGAACTCATGGACTGCAGTCTGCCAGGCTCCTCTGTCCATGGGATTCTCCAGGCAAGAATACTTGAGTGGGTTGCCATTTCCTTCTGCAGGAGATCTTCCTAACCCAGGGATCCAACTCTCCCAAATTGCAGGCAGGTTTGTTACTGTGAACCACCGGCAGGAAACATGAAAAACATAAAAAACAAAGTAAGGATTTAACTTAATCCAGATCTGAGAAATGCACTCAGAATGATCCCACCCAAAAGCAAGTGAACTGGAAGGTTTATACCCAACTCCCAAGAGTTGTTTCTTAAAGAATGGGGAGTAGGGCTGGCATGGATTTCCCCATCCACCTTGCTTCATGTGGGCCAACTGGCCAGATCACAGCCCTCTCAGGCATACAACACTCACAGGTGGCAGGCTAGCAACTGGAAGTTGGCAGGAGCACACCAAACAAGTAAGTTTCAAGGATGTAGCAAAGGAACTGACAGCATCTTCCATAGTAATTAAACAGGCAGGATTTTCCCTCTCAGTCTGCTGTAGGGCTGTAGCTGATTTTTTTTTTATAGACTATGCCAAAGCCTTTGACTGTGTGGATCAAAACAAGCCATGGAAAATTCTTAAAGAAATGTGAATACCAGATCACCTTACCTGCCTCCTGAGAAATCTATATGCAGGTCAAGAAGAAACAGTTAGAAACAGACATGGAACAACTGACTGGTTCCATACTGGGAAAGGAGTATGTCAAGGCTGTATTTTGTCACCCTCCTTGTTTAACTTATATGCAGAGTACATCATTCACAATCCCAGGCTCTATGCAGCACAAGCTGGAGTCAAGATTGACAGGAGAAATATCAGTAACCTCAGATATGCAGTGGACATCACCCTTATAGCAGAAAGCAAAGAGGAACTAAAGAGCCTCTTGATGAAAGTGGAAGAGGAGAGTGAAAAAGTTGGCGTATAGCTCAACATTCAGAAAACTAAGATCATGGCATCCAGTCCCATCACTTCAAGACAAATAGATGAGGAACCAATGAAAATAGTGAAAGACTATTGGGCTCCCAGAACACCGCAGATGGTGATTGCAGCCATGAAATAAAAGATGCTTGCTTCTGGGAAGAAAAGCTATGACCAACCTAGACAGCATTAAAAAGCAGAGAAAATTCTTTGCCAACAAATGTCTGTCTAGTCAAAGCTATGGTTTTTCTAGTAGTCATGTATGGATGTAAGAGTTAGACGTAAAGAAATCTGAGCACCAAAGAACTGATGCTTTTGAACTGTGCTGCTGAGAATCCCTTGGACTGCGAGGAGATCAAACCAGTCAATCCTAAAGGAAATTAGTCATGAGTATTCATTGAAAGAACTAATGGTGTAGCTGAAGCTCCAATACTTTTACTACCTGATGCAAAGAACTGACTCCTTAGAAAAGACCCTGATGCTGGGAAAGATTGAAGGCAGGAGGAGAAGGTGATGACAGAGGATGAGATGGTTGTATGGCATCACTGGCTCAATGGACATGATTTTGAGTAACCTCTGGGAGTTGTTGATGGACAGGGAAGCCTGGTGTGCTGCAGTCCTTGAGGCCACAAAGAGTCAGCCATGACTGAGTGACTGAACTGAACTGATACTCAATCTGCCATAAAGCTAAGAAGGAAAGAGATCAGAAAACCCGCACACTTCTTTCCTAAGGTTACCTACTATGCCATGATGTTGCAAAGTTGTTTTTTGTTTTGTGTTGCTTTAATTTTGATTGGAGTAGGAAATGGAAACCTGCTTCAATATTCTTGCCCGGAAAATTCCATGGACTGAGGAGCCTGGTTGGCTACCATCCATAGGTTGCAAATAGACTGAGGGACAGGGCACACACAGGCACATATTTGCTTTACAGTGTTGTGTTATTTTCAACTGTACAGCAAAGTGAATCAGCCATATATATACATACATCTCCTCTTTTTTTGGACGGTACAGGTGAATCTGTTTGCAAAGTTTTTTTGATATCATTACAGCACATGCGTGCATACCCACAGAGGTCCAGTAGTCTTGGTTTTTAGATTTTCTTTAATAATGATCATAATGATGTCTTGCTGGAAACTAATTGTCTACCAACTGCACCAGTTGTTTTAAAATTTTATACGAGGTGACTTATTTAATCTTTATGTCACGTTAGCTGTGTAATGTTACTAATACTGTTTTGGGTGATAGACTAATTACTCCAGGATAGGTAGCAGCAAAACCTGGGCCATTGTCCTTTCCATGTTAACACATCTCTGCCTTTTAAAAGATTGTGATGCACATCCCTATGCAAGTTAAGGACCAAGGACAATTTGTGATTCAAGGATATGGTATAAGTAAGATATGATTTAAAAAAAAGGAAAGTGACAAAGTGATTGTCTTGATCTGTTCAGGCTGTTATGACAACATATCATAAGAGTTTAAACAAGAGTTTAAAGTGATTTTCTCTCAGTTCTGGAGACTGGAAGTCCAAGATCAGGGTGCTAGCATGGGTTGGGTTCCGATGAAGACCATCCTGGCATGCAGTAGACCAACTTCTAATGTGTCCTCACATGGCATTTCCTGGGTGCTTGTGCACATGGGAAGGTAACTCTGGGGCCCCTCCTGTTCTTGTAAGGGCACTAACTGCATCACAGGGCTTCCTCTCTAAGGCTTCTTTACCTTAGTCACTCAATCATGTCCATCTTTGTGACCTCATGGACTATAGCCCACCAGGCTCCTCTGTCCATGGAATTCTCCAGGCAAGAATACTGAAGTGGGTAGCCCTTCTCTTCTGCAGGGTATCTTCCTGACCCAGTGATCAAACCCAGGTCTCCTGCATTGCAGGCAGATTCTTTAATGTCCAAGCCTTACTTTATTTCCTCCCAAAGTCTCACCTCCCAATACCACCACATTGGGGATTAGGGTGTCAGCACATGAATTTTGGAAGGACACAAACATTCAGTCCCTTATAACAAAATATGGAGAGGAAATGGCAACCCACTCCAGTATTCTTTCCTGGAAAATCCCATGGACAGAGGAGCCTGGTGGGCTACAGTTCATGGGGTCGCAAAGAATTGCACATGATTGAGCGACTTCACCCATCTAACAATATAAGGAACAATTTCCAAAAGTGTATTTTCAAGGTAGGTATTATATGGAAGAGGAGAGACTGTAGAAGTTGAATTTGGAACTGTGAGATTAAAAAATGTTACTTTGGTTCATTTATACTTTGAAAAATTTAGTTTGTTTTCCAGAAGGCTATTTTAGATTTTTCATGTGTTAAATCACATTGTGAACAATGAAGAAGATGGGGTTTCTCTGGTGGCTCAGACAGTAAAGAATCTGCCTTCAGTGCAAGAGGCCTGAGTTCAATCCCTGGGTCAGGAAGATCCCTTCAAGAAGGGAATGGCCAAGAAGAAGATAGAGTATATATTTTCCCCAAGATTGTTTAAAGTAGACTCCTACTTTTCATGGAACACAGTCTGGGTAGAGAGAGCAGATTCTGAAACATATTATACTTGCAATCTCCCCCACAGATAAATATCATTCAAGTGAATTTATTAATGAAGATGCCATTTTAAAGTTCTTAAGCAGTGATAGGTTAAGCATTAGAAGCATTTATGTTTTCTTTTTCAGAGATTAGGTCAGATGTACACATTGCAAAACATAATTGTAAATGTCAGATATGGGTTCATATGAGGTTCTACTTAGTGATTAAGGTCACATACTGCCCCCTATCATTTTAGCGCTTGCAATTATTCATAATTTCAGACTTGTCTCAGCCAGATCAACTAAATTTCCCTTGAAAAATGAAGAAGGAAGCCAGCCTCACTCAGTCACAGTCCAGAAGGAATTCCCTGATTTCAAGGACTCATATGACATGATTTCCTTTTAGTTCTGCACTTTATTTATCTCTTGGTAAATCACCTTCTCTGATTCTTTATTTTAAAATTCAAATGAATAAAGTTCCACAGTGAATTTTTTTCCAGTTTCCTCAAAATTTTCTTCAATGACAGAGACGTCTTCAAAATCACAATAAAATATATTTGAGACCTTTCTTCTCTCTCGTAAAGTGACACTATGAAGTTTCACATAATTTCTAGTCTGCATCTCATAAAATACTGGCAAAATTTATTCAATTCAAATTAAATAGATGTAGCACAGCATAATCTTTCTCTATTAAATATGTCACTTTTTGCAATTGTTTCTTAATATCCCTCACAGCTTCAATCTAAGATTAGCACTTTCTTTGCTGCCAGAGTTTCACTAACCTACTGAATTATTCACTGAAGCATAACCTTCAGATATCAGGTTAGAAAGACCTTGATTATGGCAGGAAGTGAACTGTATAAACCATTTTTCTTTAAAAGAAAATTTCTCAGTATAGCCAAGTCTGAAATGAGATAAGTATTAAATGTGTGTAAAAATTAAGTTCATAATTGATAGGAATTTAGCCAACTGTGACATTCCTGCATTTTGTTTATTATAATGTATAATACCATCCTCAGCCCTGCAAAGCGACATAAAAACATGTGCCTTGCCATAGAGTTTATTTCACCTCAGAAGACACCAGCCTGGCTTCAGATTTCAGGAACGCAATGGTTATCTGTTAAACCACATAATGTTTTTACACAGTCTCTGAATATTCAGATTAATTTTTTTTTAATTGTACTTTTTTCCTATGCTCCATTCACTGTTCTTTCCTGCACTGTAGCTTTGTTTTCATGTCCTACAGCACTAGAGTTCATGGTGAAGTCAGCAATTCACCATGAGCCTCCCTGCAGCAAATTCTATTAGTGGCATCCATTGCTTTATCTCAATTCCGTGCTGAAAGGTCATTAGAATACCAAGAAGGAGACAACAGTCTTGGAACACCTTTGCTGGTGTTGAAATCAGAAAACTCAGCACTCACAGATCAGACACTCATGACCAATCCACTGGGTACCCAACAGCTAAAGTGCAAATGCGATACACAGCAGCGAGATTCTACTAGATGAGAAGAAAATGAACAGAGACGATTACTGGTCTACATTTAGCTACATTTTTATCCCTCAGCCATTGGGAGAGATTTTTTTTTACCCCACAATATATTTGACCCAAGACAGCATTCAAATGACTTTCCAAAGACTCAGGTGGAGCATATATATTTTAAATATCAGTTCACTTATTAATGTTAGACTTCTCTCACCATTACCAGTGTTGTAAAAGTCAACACAACTTAAGAATGTCAATAGTAAGAGATGATGCATTATTAAAGAGTGTGCTTTGATCAAATTTTCTACATAGATTTGCTGTTCAGATGGAGGCAATAAACTAAGACACATTTTTCACCATGAATCATTGTAAGTAGTATAGACAGCATTAACCATTTTCTTTTAATGTTGCCCACCCTATGCCTGGCAAAAGTACCAATCTCATTCTCTTCTAAAATTTTAATCTGGTTGAATGATTATTTGAAAGGGTTTTTATAAGCACTTAGAAAAGTGCCAAATAAGCATGTGAAATCACAAGTTACTCAGCACAAATAGTGCCTGGGGGTGTGGGGGGCCAGCTCAGGGAGAGAAAGACCTAAGAAACACACTAGTATAGAGAAAATTGTGAAAACACCTTTTCCTTAAGAAATAAAGGAAAATATTATTAGAACAAATGTTACAACAATTTGCCATTTTGTGCAGATGAAAAGTTCAGTTATTATAGATACATATTAATGATTTTACTGAAGGAAACAGAATTTGAGCGTTTTTCTGGTCTTCCCTGGTTACTCAGACAGTAAAGAATCTGCCTGCAATGCAGGAGACCCAGGTTGGATCCCTGGGTTGGGAAGATCCCCTGGAAAAGGGAATGGATACCCACTCCAGTGTTCTTGCCTGGAAGTTTCCATAGACAGAGGGGCCTGGCAGTCTACACTCCATAGGGTTCCAAAGAGCTGGACATGACTGAGAGACAAACATTTTCATAAGGAGTTACACATAGCTTAATAGGGCACTAATGTGTTTTTTACTCTTTTTTCTTCATTCTATGAAGTTTCATCCTGTAAGTACTTGAGTTGTTGAATAAATACAGTGAAAAGTAGAGAAAAATGTCCCCTTTTTGTCATTTGTGTGTCATACCTTGCTAATTTGATATAATTTTTTTTTTTTGTCACTGACATTCTTGAAATGTGTATGTTGGTACCAAGCCGCTCATTCCTATTATCATTATATTTTTCTTGCTTCTCAAGGACTCTACACTTCTCTGTTGAATTTTCTATAGCATGTTTTTTTTAAATCTATATTCTTTTTTTATCTCAATGTTTATTAGCNAACCTGGTTCTGGCAGTCCCCGGGTTGTGTGGAGGAGGGGTGGATATGTGTGGTGACAGCAGGCCAGATCTTTCTTCCTTTCGGCAGAAGGAGGTGGCTAACCGTGCACAGAGGCATGAGTGACTGCTCCCTGGAAATTGGGGACCGAAGTGACCAAGGACCCAGGCTCAGAGCGACTGGCAAGTCAATGTCACGAACAGATTCCAAGAGGGACAGTCATCGGCTGACGAGGGATGACAGCTGAGGGCTGTTGCTGAAGAGGGGGTGGCCATAGCAAGCAGGGCATGGGAGTGTCCACTGCACTGTGCAATCTGAGGAATCACAAGTAGGACACTCAGGAAAAGGAAGCCTCTGAAAGGTCAGTAAACAACTAGCAGGAGCTACAAGGATCGTGGGGCTAGACCAAGAAAAGTCCATTGTCGTCCCTTCCCCATCCATCCCACCTTCCCTGCTTGTTCTTGCGGTAGTATCCCTGTGGTTGGGAGGAGAGTGGCCTGACCTGGATTTTAGCCCACTTGAGGCCAACAGGAAGTGACACAACCCCTCTTCTTGCAGGAAAAAAGAAGAGATTGGACCACAAAGAAGTGTTTGACCTCACAATAAATACACTGATACAGGAAGCCACTGCCCAGCTTTCTCACGTCAGCTTGGCCCCCTTGTGCCATCTTTCCCACTGCTGGCACAATAGGTTTCTAGAAGACTGTCCAATTTCCAATTGTTTTAAAGATTATTTCAGGATAAAGATGAATCTGGAGAGTTTCAGGGTGTCCAGTAGCAAAGGCTCCACACTGCCAATGCAGGGAGCCCGAGTTCAATCCCTGGTTAGGGAACTGGATCCCACCTGCAGCAACTAAGAGTTCCCATGCCTCAACTGAAGACCCCACAGTTGCAACTAAGACCCCTGTGCAGCCAAATAAGAAAACTAAAATTAAAAAGATGAATCTGAATGAACCTGTGTACCCACAGGTGCACCTAGAGAAAGCAAGCATGCCCTGTTTAATGCCCCTGTTTTAAACTTCTCTCTTAAGCAAGCCTTCCAACCTCAGCTGTCATCAGGGCCAGGGTTGGACTGATANAAAAGATGAATCTGAATGAACCTGTGTACCCACAGGTGCACCTAGAGAAAGCAAGCATGCCCTGTTTAATGCCCCTGTTTTAAACTTCTCTCTTAAGCAAGCCTTCCAACCTCAGCTGTCATCAGGGCCAGGGTTGGACTGATAACTTAGCATATTGCATTTTAATAATGACTCCATCAATATCATCAGAGTTTCAGTCCTGTGTGTGTGTGTGTGTGTGTGTGTGTGTGTGTCTGTGTCTGTGTCTGTGTCTGTGTCTGTGTGTATCACTCTAAAGCAATGCTTTGCTCCAGGATATGAGGACCCCTTCCGAGAATGTTTTCTTACTCAATCTCTTCCACCCACTCTGCTCTTGCATCTGCTCACTGTAATGTATTAGTCTTAGGGCCATATCTTTTGTTACTGACAGTTTCGAATGCTGGAAGCTCCTTTCCGACGGTCATATCTCCTTTCTTCAGTCTTCATTTTTAAACATCACAGTTCATCATTTTGAACACTAAGCATTTTGAATGACCTTATTACCTATAGGTTTGATATCTGAGTTAGGGTGCAGTAAACATATTTAAAAGTGAGTGTCACCTTTAACAGGTTTGATGAGTCTTGGAGATTAAGGGTGGCCTGATGCCACACAGATGACACCACCTTTATAGGAGAAAGTGAAGAGGAATTAAAAAGCCTCTTGATGAAAGTGAAAGTGGAGAGTGAAAAAGTTGGCTTAAANAGGCCTGGCGTGCTGCAATTCATGGGGTCGCAAAGAGTTGGACACGACTGAGTGACTGAATTGAACTGATGCCACACAGATATGGCTGATGAAGTTCATGTGTTCATTCATGTCCATTTCTTCCTCGTCTCCCATTGATTTACAGAGTTGTTCATCCTCAACAAATTCATAGAGAGTGGTAGAAAACATTCTAGAGTGACTTATCCTCACAAAGAGCATGGAACTGGTTTTGAATGACTTAGAGGAAATTTGATCAGGTCACGGGGTGGCTTAGATGGTAAAGCATCTACCTGCAGTGCAGAAGACCTGGGTTTGATCCCTGGGTCAGGAAGATCTCTGGAGAAGGGAATGGTAACCCACTCCAGTACTCTTTCTCGCCTGGAGAATTCCATGGACAGTGGAGCCTGGCAGGCTCTAGTCCATGGGATTGCAAAGAGTCGGATACCACTGAGCAACTAACCCTTTAAACACTTTCAGTGGAAACAAAGATAAGCCCTTCTCCTTGGGATTTGGGCGCACTGCAGCGTGCATGTGCTCACTGCATGAGACTGGAGCATGGACCAAGGAGCATGGACCAGAGGGCCAATGACTTGGGTTCAAGTCCCGGATCTCTCACCAGTAGGAAGTGTGCATGATCCAAGGATAATTGAGACTGAAATAGAACAAAGTCAAGCCATTAAAATGAATTAAAGTTTTAAGCAAGGCTTCTTTTTAATATAAAAAATGAAGATACAAGTTATAAAAATAAAATTTTATCATATCCAATAGAACATAGATCATAGTTGCAACTATATGTTCATTCTTAGGATGAATGCAAATAAATCTCATGTGGACATTTTGGCATAATTTTAAACTAATATGATATGTGGCATGATACAACAGCCTTCACTTCATGTGTAATTTAATAGTAATTTTTTTTTTGCAAACACGCTAAGAAAGTTTCATTCATTTTTCCAAGGTGCTCTCATAATTTCTTGACATTTAAATTATTGTTTTTTGAACTCCACATCCTGTTACAATCCCTGCTGATTTTTCTTCTCCAAATGTTAACTGGTTTACCTAGTTCATCAGTGATTCTTCATGCATTTTCAGCAATACTTCAGTTCTTCCATCAACTTTATAGACTCTTATATCTTTTGAAATATTTGCAATTGTTTTCAATTGGCATTCTTACTTGCATTGCACTACATCATTTTTTTTTTTTTGAATTTTAGGCTTACAGAAAAATTGCAGACACAGTATAGAGTTCCTGGGTACCCACTACCCAGTTTCCCCCTAATGTTAGCAACTTACAAAGCTAGGGTGAATGATCAAAGGCAGAACATCACATTGGCACATGATTGTTAACTGAACTGTAACCCTTATTCAAACTACACCAATTTTTCCACGCATATTCTGTTTTCTGTGTCAGCATCCAGTCCAGGAGCTCCCACTGCATTAATTGTTATGTCTACTCAGTACCCCCAATCTGTGAGCTTCCTCAGTCTTTCCTTGTTATTCATGACGTTGACGTTTTAGAATAGTACTGGCCCATTATTTTGTATACAGTCTCTCCATTTGGTGTGTTTCTGATGTTTTCTCAGGATTCAGTTGAGGTTATAGATTTTTGGTGAAATCTCAGGAGTCTATGCATCCTGCCTGGGGCTACGTGATATTGATGTGTTCTCTTACTGACGATGTCAACTCTGTTTATTCATTAAGATGATGCTACAGGGTTTCTCCACTGTAGAGTCACTGTTACACCTTAATTAACCAAAATCTTGAGAGACAGAGAAATGTGCAGAACCTGTACTTTTCCTATTTTTCTTCAAATGTTCATTCTCTAACTTTAACATCCATAGATGTATCACTTGGAAAGTGGTAATTTTCCTATTTCCCTCATTCCTTCTACATTTATTAATTGGAATTTAAATTTTGAAGACTTAGTACAAAAAAAGAATATAAAATATCTCATTAACTTTTATATGATTACATGTTGAAATATCAATTTTAAGATATATTGAGTTAAACAAAACATATTAAAATTAGCTTCCCTTGTTTCTTTTTATCTTTTTTTTTTTTTTTAACCACATGATGCAGCTTGCAGGATCTTAGTTCTGACCAGGGATTGAAGTTGAACCCCCAGAATGGAAGCTCAGAGTCTTAATTACCTCTTTTTACTTTTTATGATGTGGCTACTAGTAATAGAAAAACTCAAAATGATATATGCGGATACACCTGTGGCTCATATTCCTTTTNCAGGGATTGAAGTTGAACCCCCAGAATGGAAGCTCAGAGTCTTAATTACCTCTTTTTACTTTTTATGATGTGGCTACTAGCTAATAGAAAAACACAAAATGATATATGTGGATACCCCTGTGGCTCATATTGCTTTTTTATAGGAACAGCACTGCCCTCAGGACTCAGATGGCAAACAGTGTGCCTATCTCCTAGGATGATTGCAAGAATTAAATGTGAATGTTAGTTATACAAACTATTTGGCATAGTGCTGAGCATAAAGTAAGAACTCAATAAAATTACTGAGTTAGGAAAGAACGGACTTCTCAGGGGAACACAGATGTTTCCCTTAAGAACTTAATTCACTCAGGACTTCCCTAAAAGGAGGATAGCCTGCTGTAGGCATTGAGCTCTCCTCAGACCTGGAGGGTATGTGTTTTAGTTGAGAGCCAGTAGAGAAAACCAAGGCTTGCTTTTGGAAAACTGGGCTGGTCTCTGATTTCTAATAGGAAATCAAAGAAGGTGAGAGAGAGAGGGAAGAAACCATACTAAGTCAGCCTCTGAGATGTATCTGCCTTGTGGGACCGATGCCTAAATGAAAAGACCTTGGTGAATGACAGACTCATATTAGGGCTTTAGTCATCAGTGATGGATAGTCTGTTTACAAGGCATCTCTTCATTCTCCATTCTCCATCAGTCCTGCAGGTAAGGCCACTTGGTGTTCCCCTTTTTTCTTGGGGCATAACTAGCAAAGGTGCCAGGCTGACTCTGTGTACCAAAATGTNCATATTAGGGCTTTAGTCATCAGTGATGGATAGTCTGTTTACAAGGCATCTCTTCATTCTCCATTCTCCATCAGTCCTGCAGGTAAGGCCACTTGGTGTTCCCCTTTTTTCTTGGGGCATAACTAGCAAAGGTGCCAGGCTGACTCTGTGTACCAAAATGTGCTTTTCCATTTATTAGCCTCCCAGGTATAGTCTCTTCCTGAGGGCAGTTAGGACACAAGCCAAATTCCCTTAATCTAATGACTGACAGTGCGGGCAAAGATTCTCTGGATCTGTTATTTCAGCCTAGAAGTTATTTGGCCTACAGGCAAAAAAAAAAAAAAAAGAAAAATCATGAGATGACGAGTATTCCACATATGTCTCTGTAAAGATACACGGATAATTACTGAAACCACTTTATTCAACCACCTTATGTAAGTAGTCTTTACCACATCTTAGGGATGATTCAAAGTCTTTATAATAAGTTAATCTTCATGTCAACCCTGTGAGGTAGATACTGTCATTATCCCTACTTTACAGATAAGGAAACAGAGGCTCAGAAAGGTTGAGTTACTTTCCCAAGATCACACAACTGGTTAGTGGCTAGAACTGGGATTTTAACCTAGGTAGTCTGGCTCCAGAGTCTGTGCTCTCAACTATGACTCATATTGCCTCCTGCCCCAAAAAGGAAAAAATCAATAATAGCTTTGTGTTTGAGGTTTTAAAATTAAGGCCTATGGAGATGTTTGCTCACCTTAATGGGTAATTGCTCCCCTTTTCACAAACTGGCAGGACTCCATTTTCCAGAGGAGGAAATTGAGAGGATAGGATGAAGGGTTGTCTGTGCTTCTTCCAAGGCCAGGGGCAGTTGTTTTTAAGGACAATTATACACAAAGATGAGAGAAAGCCTTCTAACTGGTTGTCCCTTAAAGAGTGAATTAGTTCAGCTGGGTGGATATGTCTGTGTCTAGTCCTCTGGCTTTCTATATTTTGTGTGCTATCATTTGCTAAAGATATGACAGCGTGCTCTTTGCTTGGGTTTGCAGCTAGGAGATCTATATGTGTTTTCCCACCTCCCCCAGGAATGCAGCCAGAAAAAGTCATGGCATCCAGGAGCCATCTGGGAACGCTTCCCAGCCCTGCTCCACACTGGGGCCCTGAGCCAGCTGCACACACCCACCAGCTCCAGCCTTCACCTGGATTAGACTCACCCCAAAGAGCTCTGTCGCCAAGGATGATTCATCTGGGATCCCTGCTATCCAGATCCCGGCAGGTGGTCCTCCAGGAGGGGAGAGACAGAGATAAAGCTCCGCTTTCAGTGTGTAGGGTTCAGAGTTGACCTGCAGCTTTGATTTAGCCACCACCAGGCTCTGGAAGTGTGAATGCATTCCTAACCTTGATTGCTTTCAAATTCCTTTGTCTTACCTGAGAAATGAGGGTAATGGCACCTTAGCACATATCAGCCAAGCTGGCAGACCTACTTAGAGGTAGGTGAGAGATCTAGAGAGGCACAGAAGAGCCTCTTGACATGTTTTCATTACATTTACTTAGATGGTGGAATCGTAGGAGCTGAGGTCTTATCAGAAAACAGGCCGCACACTCAAACAAGAATAACCGGGATTTTAATGGACAAGTTAAGGGAATCCAGAAGGCATAATGAAACATGCCAAGGCCATCAACAGCAGGGAGCTGCAACGATCCCAGGGCAGAGTAAGCATAAGGAAGCTATATCTACAAAGAGAGGGCATGTGATTATATGATGGACTAGAGAAATCCTCTGGTAGGAAGTAAGACCTTGGATAGAGCAGCAGAGTCCCTGTCAGCCTAGAGCACAAAGGAGAAGCTAGAGGGATTAAAGGATCCTCGATGTTGTCNCATTTGGCAGTTCCATCTTTTCTGGGTGGAGTATGAATTTAGAAAATAATAATATCAGCATATGAATGTGAAAGACATTATATGAATTAGAAAGGCAGAGTCTGATACCCTGTAATAAAGAATAGAAATGGGTCATTTTCCAAGAAAATTCCTTACAAATCCTCTTCCATCGATTAAAAAATGTGGTATAGAGTTAAATTACAAAAAATTTTTCTAGCTGATAATTTTCAGTGGAGAGAAGGAGGCAATATAAAATTCCTGTCTCATTTATAATGACTCAGTCCCTAAATAAATGTAGAAATTTCAGCCCTCAGGGAATTCAGTTTTATGGGGGAGGTCTCAGTCTAGTCAAAGAGGCTGCTAGGTGCACTCAGTCTAGCGCAGAGAGCAAATGGAGCCATGCCTCCTCTTCTTACTTTCATGTCCCAGGTATTTTCATTAGTCCTTTTTCTTGCTGATCTCAGATGTGACACTGGAATCTTTCTCAACACAGTGTACATCATCATTTGTGTTGAATCCACTTCACTATCTCTGATTTAGTGGATGGCTTTTATTCTATGATATTTCTACTGTGTCTGAGGTTATGTATTCAGGATTTACATGGATGTGAAACACAGAATGCATATGTTAATATATCAGGAAGATCCCTTAGTAAATTGTTTTGAAGACAAAGACAATCAGTGGTACTAATTATATGAAAGTCAGGAAATATCCCTGTGAATCAGAATTCAGAAGACAGTTTAAGGTCATTCCTCCTAGAGGTTTGCTACAGATTAAAATAGGATATGATTTGTATGATACTCCAGGTCGTAGTTGTCATGAGCTCCAAAATTGCTCTGTACAGAAGTCATCAAATTTCATTGTAATTTTTAATAGAATGCCTGCTTCCATATGATATCATCTGTTGTCTGAGGGCATAGAACATGTCTATCTTAGTCACTGCTTTGCTAGTATGTCATAAAGGGATCTCTAGTATACATAAATGTTCAATAAATATTTAATAAATAAATTAGATGACTATATGAAAGTGCTTGATATGTGAAAGTTCAGAAAAAATTAAACAAAAATATAAATGCAAGATAAAAAATATACCATACTCATCAGCCTAAACCCAGGTATTATCTTAGTTTTTCAGAAGTTCCACTGGTAACAGATGTAAACTTTAGTGTACCCCCAAAACCCAATTCTTGAGTCAGGAGGAGGGATAAACTGGGATACTGGGGTTGACATATACACTCAACTATGTATAAAATAGATAACCAATAAGGACCTAACCTACATTATAGCTCAGGTAACTGTGCTCAGTACTTTGTAATGACCTATATGGGAAAACAATCAAAAAGACTGGATATATGTATGCGTAGAGGAGCCTGATGGGCTGCTGTCTATGGGGTCGCACAGAGTCGAACACGACTGAAGCGACTTAGCAGCAGCAGCAGAGCTTCCCAATTGGCACAGCGGTAAAGAATCCGCCTGTCAATGCAGGAGATGCAAGAGATGCAGTTTCAATCTCTGGGTCAGGAAGATCCCGTGGAGTAGGAAATGGTAACCTGCTCCAGTGTTCTTGCCTGGAGAATTCCATGGACAGAGGAAGCTGATGGGCTACAGTTCATGGGATCACAAACAGTCACACACACACACACACACACACACACACACACACACACANCCCGTGGAGTAGGAAATGGTAACCTGCTCCAGTGTTCTTGCCTGGAGAATTCCATGGACAGAGGAAGCTGATGGGCTACAGTTCATGGGATCACAAACACACACACACACACACACACACACACACACACACACACACACATCCATATATATGTATAACTGATTCACTTTGCTATATACCGAAACTAACACAGCATTGTAACAAAAATTAAAATAAAACACATCCATATATATGTATAACTGATTCACTTTGCTGTATACCTGAAACTAACACAGCATTGTAACAAAAATTAAAATAAAACAACATCCAGTGCTTAACTAGTTTAATTTATGCTGAACTTGGTACATCTAATAGAGAGTTAATAATTAGGTAAAGTAGTCATGTGTTTGGACCAAAGAAGCTTTTGAGAAGGGACAGTGAATACAAGGATCCTCAGTGATGCACCCAGCTGAGAGCTGTTAAATCCTAGAGCTGAGACTTTGTATAAGGAATCATCTCCCTCTTTATTCTCTTTCACTTTCCATCTTCTCTGTCTTCACTCCTCTTCAGATTTATAGCAGCAACTGCATTTTGCACAATGATCCAGCGTAAGCAATACTTATTCTGTGACCCTAAGATAGCTCATGAGTAATCAAACCAATGCATGTTGATTCTGTTCATCTACTTTCACTGGGTATACATATGAGATTTGGTAGTTACATACAGGAATGTACCAAATTGCTGCTGCTGCTGCTAAGTCACTTCAGTTGTGTCCGACTCTGTGCGACCCCACAGATGGCAGCCCATTGGGCTCCATCATCCCTGGGATTCTCCAGGCAAGAACACTAGAGTGGGTTGCCATTTCCTTCTCCAATGCATGAAAGTGAAAAGTGAAAGTGAAGTTGCTCAGTCGTGTCTGACTCAGCGACCCCATGGACTGCAGCCTACCAGGCTCCTCCATCCATGGGAGTTTCCAGGCAAGAGTACTGGAGTGGGATGCCATTGCCTTCTCCAACCAATACAAATTAGGTGACTAATTTTTCCCTCTAAATCAATTCTTTCTCACTAAGATAAATCATGAGGTTGCTGATTAGGACCATGACACAGGCCTTTTATTTACTATCTTCCTCTAGTTTGCCTGGACACCATGCTCACAGTACTAAATAGAAGTCTGTGGCTGGCATTTTGGAATTCAACAGAGCTTTTTCAAGAGCTAAATATCATTGTTTCATGGAGACATCTTTTGCTCCCATCCCTAAAGCCTCTTTTGTTACTGTTAAAAACTATATCTGTGCTACCTGGTGAGCAATGATGGTGTTTGCCTGTGAAAATAGGCCATGAAGATGGTAAATGGAACTTCTGTTGCTGGTCATTTCAGAGCACTTGCTTCAAAACACACACAGGAAATTTGAGTGATGTCCCCAAGCCATAGAACAAACTAGGTCAGATCACTCTTGGAACAATTACTCATTTCTGTGGCCCCCTTATCACTTCCTTGACTAGCCAAGTGAATATTTCACTAGTGGGCTATTCATGGAAATCCAATCAAGATTTGTGGCAGGGTGATAATTTATTTCAAATTTATGATTGTATTCCCAGTATATATTAAAGGAAGTAGTTTGCGCTTACTTTCTCTAGTAGAGTCATATAATGAGGATTCTCTGAGTTAGCCATTTCATAATTAAATCAGGGTTTCAGATAGAATAAGCAACTACATAAGCTGTGTGATTTATTGATATTTTTCAAAGTGCCCTCTTCCTGATTTTATTTCTCCTGATGGCTTATCACTATACCCGTATATTTCACTAGAATCACTCCTTATGGATCCCCTCAAGACAAAGCTCTTAGAAACTTTGAGTCATCCACTTTAACGAGGAATAAGAGATGGAGGAATTAGGTCAGAACTACCAAACACTGGAATATTCCAGGATTTTACTCTCATTCTCTTCTCTGCCTAGCCTCTCTTCCAAAGTGATCTGAACCAATACAATGCCTTCAATATTTGCTTAAAATATTTCCAATTTTATTTTCAGCTTTTTTACACTGTACCCCAGTATTTTATATCTAATTTCCTTTAAACACTTCTGCTTGGACATGTAATTGGCGTCAAAAATCCCACCTGGAAGAAAATCCTCCTCCCAGCCTCCTCCTCTTAGCAAAAATCATTGCTACATATCCCATTGCACAAGTCTAGATTCTAGGAGCTATTATTGGTTTCTTCATTTCTTTACTTTGCTAATCTAATTTATTAGTGAGTCTAGTCAGTTCTACATTAAAATATGTCTGTTTTCTTCACTATGCCTAGAATTACCTTATGAAAATGTAAACACCATTAAAATACTTTCCTACTTAAATTTCCCAATATTTTCTCATAAATTTAGAATAAAATTTTAAATCCTTCCTATCAATTGAATATGCTTGATATCACTCTTGACCCATATAATATTACTCTTTCCAGGTTTATTGTGATATTCTCTTGGATTTCTTTCTTTTCCTTATACATTAAGAATATATAAACCCAAGTTCTTTTCTCTGAAATATTTGGCCTAACTCCTTTATTTCATTCATGTCTTAATTCTAAGACAGAGAGGTCTTCCTGAACTATGCAATTAAATAGTCCCCCAGTCACCTGTCTATCACAATATTAGTATCAACTTTAACAGTGATTATTAACCTCTGAATTACCTAATTTGTTCATTTACTTAATTTTTGTCTGACCCCTTTATCTGAGAACAGGGATCTTATCTGTCTTATTTACTATTCCCAAGGCATATCTAAAATAATGATTATAATATTGTAGTAACTCCACACATTGTTTGAAGGAATGTGGAATGGATAAGAAGTAAGATTCTAGACTCCTAATGTATGGTCTGTGCATTCTTTCTACTTGATTGGCGTATCTGTAATGAATATCAATGCATGGATTAGTTTAAAATGTAGCTTAATATATAAACTAGACTATACTTTAGGAAAAAGTAATCTCTGAGTTTCAATAGGTTAATTGATTAATAGGTTAAAGAGTCGCGTCCGACTCTTTGTGCTCCCATGGACTGTAGCCCACCAGGCTCCTCCGTCCATGGGATTCTCGAGGCAAGAATACTGGAGTGGGTTGCCATTTCCTTCTCCAGGGGATCTTCCTGACCCAGGGATCGAACCCAGGTCTCCCACATTGCAGGCAGATGCTTTAACCTCCGAGCCACCAGGGAAGCCCTCAATAGGTTAATACACAGCTTTTAATAATTTTTCATAGGAAGTCTAAAGCCAGTCACTGGCGATGCTCTTCCATCGAGTGACTCCAGGATCCAGGTTCCCTACAGGTTTTGATGTCAGTCACCCTTTCCCCAGGGAGGTACCATACTATCTTTCATATAGTTGGCTTCTAAGTGCAGCGAGTCACCTCTGATAAATCAGTATTGACTAGAACTATCTTCACTGTGGTGGTGTTTAGTTGCTAAGTTGTATCAGACTCTTTGCTAACACCATGGACTGTAGCCCACCAGGAGCCAGTCAGGCTCCTCTGTCCATGGGATTTCCCAGGCAAAAATACTGGAGTGGGTTGCCGTTTCCTTCTCCAGGGGGAATCTTCCTGACCTAGGGCTTGAAACTGCCTCTTCTGCATTGCAGGCCGATTCTTTACTAACTGAACCACCAGAGAAGCCCTTGGCCTAATATAGTTGCAAGGGAGGCTGAATTATTTAGGGGAGTACAGAGTTTATGGATGAGAAGCAGTGCTGCCTCTAATGCTAGTTATATTAACAGCTAGTTAGACAAACTGAAGAAATAAGATCTGGGGGGGTGTAGGAGAAAAAGGTCAGGTGATTAAAAATTCAAAAAGAAGGGGCTTCCGTGGAGGTCCACTGGTTAAGACTTTCCCTTCCAATGCAGGGGGTGTGGGTTAGATCCTTCGTCAGGGAGTTAAGATCCCACATGCCTCATGGCCAAAAAAACAAAGCATAAGACCAAAGCAATATTGTAACAAGTTCAATAAAGACTTTAAAAAATAGTCTACATCAAAAAATTGTTGAAAAAAATTTTTAAAAAATAAAAATTTAAAAAGAAAATGGAGAATGAGAGAGAGAAGAAAACAACTGTAATACACCAGTGTTACTTTCTGGGCCCTGTGCACCTCTAATGGAAGGCCAGTAACAGTCTCCACACTGGTGAATGTACTTTCCCATTTGGTTTGCAGCTGTAGCTAACGTTATTTCCTGTGCCTAGTATTATTTGAGGTTTGCCTCTTAAACTCATGTTCTTCTTGATTCTTTTGCTCTAAAGTATCTTCCCACTGTCAGATGTCTCCACCCCAGGCCGGCCTTTGTATTCCACTTCACAGCTAATCATCTTAGATTAATACCAGGAGCACTTCTGCCTAATGGAGTTTCATCCAGAAAGGGAGAGAAAGGGAACCAGGAATAAAGCTCCTGCTAAGTGAATATGTCGACTCATTTTCCCTGTGTTTTACATGCTCTCTGGTATAAAAGAAATCACGGAAGTCAATGGATTAAATGTAAATGTGAAGTAAGGAAATATGTGATAAAAGGGAGGCGGATAAAAACATACTTGAGCCCAATGGGTGGACCATGTGGTGAGCTGATATAATACTTTAATTCTGGCATCCCTGTGGCTAGCCCAGGTTGACAACATTTCAAAGATGACAATTATTTGGAGTAAATCCAAGATTATACTTTAAATAAAAATGTTCATAAATCACAGCTCTTCTACTCCAAATAGGACAAGCACATAAGCAATTACTTATAGAAGCAGTATTATCTTGCAATTCAAGCTGTTTCTTAAGTTGATTTGACTAAAAGCTTATTTTTTTTCCCCAAAGTGAAAAATGAAAACATTCAACTTGTTTGGCTTTGTCCTATATATGAAGTTCAACTAAATGAATCATGTATTCTCTCCAAAAGTTCTATACATGAAAAATGGAATTTCAAAAAAAAAAAAGCCAATATGTCTAGAGTAAAAAGAACTGGGGTAACTGCTGCAAAATGAAATTGAGAGGAAGGGATAAAGTGCGGATCCAGGCCATGGCAATGATAACATTAATTGCTGCAAGTGACTCTGGACTTAAGAAAAAGAAAATTATGTCCGATGGTTTCCAAAAATGATAGAACCCACAAACCCCCCCAGCTTTTCTACCTGTTGTGTAGTGCTTCAGAGTGAGAAACTCTGACTTCCAGCCCAGGATCTGGACACAAACATACAAAGTTTGAAGCTACAAGTGTCAGTTTCATCATTTGTGCAGTGAGGGTTTAAACTTCACAGGGTGGATTTAAATAGAATAAGGCACCATACCAGGCACATATTACATGGAGCCTTGGTGCTGCTGGTAAGGGTACTATAAATAAGAATATGCAGTATGTATAAATGTGATCTTATACACATGAATGTATAATTAGGTAACGATTTTTTTATAACTCTTACTAACATAAGTGAATATTTTGTAAAGTACTCTTGCCTGGAAAATCCCATGGATGGACGAATCTGGTGGGCTGCAGTCCATGGGGTTGCTAAGAATCAGACACGACTGAGCAACTTCACTTTCACTTTTCACTTTCATGCATTGGAGAAGGAAATGGCAACCCACTCCAGTTGTTCTTGCCTGGAGAATCTCAGGGACGGGGGAGCCTGGTGGGCTGCTGTCTATGGGGTTGCACAGAAGCAGACACTACTGAAGCAACTTAGCAGCAGCAGGAGTATATTTTAAAAATAAGTAGGTAATAATTCATTTAAGTTTCTGGGAATTAATTTATGGGAAGTCACTAACATTTAATAAATAATAAATATACAGAAAACATGACTTTGTTACATGTATTTGCAGTGAATGTTGCATTTTCAGATAGATATAGATATCTGTAGCTATCTGTCTGTTATTGATTTAGCTCTGACATTTAGGCAATTATTTATGAATGCTCATTTAGTTTATAAAAGATTATAATCTGATTACTGTTTTCCTGTCAAAGCTCATATAACATCAGGTAACATGTAAAAAGCTTTACTCCTTCAGTTTCTCAGCATACAAAAGTGTTTCATTGTTACCTGTGCTTTTCAGTGATATGGCAATTGTTTTTTAAACGCCAGTATTAAAACGGTGCAGGGTAGGCCATGCTGGGTTTCCCTGGTAGCACTAGTGATAAAGAACTGGCCTGCCAATGCAGCAGATATAAGAGACATGGGTCGGGAAGTTCCCCTGGAGAAGGAAATGGCTACCTGCTCCATTGGTGTTCTTGCCTGGAGAATTCCATGGACAGAGGAGCCTGGTGAGACAGAGGACTCCATGTAGGTCACAAAAGAGTTGAACACAACTGAAGCAACTTAACGCAGAGGGCATGCTACCCATTCATTTGGCATGGGAAAAAGCTCTCACACACATGCTGATGGAATAAGGTTTTCTTGATGCAAAGAGAAGCTGTAAATTTAGTATGAGTAAATGTTACAATGCCAAGTAGTGAATAAAATTCAGGGAGATGCAGAGAAGAAATTACAGAAGACAAATCCATGTTAGTTCCAAATTAGATTTCTTTAACATGTTGAAAAATACTAAAATGTAATGGAAATGGATTAAGCTTGCAGACTACTTTGGACAAAATTACCTTTTAAAATGGAAAGTAAAAATAGTGATGTTTAATATAAAGCTAGTAAATATCATGGAAAAAATTTTTGGGGGGGACATTGAAACTTGAAAAAAATTATTCTAATATTATCTAAAGGATTTACATTGAAGCAGTGGCTTTCAATCTTTCTTTTTTTAATTGTAACCTACAGCATGAATCCATGGGTGAGGAAGATTGCCTGAAGGAAATGGCAACCCACACCAGTATTCTTGCCTGGAAAATCCCATGGACAGAGGGGCCTGGCAGAGTATACTTTATAGGGTTGCAAAAGAGTTGGACACAACTTAGTGACTAAAGAGAAACAGTTTAACAATATGGTATAAATCATATTTAGGATTAGGACATTTCATATGCACACATATACATACAAACATACTCCCAGAGGCAATAATAGTTTTGTAAAATAATATTTACCACAAATACATGTAATGAAGTTTAACATTTTCTGTATTTTTATTATTTATTAAACATTAGTGACTTCCAATAAATTAATTCCCAGAACCTTAAATGAATTATGACCCATTTATACTTAAAATATAGTACTTTACCAAATATGTGATTGTATGGATTATGTGATTGTGTGGGTTGTGTGATTAACAGTTATAAAACTATAAAAGAAGAACTTAAAAAAAAAGTATTAAAAATAAATTAAAAAAAGAATCTTTACCTTATAATATATTCACATAGATAAGAAAGCTACAGACATATGAGTGAAATGACAGAAATTACTTAATTATATTTATATTTACATGAATAATCACATGTAAAATAAGAATGCCATTGCAATTAGTGATAAAATCATATATTACACATATAAAATATTGTTAAAATAATCTTTAGTCGTTGTGGATAAATGATATTTAAAGTCTCTATTTTAAAATTGCAAAGATATTAAAGGTATAGGTATACAAAACAAAATTATAAACATAATAAGAGAATGCATACAACTATGCTCAGTCACTTGAGTTCACTTCAGTCTCTCAGTCGTGTCTGACTCTTTGCACGCCAGGCCTCCCTGTCCATCACCAACTCCCAGAATTCACTCAGACTCGCGTCCATCGAGTCAGTGATGCTATCAGTCACTTCAGTCATGTCCAACTCTTCGTGATCCTATGGACTGTACCCCACTAGGTTCCTCTGTCCAGGCAAGAATCACTGCCAGGATTCTCCAGGCAAGAATACTGGAGTGGGTTGCCATGCCCTCCTCCAGGGGATCTTCCCAACCCAGGGATTGAACCCAAATAGAAAGATTATTTCTGCTATTTTAAGTTGTGGAAGGCCTTTACAATCATGATGAGAAAATCAGAAATCATTTTAAAACATGATAGAATCAGTTATGTATAATGTACAATTAAAATCCATATGGCAACCTGAGAATAGTTTGAAGCATATGTAATATCCAAACTACATCTAACATATGTATGCCTTATTTAATATTTAAAATAAATACTATGAGATAAAAGTAATATGTGAAAAGCATAAACAGTTCATAAAGAAAAAAGATTAACACCTATAATGAAATTTTTAAAAATTCAAGCTATTCTTAAAGAATTTCAAGCTGAACAATAATCACTTTTATACACGTCAAATTGGCAAATGTGTAGTTTAGAGTTTCAGAGCTTGCTGTCATTTAGCTGACATTTACTATTTTCCATGTGTCAGATACTGTTTTAAAGGTTCAATATGTTGTTTAATCTTTCCAACAAACTTACAAGTAGGTAGATAACTATCAACTCTAGTTACAGTACAAGGTTGCTGAGACAGTTAAGCAACTTGCCTCAAAGCTAAGCAGTGGTTGAGTCAGGTTCTGATGCCAGAGAATCTGTCATCAGAGGGTAAATTTTATTTAATTATTTTAAATTATTTTTACTTATTTATTTGGCTACATTGGGTCTTAGTTGCAGCACATGGGATCTTCGCTACTCAGTTGCATGTGGAATCTTTAGTTGCCACATGTAAACTCTTAGTTATAGTATGTGGGATCTAGTTCCCAGACTAGGGAT
This sequence comes from Neotragus pygmaeus, assembly GCA_006410875.1. Classification (NCBI taxonomy): domain Eukaryota; kingdom Metazoa; phylum Chordata; class Mammalia; order Artiodactyla; family Bovidae; genus Neotragus; species Neotragus pygmaeus. The sequence continues at coordinate 456,608 of SJYV01053574.1, read as the reverse complement.
TGAACCCTGAGCCCCTGCATTGGAAGCTCAGAGTTTCAGCCTGTAGACCACTAGGGAAGTCCCCAGAGAGCACATTTTAAATAAACAATATGAAAAAATTGTAGGACATATGGTGTGGTACTATATTTGTAGAGAGCACTTTTAAAAAATATCCCCAGAGCACTGAAAACTGTACTTGCTACTTAGAATTTCATTTCTATTTCTATATGTTATAGAAAAATATATTTACCCAATGTGGCGCTAGTGGTAAAGAATATGCCTCCAATACAGGACATGTAAGAGATGTGGGTTCCATTCCTGGGTCAGGAAGATCCCTTGGAGAAGGGCATGGCAACCCACTCTGGTATTCTTGCCTGGAGAATCCCTTGGACAGGGGAGTCTGGTGGACTACAGTCCATAGGCTCTCAAAGAGTCAGAAACGACTGAAGTGATTCAGCACAGTAGAACCAAGATATAGCCACAAAGCTGTGCAAGCAATATATGTGACATAAACTTCCATAAAAACTCTTCTATAATAGTAGAAAATTAACAGAAAAGAGAAATTAAATATTTACTACTTGAGTGCATTATTTGTGGCATATGTATGCAATAGAATGACAAACTTAGGCAATGTATTAAAAAGCAAGAGACATTACTTTGATGAGCCTCTTGATGAAAGTGAAAAAGAACAGTGAAAAAGTTGGATTAAAGCTGTTGAGTCAGAAAACTAACATCATGGCATCTGGTTCCATCACTTCATGGCAAATAGATGGAGAAACAGTGGACATGGTGGCAGACTTTATTTTGGGGGGCTTCAAAATCACTGCAGATGGTGACTGCAGCCATGAGATAAAAAGATGCTTACTCCGTGGAAGAAAAATTATGACCAACTTAGACAGTATGTTAAAAGCAGAGACATTACTTTGCCAACAAAGGTCCATCTGGACAAGGCTATGGTTTTTCCAGTAGTTAGGTATGGATGTGAGAGTTGGACTATAAACAAAGTTGAGCACTGAAGAATTGATGATTTTGAACTGTGGTGTTGGAGAAGATTTGAGAGTCCCTCATCCTGCAAGGAGATCCAACCAGTCCATCCTAAAGGAAACCAGTCCTGAATATTCATTGGAAGGACTGATGCGAAGCTGAAACCCCAATACTTTGGCCACCTGATGCGAAGAGCTAACTTATTTGAAAAGACCCTGTACACCTGTGGTGGATTCATGTCGATGTATGGCAAAGCCAATAGAGTATTGTAAAGTAAAATAAAGTAAAAAAAATAAAATAAAAATTAAAAAATAAATAAAATAAATAAACATTAAAAAAAAAAAAAAGAAAAGACCCTGATGCTGGGAAAGATTGAAGGCAGGAGGAGAAGGGGACGACAGAGGATGAGATGATTGGATGGCATCACCGGCTCAATGGACATGAGTTTGGGTAAACTCCAAGTGTTGGTGGTGGACAAGGATGCCTGGCATGCTGCAGTCCATGGGGTCACAAAGTCGGACACAACTGAGTGACTGAACTGACTGGCTGACCCACTCCTGTATTTTGGGGCTTCTCTTGTGGCTCAGCTGGTAAAGAATCCACCTGCAATGGGGAAGACCTGGGTTTTATCCCTGGGTTGGGAAGATCCCCTGGAGAAGGGGAAGGCTACCCACTCCAGTATTCTGGCCTGAAAAATTCCATGGACAGTATAGTCCATGGGGTTGCAAAGAGTCCAACACTTGACTGAGCAACTTTCCCTTTCATATTCATTTGAAGAACTGATGCTGAAGCTGAAGCTTCAATACTTTGACTACCTGATGCAAAGAATGGACTCATTGGAAAAAACCCTGATGCTGGGAAAGATTGAAGGCAGGAGGAGAAGGGGACNCAGTAATGCCTAAAAACCTGGCTTTATTCACCTGTCTCCTTGAGTATTAAAAGGTAATTCCAAATTTTTTTAGCAATTACAGTTGACCCTTGAACAGCACAAGTTTGAAATGCACAGTCCACTTATATGCAGATTTTTTGCAGATACTTTAGCACTTCTGATCTGTAGTTGGCTGATTGTGCAGATGTGGAGCCACTTATTTAGAGGAACCAGGTATGTGGAGGGCCAACTATAAATTATAAGTGGATTTTCAACTGCACAAAGTGGGGATGCCTTAAACCTCCACATTGCTCAAGTGTTAACTGAATGTTTGTAAGTCTTTCACTTTTCCAGATTAAGTAACAATTTCAGAAGGATAGGTATTAACTCTTCTTTAAATGTTTGATGGAATTCACCTATGAAGCCATCTGGTCCTGGACTTTTATTGGGAGTTTTAAAACCACAGATTCAATTTCAGTACTTGTAATTTGGTCTGTTCATATTCTATTTCTTCCTTGTTTAATCTTGGGAGATTGTGCCTTTCTAAGAATTTGTCCATTTCTTCTAGATTGTCTATTTTATTGGCATATAGTTGGTTGTAGTAGTCATTTATGGTCCTTTGTATTACTTTGGTGGTGGTTATAATTTTTTCATTTCTAGTTTTGTTCATATGGTCCGTCTCCCTTTTTTTCTTGATGAGTCCAGCTAAAGCTGTATTGATTTTATCTTTTCAAAGAACTGGTTTTTAGTTTTGTAAATCCTATGTTTTTTAAAGTTTCTACTTATTTCTGCCCTGATCTTTATGATTTATTTCCTTCTACTAACTTTGGGTTTCATTTGTTCTATTTTCCTTGCTTTAGGTGTAAGTTTAGGCTGGTTGGTTGGGATTTTTTTTTTGGTTCTTAAGGTAAGCTTGTGTTGCTATAAACTTTACTCTTACAATTGCTTTTGCTGCATGCCATAGGTTTTGGATCATCATGTTTTCATTTTCATTCGTCTCCAGGTATTTTCTGATTTCCTCTTTGATTTCTTCAGTGATCCATTAGGATACTATCAATAGGATATTGCTTAGCTTCCATGTTTGCATTTTTTTTGCAGTTATTTCCAGGTATTTTTTGATTTCCTCTTTGATTTCTTCAATGATCCATTAGGATATTAGTATTAGGATATTAGCAATAGGATATTGCTTAGCTTCCATGTTTGCATTTTTTTTGCAGTTATTTCCTTATATAGTCGATTTCTAATCTCATAGCATTGTAGTCAGAAAAGCTGCTTTATGATTTCAAGTTTCTTAAATTTTGAAAATTTCCAGGGATACTGGTTGGATGTTTTGTGGGATGCCCCATTACTGAAATTTGTCTGATTCGTCTCACGATAAGACTGGGCTTTGAGTTACTGGGATAAAGACCAAGATGTAAAGTGCAATTATCATTACATCATATCAAGGGTACATACTATCAACATGATTTATAATGCTGATGTTGACCATGACCACATTGCTGAGGTAGTACCTGTCAAATTTCTCCACTGTAATCTTTTTTTTCCCCTGTTTTCCATGATGAGTTCTTTGAAAGCAAGTTCACTATATGCAGTCCACACCAAGGAGTGAAGAGTTTTACTTATCTACTGTTTTTATTAAGATTATTGTTTTCTAACTGGTTATTTCAGAAAAATGATTGATTTTTGTGTATTTATTTTATATCTGGGAGTAATACTGATTGCTTAGGACTGCTGGCAGATAGCTTTGGATTTTCTAGATCTGCAAGTAACTTGTTTTCCCCCATTTCGTTTTATAGATAAGCAACTGAAGAAAAGCTATTGAGATTATTTACCAACCTGAAGCCTGATTTCCAGTTCATGCCTAGAAATCTGTCTCACTATGTCCAATACTTTTACAGGAACTTTTGCTTCTGTTAAAAAAATAAAGACTTAAATAACTTGTTCAGAATTTGGATAACTATGCTAACACACATTTGTTACTTATTACAACTTTAAGAAAGTACAAGTAGTATAAAAATTGCAAACTTTTAGATTTGTATCAAATGAATCAAAACTAGTTATATAAGGAATAATGAAATTATCAATCACAGATATCACAAATCTTTTTTCTTTGAGTCTCAGTTCATTTTGGACACTTAAAAATATAACAGGTATTTTTGTTTAAATATTGACATTTTCTTATGACTTCTCAGTTCAGTTGCTCAGTCTGAAATAACAAGTTAGAAAACAAGAATTTAAATAAAAAGAGTTGGGAAGTAAACTCTTCACTTCTTGGTGTGGACTCAATATAGTGAATTTGCTTCCAAGGGATTCAACATGGAAAGCAGGAAAAAAAAAAAAATTAACTTTACAGTGAAGAAATCTGACACGACTTTGTGACCCCATGGACTGCAGCAGGCCAGGCTTCCTTGTCTATCACCAACTCCTGGAGCTTGCTCAAACCCATGTCTATCAAGTCAGTGATGTCATCCAATCATCTCATTGTCTGTCGTCCCCTTCTCCTCCTGCCTTCAAACTTTCCCAGCATCAGGGTCTTTTCCAGTGAGTCATTTCTTCCCATCAGGTGGCCAAAGTATTGGAGTTTCAGCTTTAGCATCAGTCCTTCCAATGAATATTCAGGACTGATTTCCTTTAAGATTGACAGGTTGGAGCTCCTTGCAGTCCAAGGGACTCTCAAGAGTCTTCTCCAACACCACAGTTCAAAAGCATCAATTCTTTGGCACTCAACTTTCTTTATAGCCCAGGTCACACATCCCGACATGCTGCTGCTGCTGCTGCTGCTAAATTGCTTCAGTCATGTTCGACTCTGTGCGACCCCATTGATGGCATGACTACTGGAAAAACCATTGCTTTGACTAGATAGACCTTTGTTGGCCAAGACCAAGATGTAAAGTGCAATTACATTACATCATATCTAGGGTACATACGATCAACATGATTTCTAGAATAAATTAAAAAACATTAATTGGATAATACTGATTAGATGATTTAATTTCTGCATTTTAACTCCAAAATGTAATATTAAAGTTAAAACCTTATGAATTTTTTATTTTTAGGATTTAGTGCCATCGCTAGTTACAAATAACTTACGGCTCTTGTTTTCACAAATGTTCAAAGATTCTATAGGGATTAAGAAGATAAAGGGTTAAAAGTACCAGTTTTTAAAGTATCTTTTTTCAATATGAAGTATATAGAGATCATAGTAATTCATAGGAAGAGACAGACAAAACATAAATGAGTCCAGAGACCAAAGTATGTATGTTTAAAAAGAATTCCTGGAAAATGAGGTCACTAGCATTCTTTATGAACAGCAAAGCAGGATGGCACAAGACAGATGATTGAGAAACAGAAAAGACTAAAAAGCAAGAAAACAAGGAGGGAGAAAATGTAGGAAAACTCAAAAAGGGATAGAGAAATAGTGACTAGAGGAAGCATAGAAAAGTGCAGATAGGAGTGTCCAAAACTCAAAGAGTTTTGGAAATTGACCTAGGAGGAACAATAGGAATGAGCAAAGTACAGGAAAATAGAACACTAGGTAGACCAAGCAAAGAGGAAAATAGACGCTGGCCTTTGAAAACGAAAACACAGATGAAAGCCAGTGGGTTTTCTTTTTCTGTTCATTGTTCACATGGGAAAACTTCCTTTGTTCTGAGTTTTGAATGAATATTAGTATTTCTCCTTTAGTTTAGAATTTTGAAAAGCTGACTTTAAAAATATGTTTTGTTTCCTTTAGTTGAAAAAGAGAAATTCCACAGTATTATAGAGTGCCTTTAATAAATACTGCATATTGTTGAGGCAAATATAAAATCTGTAACTTTTAAAATATATTCAGCAACATGGGAATGCAGTTTCTTGGCTTTCTGGCCTATCTAGCATGCTTCACACTCAACAGGACACAGGTGGAAAGATTTAAGAGGCTTTCCAGAATAAATCTTTAATATGTATTTTTACACTTGCCATGAGGTTTAACCAACTGCTCAGGCAGTACTTAAAAAAAATTATTTAATGTAGGGTAATTGCTTTACAATATTGTGTTGGCTTCTGCCATACATCAACATGAAACAGTCACAGGTATACACATAGTCCCCTTCCTCTTGAAACTCCTTCCCACCCCATTCCGCGCCTTTAGGTTGTCACAGAGCATCGGATTTGAGCTCCAGCATCATAGAGCAAATTTGTTTTTCTGGTATTGAGCTGAATGAGATGCTTATATATTCCGGAGAATAAACCTTTGTCAGTTGTTTCATTTTCAGTTGTTTTCTCCCATTATGAGGGTCGTCTTTTAATCTTGTTTATTGTTTCCTTTGCTGTGGAAAAGCTTTTAAGTTTAGTTAGGCCCCATTTGATTATTTTTTTTCTATTACTTTAGGAGATGGGTCACAGAGGATCTTGTTGTAATATATATTGAAGAGTGTGCTGCCTATATTTTCCTCTAAGTTTCTGGCCTTACATTTAAGTCTGTAATTCATTTTGAGTTTATTTTTGTGCATGGTGTTAGGAAGTGTTCTAGCTTCATTCTTTTGCATGTAGCTGTCCAGTTTTCCCAGAACCATTTATTGAAGAGGCTGTCTTTTCTCCATTGTCTATTCTTGCCTTTGTCAAAGATAAGGTACCTATAGGTGTGTGGGTTGATCTCTGGGCTTTCTAACTTGTTCCATTGGTCTATATTTCTGTTTGTACTACTACCATACTGCACTGTCTTGATGACTTTAGCTCTGTAGTATAGTCTGAAGTCAGGAAGGTTGATTCTTCCATTTTTCTTTCTCAAGATTGCTTTGGCTATCTGGGGTCTTTTGTGTTCCCAGATAAACTGTAAAAGTTTTTGTTCTAGTTTTAAAATGTCATTGGTAGTTTGATAGAGATTGCACTGAATTTGTAGATTACTTTGGGTAGTATAGCCATTTTCACAATATTGCTTCTTCCAAGCCAAGAATATAGTATATCTCTCCATCTGTTTGTGTCATCTTGCCAATAACTTTTAATATATGGTCTGTGAACTAATAAAACATAGGGAAGATGGAGTTTCCAATCAAAAAGGCCTGGTGAGCAGCTGGGGTACATGGCTATTTGCCTGTGTCAAAACAAATCCACGAACAAAGCAAACTTCTCTAATGTGATAAAAATTTATTTCAGAGCAGACATGAAAGCAGAGTAAATACAGAAGAGTCTTCTTCATCCAGAAGAAAAGGGCAGAAAAAGAGGTAACTTCAGGGATTGGACAGAAGGCTTATTACAATTTGAATAATCACCTTTCCAGGGTCAGCAGCTCTGACAAAGACTTATTTATAAAGAACCATGTTGGTCTTCAGCAGCATTATTTATAGTCTTGTATAAAATGAACACTAAATAGGGAACCTGGTCTATTATCATATTCCTTCTCCCTTCATTTTATTACTGCCTTAGAACTTGGCTAAGAGGGAGAAATGGAAGGAAGACATTCACATTACACTGAGCTTATAACTGTATAATTGTATAATCTCCAAAGTAATGATATTCTGCTTCATATTTAAATTGTATTTACCAGTGAAACCCCACCCCCCAATTTCTTTCCAGCACTGGCATCAACAGAAAAAAACCCCAACATTTCATTTATGAGGTAGTATGATTTTTCCATTGGTCATGTATGGATGTGAGAGTTGGACTGTGAAGAAAGCTGAGTGCCAAAGAATTGATGCTTTTGAACTGTGGTGTTGGAGAAGACTCTTGAGAGTCCCTTGGACTGCAAGGAGATCCAGCCAGTCTATTCTGAAGGAGATCAGCCCTGGGATTTCTTTGGAAGGAANCATGTATGGATGTGAGAGTTGGACTGTGAAGAAAGCTGAGTGCCAAAGAATTGATGCTTTTGAACTGTGGTGTTGGAGAAGACTCTTGAGAGTCCCTTGGACTGCAAGGAGATCCAACCAGTCTGTTCTGAAGGAGATCAGCCCTGGGATTTCTTTGGAAGGAATGATGCTAAAGCTAAAGCTCCAGTGCTTTGGCCACCTCATACGAAGAGTTGACTCACTGGAAAAGACTCTAATGCTGGGAGGGATTGAGGGAAGGAGGAGAAGGGGATGACCAAGGATGAGATGGCTGATGGCATCACTGACTCGACTGACGTGAGTCTGAGTGAACTCCAGGAGTTGGTGATGGACAGGGAGGCCTGGCGTGCTGAGATTCATGGGGTGGCAAAGAGTCAGACACGACTGAGTGACTGAACTAAACTGAACTGAACTCCAAGGAATCCTCCCAAATCAGGAACTCAACTAGCGTCTCTTATGTCTCCTGCATTGTCAAGCAGACTCTTTACCACTACTGCCAACAGGGAGGTCCATGTTTCCATTAGAAGCCCTATGTTCCAGCTAGAATGCATACTTATTGCACTAAATACAAAATTGTAGTAGATGCTGTCATAAATCACATGGGATCTGAGGTCACAGTCTGTGTTCTAGCAGAGATCAGGATTTTGTTCAAAGTGAAAGTGAAAATCTCTCAGTTGTGTCTGACTCATTGCAACCCCATGGACTGTAGTGCATGGAATTCTCCAGGTCAGAAGACTGGAGTAGGTAGCCTTTCACTTCTCCAGGGGATCTGCCCAACCCAGGGATCGAACCCAGGTCTCCCACATTGCAGGCAGATTCTTTACNTTGCAACCCCATGGACTGTAGTGCATGGAATTCTCCAGGTCAGAAGACTGGAGTAGGTAGCCTTTCACTTCTCCAGGGGATCTGCCCAACCCAGGGATCGAACCCAGGTCTCCCACATTGCAGGCAGATTCTTTACCAGCTGAGCCACAAGGAAAGCCTGAGAATACTGGAGTGGGTAGCCTATCCGTTCTCCAGCAGATCTTCCTGACCCAGGAATAAAACTGAGGTCTTCTCCAATGCAGGTGGATTCTTTACCAGTTGTGCTATCAGAGAAGCCATCTATGATAGACTATTTTCAGAGCTTTGTTTTCACATTGCTGCATGATCATCAAGTAACTCATATTAAGTATCACTCTGCACTTATTGTGACACTAGTTGGTGTATCTCTCTACACTTCCTTCCTTTTGAGTTTACAGCATGTCATACTGTACTTTTAAATAGTCCGTCTCTGTCAACTGTACAAACTATGCACCTTAAGAGAGTTTAACTCTCTTAAACTCCAGAGTTCATTTGTAAATTTGATGCATATGTATAACTGAATATGTATCTTTTAAAAGACTGAATTCATATTTTCCTCTAAAATGGCTTTCCAAAGCTGGCGTCTAAAGAACTCTATCATCTTCTCAACTCAATACACTACTGATACTATGCATAAAAGAGAAAGCTAATGAGAACTTACTATATAGCTCAGGAAACTACTTGATGCTCTATGGTGAACTAAGTGGGAAGAAAATCCCAAAAAGAAGGGATATATGTATACGTATAGCTGATTTGCCTTGCTATAGTACAACATTGCGGAGAAGGCAGTGGCACCCCACTCCAATACTCTTTCCTGGAAAATCCCATGGATGGAGGAGCCTGGTGGACTGCAGTCCATGGGGTCGCTGAGGGTTGGACATGACTGAGCGACTTCATTTTCACTTTTCACTTTCATGCATTGGAGAAGGAAATGGCAACCCACTCCAGTGTTCTTGCCTAGAGAATCCCAGGGATGGGGGAGCCTGGTGGGCTGCCGTCTATGGGTCGCACAGGACTGAAGTGACATAGCAGTAGCAGTACAACATTGTAGAAACATTAGAAGAAACATTGCAGAACATTGTAGAACATTTCTACATTGGAGAAATATTGTAGAAACATTGTGGAACAGTAGAAACATTTTAAAGCAACTATGCTGCTGCTGCTGCTGTTAAGTCACTTTGGTTATGTCGGACTCTGTGCGACCCCATAGATGGCAGCCCACCAGGCTCCCCCGTCCCTGGGATTTTCCAGGCAAGAACACTGGAGTGGGTTGCCATTTCCTTCTCCAATGCATGAAAGTGAAAGTGAAGTTGCTCAGTCGTGTCTGACTCTTAGCGATCCCATGGACTGCAGCCCACCAGGCTCCTCTGTCCATGGGATTTTCCAGGCAAGAGAATGGGAGTTGGGGTGCCATTGCCTTAAAAAAGAGCTCTATCATCTTCTCAACTCAAAAGAACTCTAGGATCATTTCTGACTCTCTTTTTTCTTCTTTCTTAGTGAATAAGTGAAATTAGTGCCTAGTAGTTCTTCAAGATAGCTCCTCTCTCTCATCGCATTGCTTCTCTGTTGATTCTATAAATTATCACTGCACACTAGAACCTAATGTAATAGCCTCTTGATTTGTCTTGCTGTTAGTTTTCTGCAACCCAAACCATCCTTTACACTATCACTAGATAAGTGGATCCATTACTATCCATTTCCAAAATCTTTCATAGCTCTTAATTGTTTCCCAGATGAAAGTGAGATGATTTGGCTTGTTACTCATAGTTCCAAATAATTCGAATCCTGCCTTCTCCCCGCTGCATGCCTTCTGGCATCTCCCCAACCTCCTTCTTAAGTTATTCTCTTTAGTAAAAGTTTTTACTCATGATGGTCCTTTTTGGTCATCTATATCATTACTTGCACTTGTAATATGGCATGCACTAGAATATTCTCTTCCCAGCCTACTTACCAGCTGTGCTCATCTCAACTGTCCTAACAATTATTCCCTAATTCTTTGAAGAGATTCCTCTGTGCAGCCTTTTGAGAATCTTTCTTTTATTATCTTTAATTACAAATTATAAATTTATTCTTGTTTACTTTTCATGTTTTATTTCCCCAACTAGAGTGAGAACATCCCAAAGGCAAATTATTACCTAACATGTTCTATCTTTCATTGTCTTAGTGTTTTACATCATTCCAAATGCTTAATATGTGTCCCCAAAATACTCGCCACCTTTACAGAGTATAAAATATTAAACAACAATTGCCCAATTTGGGTTTCTGAGAAACAGAAAGAACATGATAAGTTTGCAAATAGGAAGGAGAGCTGCTTGCGAGGAGCACAGGATGTGTCTGAGAAGAGGTGGCACCATCTCATCAGGTCAGAGAATTAGGATGTAGAGAAGAACATATGTTGTCAGTGGAGGTGAATGGCAGAAGGATGAGAGGAAGGTGGTTTATGATTGGAAATATTTTAAAAGAGCTTCAGTTCAGTTCATTTCAGTAGCTCAGTCATGTCCGACTCTTTGCAACCCCATGGATTGCAGCACACCAGGCCTCCCTGTCCATCCCCAACTCCCAGAGTTCACTCAGACTCACGTCCATCGAGTCTGTGATGCCATCTCATCCTCTGTCGTCTCCTTCTCCTTCTGCCCCCAATCCTTCCCAGGATCAGAGTCTTTTCCAGTGAAAAGTGCTTAGCAGAGACCAAAATGAAGGTCTGTGGACATCTGGTTTTACAATCATATTTCCAATTCACTTGAAGATTATTTCTTTTTAGGTTACAGTGCCTGATTTTTCATTTTTTACATTTATAAGTGCTGTTAAATCTGATGTGGTGCTTAATGCTTTTACAATTTAAATAGGATCAGTTAGGAACTTTGGTGCAGAGAAAGTTGAAACCACATAGAAAACTGTGCTGGGGAAATCAGCCTAATCACTGGCAGCCAAAGGAACACAACTCAAGTGATGACAAGTTTATATAGGATTAGTGGGCGAAACAGCCACAGGAGGTAAACCCACTGGGCAAGGTATGAAAGCAGGAGGTCTCGGCTGAACTTTGGCATTAGTGCTAGTTATATTAATAATGGTTGAAACGATAAAAATAGCAAGGTGATGGTGATGGCACCACAGCCCTATGGCATCACATATGTTGGTGATGTGTTTTGATTCTGGATTATATTAATCAATAGAGTGCAAATTAAAGAATTCAAGGTAGAATGCTAGTTCTTTAAGACCAGATCTAAAAGTACAAGGTAGCAACAACCATTGTACTGTAGGTGCCAAATAAACATCCTTGGGTCACAGCCTTTATTGTAATAACAAATCTTGCTGCCCCAAATCACTGGGGGATTAAGGCATAGATTAATAAAAATGAAAATACTGTATAATTTCTGACTTGTGCTAGTCGATGCTGGCTCTGGGCTATAGTGATCGACCCTTTCTGGGTGCCATCTTGTTCAATATGGTGCTCCTGTGAAGTTATGCCGTGTCACAGCCCTGTCTGGGCCCGGCTGTATCCATACACATAACTTATTGATCCAACGAAAATGTCAGATATCAACCTATCATCTCATTCACACAAGAATCATATTGCTTACAAAATTTTTGTTTGCATTTTCAAGTTCTAGTAAAATGGTTTTATTTTTATGAATTCAAAATGTTGTAAAATAAAATTCATGGAAATAGCCATCATTGCAAATGCCTTATTTGTTTTCTGAAATAAGCAAAGTGAGGCACATAACAATAACAAATAAAACCAACAAAACGTAAACAAAATCATGATGCCTTGTCAAAAGGGCAATGATCAATCGTTTATCTAGAATTTTATTATATTGACACCTTAATCCTAGTGGATTATATGAACAGATTTAATTTGATTATGTCAGATGACAACTTTTTAAAACCTTAACATTGGGGAGAGAGTTAAGATGCTTTCTGGCAAATATTATTTATAATTAAAGATAATGTATTGACATCTCAGAATTCATTTTTATGTTAAGCTAAAAATCTAGATTGTTTGCAGATTTTTCTATTTCTGAAATTGTGAGATATTCCAAATGATCTTCTAGATCCCAGAAACAGCAAATAACTGGAACATTCATTCAATAAGATAAGATACTATAATAGAATAAACAACAACAACAACATACTTGTCCCTTAAGTCCCAACACACACTGTAAATGAATTTAATAATTTATATTGAAATATGCCAAGCAAGTGGAAAAAGTATTTAAATATAATAGTACTTGAGTTTTCTGTTAACATTCCCCTCTAACATTTAATCAGAGAATTTACTGATTAAATACTGAGTTTTTCCTTGCAACTGTAAGTTAGTTTATATCTGTAAGAAGTCCTCAAGTGACAAATAATGTCATTTCCATATTTGTGTCCTAGGAATCTAGTACACGATTTTGTTCAAACTAAACTGATGCTAAAGCTGAAACTCCATTACTTTGGCCACCTCATGTGAAAAGTTGACTCATTGGAAAAGACTCTGATGCTGGGAAGGATTGTGGACAGGAGGAGAAGGGGACGACAAAGGATGAGATGGCTGGATGGCATCACGGACTCGATGGACGTGAGTCTGAGTGAACTCCAGGAGTTGGTGATGGACAGGGAGGCCTGGCGTGCTGCAATTCATGGGGTTGCAAAGAGTCGGACACGACTGAGTGACTGAACTGAACTGAAGTGAAGTGCTGATTCCATGGCTAGTGAATAGATGAGTGAATTAAATTTCAAATGAAAACAGGAAGTAAAAATAGATAGAATATAAAGGGTTTAAACAACCTGAGTACAATACTTAAGAGCCTTTGTCATGCCTCTGGTATATAATCTGGACTCTTAAAAAGGCTGTTTCTTTCTATTTTCCTGGGTAGCTACATCAAGGTGTACACGAATGTTGATGGAGTCATCAATGCCACCGTTTGGCAAACAGTGACAAAGTTGTGCTTGCTTCAACTAATTCCATTTCTAGACCTTTTGGGTTTTTTTTTTTTTTTTTTGGCTGCTCTGGGTCTTCTTTGCAGCATTCAGGCTTCTCTCATTGCTGTGTGGGCTTAACTGGCCAGTGGCATGTAGGATCTCGGTTCCTTGATCAGGGATGGAAACCATGTTCCCTGCCTGCATTGGAAGGTGGATTCTCAACCATTGGACCAGCAGGGAAGTCCCTCTAGACCATTTTATCTTTCTTATTTTCTTTTTCAAATTAGTTTTCAACCCTAGATGATCAGTATTTAAGTACTTTCCTTTTTTTAAATACTAACTCACCCACCCCTAAAACCTAACATTAGGAAAATTTGAAAATCCTATAAGAATGCAACCCTCTCACAGATATCTTTATGAAAGAAAACCAGAGGTCAGAGAAGGGGGTGGATTGCACAAGTCCATGAAATGACTATGTGGCAGAGTCAGTAACTGAAGAGCTAGGCTCTGTTTCATGGTACATGGAAACTTGGTCCATCTAGGCTGATATTGTCGGGTTATCTCTTTCTCCCCTCCTAGAACTTCTCGATTCCATCTTGTCCCTACCTGAATCTACTTTCTTCCCTAGGGTGTGATACCTGTTTTGCATAACCTAGTCTCCCTCACCTACTGACTTTTGGTTGTTTCAGTTTATGGGAAGAATCAGAATGAGATGGGAGGCTGAGGGAGAAGATGAAGAGAAGTCTGGGGTTTTTTTCTCTGTTCCTCCTGCTCTGAGCAGCAGTTTGTGTTTCTAACTTGTGTTTCTTCTCTCCCTAGTGTAGAGCTCCTCCTCATGCCTTCAGTTCCCACAAGCTTCCAGTAACTCAATTTTCTCCCCCTGCTTTTTCAGAACTAGACTGGCCTCTTTGTTCTCTTAAACCCAATTACACCTCTGTTAATAGATCCTTCTCTAAAATCTCTTCCAGCATCTGAGTTGTGCTCTTTCTTACCAGGAAAGAGCAACGAACAATAGATAAAACGATCACTTAATAATTGGGAAGTCTTTTTGATGAAGGTTTGAAATCTAAATTCAAATGCCAGCTAAGTCTACTTTTAGTTCTCAAATCTTATGTAGTATTTTTCTTGCTTTTTCTCCATGAAGTTAAAGTTATCAGCTACAGTGCAAACTTCTCCTAACTCCTTTAAGAAGCACAATGAAAGAAAAGGGATTGTTTTTTAAAGTCAATTTTCTTGGATTAAAAATTACATATTTGTAATTATTATTATTTCTTTTGAGACAACAAAGTGCTTCTGGTAAGGAGTCACTTTTGTCCTTTCTCTTTCAATGGCAGTGAGTTTGTTGGAAGATTTTTGTGTGATGGTGTAATGTTTAAATTAAATATAGATTTGGGGTTCTGAGTCTGCTGAGATGAGTGCGCTGAACACATGACCAATCACAACAAACTAGAAGGATGGTCATTGAATTGGTTGGCACTTGTTTATTCTCTAGACAAATGATCTGACTTTTTCTCAGCCTGAATTGAAACAAATGGCTTTGGTGGTGTCAAGATTAGATGATGTAGTCTAATCATCAGGTTTATATCTTAAGTCAATTCCTGGTTTCCATTAGAGTTACAATAAAAGTGGCCTTACAAATAAACTTTGTCATTGCTACTTGCGTTCCCTCTGGAATTCTGTAGCGCAGTGAACCATATCCTTTAGTTTGTTTTTAGTCTTGTCATCTTCAAGTCCAAAACTAATTTTGTCAATCCACACAACTACTTCCAGTCTTTAAAGATGTCCATCAAAAACGTTATTGTTTGTCTGGACTATGTGTTCAGAGACTCCATTCTTTTATACCTCCAGGACACACTAAGTTTTGTCACATCTACACAGCTATAACTTTTGGCAGAAGAATCCAACCCAAGTCTGACGTTGTGTCCACTGTTTCCCCATCACTTCATGGGAAATAGATGGGGAAACAGTGTTAACAGTGTCAGACTTTATTTTGGGGGGCTCCAAAATCACTGCAGATGGTGACTGCAGCCATGAAATTAAAAGATGCTTACTCCTTGGAAGACAAGTTATGACCAACCTAGATAGCATATTGAAAAGCAGAGACATTACCTTGCCAACAAAGATCTGTCTAGTCAAGGCTATGGTTTTTCCAGTGGTCATGTATGGATGTGAGAATTGGACTGTGAAGAAAGCTGAGTGCTGAAGAATTGATGCTTTTGAACTGTGGTGTTGGAGAAGACTCTTGAGAGTCCTTTGGACTGCAAGGAGATCCAACCAGTCCATTCTGAAGGAGATCAGCCCTGGGATTTCTTTGGAAGGAATGATGCTAAAGCTGAAGCTCCAGTACTTTGGCCACCTCATGTGAACAGTTGACTCATTGGAAAAGACTCTGATGCTGGGAGAGATTGAGGGTAGGAGGAGAAGGGGATGGCAGAGGATGAGATGACTGGATGGCATCACTGACTCGATTGACGTGAGTCTGAGTGAACTCCGGGAGTTGGTGATGGACAGGGAGGCCTGGCATGCTGCGATTCATGGGGTCGCAAAGAGTCGGACACGACTGAGCGACTGAACTGAACTGAACTGAATAAGATTCTGATATGAAACAATTCAAAATAACACAACACTTCTTGTTCAAATGTTCTGAGAAAGCAACTGTTTCTGAGAAGGAAACCAAATTTGAAGTAGAAATCATAAAAATAAACTACAAAGGCTTGCCACATAGCAGAGTCACTGAACTCCCACTTCTCTGAAAGATATAGATAAGGGTCTAAACACACTCCTAAGTTATTTTTATAGGAAGCAGAATTCCCATTGGATGAAAACTGCTGACCAGAATCATGTAGATCCCTGACCAGTTACAGTCAGAGGATTGCCAATGCCTGAGATTTTACCTTGATACCAACCAATCTGAGAATCGTGCACAAGTTGTTCAAGCACCCTGCAGCCCTCTCCCTCACACTGCCTTTAAAACCTCTCTCCTAACTAGCCACTTGGAGATGGGCTTAGGGCATTGGTGCACCATCTTCCCAGGCTGCTGACTTCCTGAATAAATCTACTTTTCCTTTTCCACCAACAAAACAACACCACCACCAACAAAAAACTAATGTATAGCAAAAACCACCACAAAATTGTAATTAGCTTCCAATTAAAATAAATTAAAACAAACAAGCAAGCTACATGGGCACGGAAGATGGGACCCTGCCTTTTTACATCCAATGCCCTCAAACAGTGGGTAATCCCAGAATACCAAGACCATGAGCTTCTCTTCATTTTCTTGGCAATTGCTATGCTTTGTCACCAATTCCCAAGACCTAGAAAAATAGGGAAGAGTCACACTGAGGACGCTAGACCTCCTGTCCATTTTTGTTAAGTTCTAAGAGTACTGAGTATTCAATCTTGTTTTCAGTGACTCTCTGCCCAACATCACTTTTCCTACTTATCTGATGACCATCTGTACTATGCCTTTATTGGAAACCACTCTCCGCCTGAAATCCAATTCCACATCTCCAAATTTCTAATCTAGCTTGTATTCCCACTGCACTGGGTTTCAGATCATTTGGGAGAGTCTTTTTTGTAACCCATTGATTTCTTCAATAGCTAAGATTTACTGAATGTTTTATATGTATTGGGCTCTAGGAACAGCATTAGCTCATGGTTTTCCCCTCACACTAAATTGGAAAATTCCCAATTCTGGATCAGTCCAAATATCTGTCTTTTCCACATCTGCACCCAGTCTGTTTAGCCCTGTTGGGGGAAGTAACACAATAGTGCAAGTTGTTGTCACTTGCATTCATGTGGAACACTGCTGAAAAAAATTCATCTCTTAACCTCCATGACAACTGTTTCAAATACCTTCTTCTTCTTCTTTTTTTCCAAGCTGAGTATTCTTCCTTTGATTTTAAGAAAAAAAAATTGAATTCCATTCAACTTTTCAGATAAACTGGAAACTGTAAGATAGGACCTCTCTCACTTTTCATCATAAAAATATACAAAATGTTGGCCTCTGCACCATCCTTTCTCTGTTTCCTCCAGGTGTGATGGAAAAGGAGTTCATTCTCCCACCTAGGGGCAGCCCTTCCCGCTATCTTCTCGTGCTCATGGAAGGTCACCACTTGCCCATCATGATCTCTCTTCTCTGATTCTGGCTCCTCCTCATTTTACTCTCCCTGAAATTCTCTACAGCCTCTCTCACACTCTCATCACACACAAGTGAAATGGCCTTTCTGGATCTGCTCTCATCCACTCAGCTGTGTGTTACCCCTCTTTGAAAGTCCTATTTCTCACAAAGTTTTATACACTCATTTGCCATTTTTTTTCTCCTATGATCTCAGTCTTTTGCCTCAAACCTATCACTTTCTATAAGATTACCATTGTCCTTACTATATCTAAATTTAATGTGTTAACAACTATTGTATTACCTCTAAATTACACTTTAAAATATATTGATTCTTAAGAAATATATGTGAAAAATAATGCCCAAGACTGATTTCCTGTAAAAGAATGTGATCTTTTAAAAAATCCCGTGGAAACTGGCTACATCCCCATGTTTAAGCAATCGACCTTCACTAACCTCAAGGTTAGGAAGAGAAGTTGCTGCTTCTCTAAGCAAGAATGCTGATGCGGCGAATTTGGCAACCAGTTTGCTATATCATTTTTGGACTTCCCTGGTGGCCCAGATGGCTGAGAGTACTCCTACTAATGCAGGAGATACAGGTTCAATCCCTGGATTGGGAAGATCCCTTGGAGAAGGGAATGACAACACACTCCAGTATTCTTGTCTGGACAATCCCATGGACAGAGGAGTCTGGCAGGCTACAATCCATGTGGTCACGAAGAGTCAGACACGACTGGCCGACTTACACTTTGCTATGTCATTTAACGGCAATGGCGAGACTTGAAACTCTAACCTGCAATCAGGCCAAAGAGGGACCAGTGGTACTCTTACTGCAATTAATTAGTTTCTGGGCTAGTGCTGGATTAAAGATTTTGCCACAGCACATTTCTCTTATATCCCGGCCCCTGATGACCAGGAAGGGGACTTTGGCTTCCCTACACTGGCAGCTAAAAGTCACACATCCCAGGTATTAGGGTACCTCACTGGAGTCTGACAGAGACCTTTAATGGAACTCTGTTCAGTGTAATACACATGGGAATTGGGAAACTACTTACCTGCTAGTCTTCTGTTCTTGGCAATTCTCTTCATTGACTGTTGTTCCAGCAGGAAGAGAGTATGTGTTGCATGGTTATTTGACTTTGCTTGCATGACAATTTGTAGACATTTTCCTTTAAAATTTAAATACAATATAATTTATGTCATAAAAGTGTAATATTTTCCTTCTTCCAAGATCCCACTCATTGTCCCTATAATAACCACTACTAACTTACTGACTAATTAATATATATAGATTCAGAATTTTTCTTTGGAGGTAAAATATACAAATATAATGAATATATAGGGAGATAAAGATTGAAAAAATAAATGAGAATATTTGTTGAGAAGTACATGCAATTATTTAATTGATTATTCTACAACTTCTTTTTTTTTCACTTGATGGAATAGTTTGGAGCTTTTCCTCTGCTAGTATTCATAGCTCTGCCTTTCTTTCTAGCAGAAGTTTATTATCCATAACATAGAGAAATCGTAATTAGTTTAGCCCTTCTTATATTGATGGACATTTCAGTGCATTCCAGGTTATCATTATTATGAATAAAACCACAATGGACATGTTTATAAATCCTACTTTATGAGCATGTGTGATTATTTTTTAAGGTATTTAAGTTGTAAGAAATAATTACTTAAAAACTAGTATTCTAATGCTGGGTTTGGTGTAAACACAGAGTAACAACACGGACAAGAATATGAAAGTGGGAAATTTCACAGATCCTTGAGGGAGGCACAGCTTGCCATTCAGAGGGCCACTAGGAGGCGCTGTGGGGAGTGAGTTCATGTACTAGGGCGCCGAGCTGAGAGAAACAGGGAGGACCTATGGGCAAGTGTCTTTGTTAAGGGTCACACAGGAGCACACAGTCAAAGACATGAGAGGGTTTCATTGGTGTTTTTCATGTCACTTGGTCATAGTCAGCATAGGATAAGCAGGGGCATGTGACAGGACCATCATTGCTACACTGGTATGCAAAGATGCCTGGACAGGACGCTTACCATCTGTTTGTAGGGGTGTTAAGGCATCAGGAAAATATGAAGGCCTTTTTGTTTTTTGGTCTTTCTGTGCTGCTTGTGAGCTCTTAATTCCCCGACCAAGGATTGAACCTGGGGCCTCAGCAGTGAGAGTACCAAGTTCAAAGCTCAGTCATGTCCAACTCTTTCCAACCCCATGGACTGCAGCCCTCTAGACATCTCTGTCCATGGAATTTCTCAAACAAGAATATTGAAGTGAGTTGCCATTTCCTTCCCAGGGGGATCTTCCCTTTCCAGGGATCGAACTCACATCTCAGGCGTCTTCTGCATTAGCAGGCAAATTTTTTACTACTGCACAATGGACTGCCTGGGAATTTCCAGGAAAATTACCAAGTGGGCTTTATCCCAGGAATGCAAAGATTCTTCAGTATCCACAAATCAATGTAATTCACCACATTTACAAACTGAAAAATAAAAGCCATATAATTATCTCAATAGATGCAGAGAAAGCCTTTGACAAAATTCAACATGCATGTATGATAAAAACTCTCCAGAAAGNCTAGGTTTGTTATAGCTTTTCTTGCAAGGAGCCAGTGTATTTTAATTTCATGGCTGCAGTCACCATCTGCAGTGATTTTGGAGCCCAAGAAAATAAAGTCTGTTACTGTTTCCATTTTTCCCCCATCTATTTGCCATGAAGTAATGGGACCAGATGCCATCATCTTCGTATTTTGAATATTGAGTTTTAAGCCATCTTTTTCACTCTCCTCTTTCACCTTCATCAAGAGGCTCTTTAGTTCCTCTGAGCTTTCTGCCATAGGGTGATATCATCTGCATATCTGAGGTTATTGATATTTCTCCCAGCAATCTTGATTCTAGCTTGTGATTCATCCAGCCTTGCATTTCCAATGATGTACTCTGCATATAAGTTAAATAAGCAGGGTGATTATACAGCCTTGAACTATTTCTACCCTTATTTTGAACCAGTCCATTGTTTCATGTCCGGTTCTAACTGTTGCTTCTTGACCTGTATACAGGTTTCTCAGGAGGCAGGTAAGGTGGTCTGGTATTTCCATCTCTTGAAGCATTTTACAGATTGTGGTAATTCACACAGTCACAAGCTTTGGTGTAGTCAATGAAGCAGAAGTAGATGTTGTTCTGAAATTCTCTTGCTTTTTCTATGATCTAATGGATATTGGCAATTTGATCTCTGGCTTTTCTGCCTTTGCTAAATCCAGCTTGTACATCTGGAAGTTCTTTGTTCAAGAACTATTGAAGCCTGCCTTGGAAGATTTTGAGCATTACCTTGCTAGCATTTGAAATGAGTGTAATTGTGCGGTAATTTGAACATTCTTTGAGAGAAGGTCTACCATAGTCCTTACCATATTTGAGTTTTTTATGTGTTTATTATGCTACCAGCTTCTTGTACTATGGAATGAGTCTTTTTGTTTCCTGTATCCATTCTATTACATACTGAATAACTTAAGGTAGCTGTAGATTTTGTAGAAATCCTTGCTAAACGGAATCACTAGAAACATTTTTCATCAGGTGCTTTGACCTGGTATAAGTTTCATCTCCAATGGACAAATTCAATAATATACAAACTGTAATTATGAGCAATTCCTGAGGCCAGGCTGGCTTGGATATACCAGCACATGCTCAGAGAAACTTTATAATTCTAAAAGTGAAGCTTGATTACTGTCTTTGTACTGGCTCTGCTGCTGCTGCTGCTAAGTCGCTTCAGTCAGGTCCAACTCTGTGAGACCCCATAGACAGCAGCCCACCAGGCTCCACCGTCCCTGGGATTCTCCAGGCAAGAATACTGGAGTGGGTTGCCATTTCCTTCTCCAATGCATGAAAGTAAAAAGCGAAAGTGAAGTCGCTCAGTTGTGTCCGACTCTTAGCGACTCCATGGACCGCAGCCTACCAGGCTCCTCCATCCATGGATTTTCCAGGCAAGAGTACTGGAGTGGGGTGCCATTGCCTTCTCTGGTGTACTGGCTCAGTATCCTCTTATTTAGCTATTGCAAAATTTTNAAGGCTATGGTTTTTCCTGTGGTCATGTATGGATGTGAGAGTTGGATTGTGAAGAAGGCTGAGCACTGAAGAATTGATGCTTTTGAACTGTGGTGTTGGAGAAGACTCTTGAGAGTCCCTTGGACTGCAAGGAGATCCAACTAGTCCATTCTGAAGGAGATCAGCCCTGGGATTTCTTTGGAAGGAATGATGCTAAAGCTGAAGCTCCAGTACTTTGGCCATCTCATGTGAACAGCTGACTCATTGGAAAAGACTCTGATGCTGGGAGGAATTGGGGGCAAGACGAGAAGGGGACGACCGAGGATGAGATGGCTGAATGGCATCACGGACTCGATGAAAATGAGTTTGAGTGAACTCCAGGAGTTGGTGATGGACAGGGAGGCCTGGAGTGCTGCGATTCGTGGGGTCGCAAAGAGTTGGACATGACTGAGTGACTGAACTGAACTGAAACATAGAACTGGCAAGACTGTTATTTGTCTCCAAATCTCCTTTCTCCCCATCTTACAAAGTAATTGAAATGTAAGCTTTTAGCTAAATAGATGACTGCTTACAATTAAGATCCTATTTCCAATCTGTCTTGAAACGAGGTATGGCATCTGATGTAGACATAGCACTGTGGGTAGCTTCCGAGTCATGCTCTCTTATTTCCTTTTTTCTCTCCTAATAAGTAAAATGTGGATAGCAAAGTGAGCTACCCTGAATCACATGGATTAAAGATATCTCTAAGGAGAGCAGAGCGACAAGGCAGGAGGGGAACAGGAACTGAACCTGTGGAGGTGCCATGCTAGTCTTGGATTCTTTACCTCAGGATGCTTACATGAGACATAAAGCAACCTCTTTTTATTTAAACCAAAATTATCTTTGGTGTCTGACAGAACAGCCAGACTCATATTCTAACTGTTTTATCAAACATTTGGGCCAATACTGTCATTTAAAAAACACATTTAAAATTGCAGCTAGTATAGTCCATGGGGTCACAAAGAGTTGAACGCAGCTTAGTGACTAAGCACACACACACGTACACAAATATATAATCAAGAATCTTTAGAAAACTTTAATTTATTTAGTGTGTACTTTCTAGTATCTTCTTTTCTATTTTACTGTATTGTAATTCATTGCATTATATTTCTTTCTTATTCAGTTTTTTTTTCTATTCTATTCTGTCTAGCTTTCTTCCATTTTTTCCATTCTATCAAGACAAATAATATTGGACACTACCAACTAAATCAATGTCATGACTCACTACTGGGTTATAACCAATAGTCTAAGGACCAGTGTCAAAATAAGATAAAAACGATTTACTTGTTTGATGTATCCTATAACAAAGTTCTCCCTGCCCTTCACCTTTGCTTAGACAGAATGCTAAGAATCTTTTAGAAGTAACAACCTTTCAATTGTTACTGTTTCTCATAAATTGAATTCATCAGCAGTTTATGATGATTTCAATTCTGATTCACATTCTGTTTAATTTTTCCTGATATTCTAGACAATATACTGCATGCCTTATTTTAATAGGGTTTGTTCTAGATGAATAAGAAATCATTTCCCTCAAAGACCTATAATCTATTAGAACAGACAAACGTGTAAAGAGGTAAATTAAAATAGAATGTAATTATTACTATTGTAGCTCAGACACAGTGGTCATGAGATGAAATAATAATATCTCAGGTGTTTGTAGCCAAAGAAAATGTTGATAGTAAAATATCAATATAGAAGCAAATCTGGTAAGATCTTCATTTCTACTTAGACATTTTTCATCTCTACTAAATAGCTTGAAGAATACCTCTGAATTTGGAGACTGAAAAAAGCCCTGCATTTGAGTTAAGCCCAAATTCTTGCTTCTTTTCTGGTACACAAAGGGTAAATCTGAATATGGAAAACAGTGTAAACACTGTATTCATGGAAGACTATGTGATAACATTGTAGAGCTGAAGTTTTGGTAGTGATATTGCCCATGTTTACTGAGACATTACAATGAAAAAACATATAGCTTTAATACTCAAAATCCCTTTGTCACTTCCAATATCTTTGACATTTAAAGTGACTGTTTAATCTATCACATTTCCCCCAAACTAAATCTTAGAAATGTACTTACTTGTCTATTTTGTATTAACCTGACTTTACTTGCTAGAATTTCCTTATCTTAAAAGTGGCAGAAATGTGCCCTTGTAACAACAATCTTAGAGGTAAGACAGAGTTCACACACACTAAGACTATTTCTTATTTTGGTGGAGAGTGCTATGGACATTTGATGCCAATCTAAGATCCAGAGTTGAAGATTAGAGTAAGAATTCAGATGAGCTCAAGCTAAATAAATAAAGATATTTTCAGTGCTATGAAGAGAAAAGGGAAGGGAGAAAGTATAAAACTCTGAATTTCTCTTTGTTTCATATTAATCACAGTTCCTTTTAGCATGTATCCTCTTGGAACCACAGCACATCTGGAATATCTTTCCCAGGATGGCTGAGGATAGGCTATTTAACTAGTGGCCAAGAACAACCTGATGTTCTCAACTACAAATTGAAAGTGAAGGTTACTTTCTGGTAGACTTTATCTTAAAGCAGTAAAACGGGTAACTGCAGCTACAACTGAAGGTATTGATTTTGTAATTTCAGCAAATTAAGAACAAGACAGAAAACCTATTAAACCTTTCCACTGATTGCCAGGGTACTTTTTGGTGATTCTGAGTTTGACATTAAAATTGCACACACCTATCTCTTTAAAGTAAAACATATATATTATATAGAAGATTAATGGCATTTTGATACTTGTATAGTTTTGCATTTTAAATGTGAAACTTCCAAAGCTTGATAAATGAATGTCAAACAACACACCTAATTTTCACTAATTAGGGTTAAATTTAGACACATGTTTATCATGTTTTAACAAATTAAATTTTCCATATGCCAGAAGATTTTTGGTTAAAACAGATAAATAAGCTCTGATAATATTACCTCTCAGAACATCATGAGTAATGGCGATATAAAAATATTTTACAAAGAATACTGAAAAAGTAATCAAATTGCATTTTTTGTGTAAAAGACTAAAATAAACCTATTTTAGTATGTAACACATCAAATTTTTAAATATGTAATTTTAAAACTCCTTAAGTGAATACATTAAAATTACATTAGTCAAAATATCAAAAAGGAAACTGGTTTTGAAAAATTTGATAAAAGGACTGATAGTCTACAGTTAAATTTGGGTCATCATATCTTCTTTACACACTCACTCCACAAATCATACTTATTAGTAGGTAGATGACATTAGAGAAAATACAACTTTGAAAATATTCAGGATTGTCTTTTGTCTACAATTAGGGAAAATAATTAAAAAATTTCATAAAATCATAAGAAAAATGTAAAAAATTGGGACAGCTCCAGGTTTATTTAATTCAGTGACTCAATCATACATGGTTTTATTTTTTCCATTTGTTGTTTTTATCTTTTCATTTTGTTCCTTAGTGTATCAGTTTTTTCTTAATGATTGTAAGACCCTGCTATTGTTCACTTAGCACTGAAAAATGTTCATCAAAAGAAAAGGGTCATTTGTCCCTTTGCATCTTTAAGAACAAGGAAACTTGTATCAGAATTCTAGATCTTTTTTTCCCCTTTCTGTCTCACTGACAAACATTTTATCAAATTATTATTACTTCACTAATCTCTCTAAAAGTGAATGAATTGATCACAATTAGCTTAACATCCCAATCATAATTAGTTAATACAGGTTTAGAATGAAAACATTCCTTGGAGTATATGACTCTATGTGTGGGACAAAGTTTTGAACCAGATCAGGAAGAAGGGGAATAGTTGGAATAATCAACCAGTGTCTGCAATAAGATTTGTCTCTTATTAAACATGCAATAAATTGGAAAGTTACTTATAGTTGCAGTAGTGCAATCTAGGGTTTACATTCATAAACTAAAATCTGAAAGAACATTCTCTAAAATATCTGAAGAAAAACAGACAAGTTTCCATCTGTCTTCCAGAAGATGAGTGAAGTGAACATGGAACATAATACTTTATATGATTATTTGAACATTATTTGAAGCATGAGAAAATAGTATCCCAAATAATTTTAGATCACTTACAAAAGATGGAAATAAATTACTTGGACATGTGTTAACGCAGCTTTCTAAAACCTAAATATTGGCCTTCATTTATTCTTCCTATTTTGTCAGCCATATTGTTAGTTCCTCAAAAATCTGTGGTCACACCATCATTGGTACTAATTGATGCTTGATTCTAATGACGTTTGATTCTTTTGCTACACAGAAAAGCAAATTTTTCATCAATGGCAAGAGAGGCACTTTAGTGTTAGACTGTTCTTGGAGAATGGATGGGATAATCAGTTGAGTTTCTCTCCCAATAGAGAAAGTCAAACAGCATTAGATAGTATGTCTGCAACTAAACCTTAGAGATCTGATACTGAAACATGAAATTTCTTAAGCCTTCCTAAGATCTGTGAATCAATTAGCCTTGTATTTTCCAGATGGGATAATAGTCAAGAATAATTAGAATATTAGCCAGAATGTTACTCTTACCCATGATAGCCATTGGCTGGGTTCCATAAGAATTAGCATTTTTGATGAGGTATAAGCTCTATTCACAAGTCAATCAATGTAATACACTATATTAACAAAAGGAAAGATTAAAATCACATTATCTCAATAGTTGCAGAAAAATCATTTGACAAAATTCAACATCCATTTATGATAAAAAAAACTCTTGATAAAGTTGATATAGAGGAAATACATCTTAAAAAGTAAAGGCTACTTATGAGGAATCCACAAGTAACTTCATATTCAATGGTGAAATTCTAAGCACATTTTTTAAAGATCAAAAACAATACAAAGATGTTTACTCTCACTGTTTCTGGTTAACATTGTATTGTACATGCTAGAAACAGTGATCAGACAAAGAAAAAGAAATAAATGAGATCTACTTTGGAAGGAAAGAAGAAAAACTGTCACTGTTTGCAAATGGACATGACACTGTATATAGAAAACTTTAAAAATGCTACCAAGGACTATTAAAACTAATAAATTCAATAAATTTGCAGAATATAAGATTAATATACAGAAACATATTGTTTTTCTGTACACTAATAATAAACTATCAGAAAGAGGAAACAAGAAAACAATCTCATTTCCAATTGCATCAAAAAAGAAAACATCTAGGAATAAATTTAACTGTAGAGATAAAAGATCTATTCTTTGAAAACTGTGAGGCATTGATAAAGGGAATTGAAGGCAATACAAACAAATGTAAAGACAATCCATGATCATGGATTAGAAGAATTAGTACTATTAAAATGTCCACAGTACTCAAAGTAATCTACAAATTTAATGCAGTCCCTATCAAAATGCCCATGACATCTTTCACAGAAATATAACAAATAATCCTAAGATTTGTATGGAAATTTGGAAACAAAAGATCCTGAGTAGCCAAAGAAATCTTGAAGGGGCGAAAAAAATAAAAAGATAGAGGTTTCATGCTCCTTGACTTCAGACTATACTACAAAGTTACAGTAATCAAAACAATATGTTACAGGCACAAAAGCAGAGTCATAGATCAATGGAGCAGAATATACAGCCTAGAAAAGAATTCACAAACATAAGGTTAATTAATTTACAAAAAAGGAGGCAAATTATACAATGGAGAAAAGTTTCTTTGTTAAATGATGCTATGGAAATCTGACAGGTATGTTGAATCAAACTGGACTACTTTTTCACATGGTATACAAAAATAAACTCAAAATGAATTAAAGGCATAAATTCAAGACTTGAAAGCACAAAGAAATAAGATAATATAGGTAGTACACTCTTTAACATAGGTCTTAGCAATATCTTTTTGGATCTGTCTCCACAGGCAAGGGAAAAAATAGCAAAAACAAACAAATGGGACCTAATCAAACTAGAAAGCTTTAGCACAGCAAAGCAAACCATCAACAAACAAAAAGGCAAACTACAGAATGGAGAAGATATTTGCCAATGATACATTTGATAAAAGGTTACTATCCAAAGTATATAAAGAACTCATAAAATGCAATATCAAAACCAAACAACCTGATTAAAAACTAGGCAGGAGACCTAAATATGTATTTTTGCAAAGAAGATACACATGGCCAACAAGCACATGAGAAGATACTCAACATCACTAATCATCAGGCAAATGCAAATTAAAACCACAATGAGGACTTCACTGATGGCTCAGTGGTAAAGAATCCACCTGCCAATGCAGGAGACACAGGTTCAGTCCCTGGGCCGGGAAGATCACACATGCTGCAGAGCAACTAAGTCCGTGCCCCACAACTAATGAGCCTCTGCTCTAAAGCCTGGGAGCCTCAGCTACTGAGCCCACGTGCCACAAATACTGAAGCCCAAGTGCCCTAGAGCTTGTGCTCCAGAACAAGAGAAGCCACTTCAATGAGAGGCCCTCACACCAAAACTAGAGAGTAGCCCCCACTTGTTGCAACTGGAGAAAACTGGCTTGCAACAACAAAGACCCAGCCCAGCCATTAATAAATAAGTAAACTTAATCTATAAAAAGTAAAATCACAATGAGATATCACCTCACATCTGTCAAAATAGTAGTAAATAAATAAGTAAATAAAAAAGACAAAAAATAATTGTTGACAAGGATGTAGAGAAAAGGAAACTCCAGAAGACCCATAGAATATAAATGGATACAGCCACTATAGAAAACAGTACAGATTTTACTCAAAATACTAAAAATAGAAGTATCATGCGATCCAGCAATTCCACTCCTGGAGTTATATCCAAAGAAAATGAAAACACTTGTTTGAAAAGATATATCACCTTTAATGTTCATCAGTTCAGTTCAGTTCAGTCGCTCAGTCGTGTCCAACTCTTTGCGACCCCATGACTTGCAGCACGCCAGACCTCCCTGTCCATCACCATCTCTCGAAGTTCACTGAGACTTGCGTCCATCGAGTCCATGATGCCATCCAGCCATCTCATCCTCGGTCGTCCCCTTCTCCTCCTGCCCTCAATCGCTCCCAGCATCAGAGTCTTTTCCAGTGAGTCAACTGTTCACATGAGGTGGCCAAAGTACTGGAGTTTCAGCTTTACCATCATTCCTTCCAAAGAAATCCCAGGGTTGATCTCCTTCAGAATGGACTGGTTGGATCTCCTTGCAGTCCAAGGGGCTCTCAAGAGTCTTCTCCAATGCCCAGTTCAAAAGCATAAATTCTTCAGTGCTCAGCCTTCTTCACAGTCCAACTCTCACATCCATACATGACCACAGGAAAAAACATAGCCTTGACTAGAAGGACCTTTGTTGGCAAAGTAATGTCTCTGCTTTTGAATATACTATCTAGGTTGGTCCTAACTTTTCTTCCAAGGAGTAAGCGTCTTCTAATTTCATGGCTGCAGTCACCATCTGCAGTGATTTTGGAGCCC
>SJYV01053574.1:357623-426225 GCA_006410875.1 Neotragus pygmaeus | reverse complement strand
AGAGTCTTTTCCAATGAGTCAACTCTTCTCATGAGGTGGCCAAAGTACTGGAGTTTCAGCTTTAGCATCATTCCTTCCAAAGAAATCCCAGGGCTGATCTCCTTCAGAATGGACTGGTTGGATCTCCTTGCAGTCTAAGGGACTCTCAAGAGTCTTCTCCAACACCACAGTTCAAACACATCAATTCTTCAGTACTCAGCCTTCTTCACAGTCCAACTCTCACATCCATACATGCCCACAAGAAAAACCATAGCCTTGACTAGACGGACCTTACTCGGTAAAATAATATTTCTGCTTTTGAATATGCTATCTAGGTTGGCCATAACTTTTCTTCCAAGGAGTAGGCGTCTTTTAATTTTGTGCCTGCAGTCACCATCTGCAGTGATTTTGGAGCCCCCCAAAATAAAGTCTGACACTGTTTCCACTTTTTCCCCTTCTATTTCCCATGAAGTGATGGGACCGGATGCCATGATATTCATTTTCTGAAAGTTCAGCTTTAAGCCAACATTTTCACTCTCCTCTTTCACTTTTACAAGAGGCTTTTAGTTCCTCTTCACTTTCTGCCATAACAGTGGTGTCTTCTGCATATCTGAGGTTATTGATATTTCTCCCAGCANTATTCATTTTCTGAAAGTTCAGCTTTAAGCCAACATTTTCACTCTCCTCTTTCACTTTTACAAGAGGCTTTTAGTTCCTCTTCACTTTCTGCCATAACAGTGGTGTCTTCTGCATATCTGAGGTTATTGATATTTCTCCCAGCAATCTTGATTCCAGCTGGTGTCTCTTCCAGTCCAGCGTTTCTCATGATGGACTCTGCATATAAGTTAAATAATCAGGGTGACAATATACAGCCTTGACTTCCTCCTTTTCCTATTTGGAACCAGTCTGCTGTTCCATGTCCAGTTCTAACTGTTGCTGACTGACCTGCATACAGATTTCTCAAGAGGCAGGTTAGGTGGTCTGGTATTCCCATCTCTTTTAGAATTTTCNGTACTCCTTTTCCTATTTGGAACCAGTCTGTTGTTCCATGTCCAGTTCTAACTGTTGCTTCCTGACCTGCATACAGATTTCTCAAGAGGCAGGTTAGGTGGTCTGGTATTCCCATCTCTTTCAGAATTTTCCACAGTTGATTGTGATCCACACAGTCAAAGGGTTTGGCATAGTCAATAAAGCAGAAATAGATGTTTTTCTGGAACTCTCTTGCTTTTTCCATGATCCAGCAGATGTTGGCAATTTGATCTCTGGTTCCTCTGCCTTTTCTAAAACCAGCTTGAACATCAGGGAGTTCATGGTTCACGTATTGCTGAAGCCTGGCTTGGAGAATTTTATCATAGTAGCATTATTTCCTATACAGTTCCAAGTCACTTCAGTCGTGTCCTACTATTGTAAACCTGTGGACTGTAGCCTGCCAGGCTCTCTGTCCATGGGATTCTCCAGGCAAGAATACTGGAGTGGGTTGCTGTGTCCTCTTCCAGGGGGTCTTCCTAACCCTCGGATGGAACCCGCATCTCTTATTTTTCCTGCATTGGCAGGTGAGTTCTTTATCACTAGTGTCACCTGGGAAGCCCAGCAACATTATTTACAAAAGTCAAAATATGGAGGCAACCTAAGTGAGATGAGGGGAAAGGCAAGTGAGGAAAGAAAGTGAGATATATAAGCTATAAGATATAAATAAATAGGGTACACAGAAGTGATTTACAGCATAGGGAATATAGCCAATTAATAAAAAACTTATCTGGTGTCTAATAGAAATATCAAATCATTATGTTGTACATTTGAAACTAACATTTTGAGTAATCTCACTTCAATAAAAAATCTAAATAATATTGTTTTTAATAAAGGATTTTTGTGAAATAATTTGAACTTTCCAAGTGGGCTTTATTTATCAGTGGATAAATTCAACTTGAAAATAGCTTTGATATTTATTGATCAAGACACTTTGTTAAATACCCTTGATAAGACTATGAAAGAAGGTGGGTGGTTAATTCTTATAGATTCCTATATATTTAATAAACATTTAACCTCTGATTTAGTCAAGTTAAATCTTAATCAAATTATGATAACACAGTATATTATGAAGAAAGGGTATCAAACAACACTTTCTGCAAACATAGAAAAAAGAAAATTAAAATATGCTAATAAAGTGTGTCTGAAACATTTCTAGCCAAAGACTTCTTTTAATCAGGAGATACACAGATTCAAATGGTACCTGATTTCAACATGTTTAGCACGTTATTTAATTTGAGGAAATGTGTTTGAAGCATTCAGACAAGACTGCATTTATTTTGACACTGAAAACTGCACAAGAAATCTCCATTTTCCATAAGACAATGTGAGAAACTAAATCATAGGCTGATAGATGATCTTTTGACAGCCCAGCTAACCAATGTTTCAACCATATTACTAAACATAACATTTTAAAGACAATCCAGAATGAAAGTTGATATTATTAATCCAAAAGGGAAAAAGCACTCAGTTCAAGCCCTGTGCAATGGTTTATGTCAGATCATTGCTAGTCTGTACCAGAAATTTGTGTCAGTCACGTTTTTCGAAACTTTTCACATCATATATGTTTGTGTGTTAGTTGCTCAGTTGTGTCCAACTCTTTGCGACCCCATGGATTGTAGCCCTCCAGGATCCCCTTTCCACGGGATTTTCCAGACAAGAGTACTGGAGTGGGTTGCCATTTCTTCCTCGAGGGGATCTTACCAATCCAGAGACTGAGAATCTGCTGCATTGCAGGCAGATTCTTTACCATCTGAGCAGCCAGGAAAGCTCATCATATAGATGCTACATAAAACTCAAGTTGGACAAAATCAGGAAAGAAAAGAAAAATCAAACTCACATTTTATGTATTTGAATTATTTGATATATTTTGATGCATTTTAAGCATGCAAATATTCCAAAGTAAAAAAAAAAAAAACTATCTTTGATTCTAAATAGAATAACATATACAATAATTGTAATGTTACATCATAAGAGACAGTTTTCCAATCAGACTTTCTAAGGTCTAAATGACAAATATGTGAATATCAGTCAGCAGTAGAGTCTCCAGTGTCCATGACAGATAGCACTAGGTCATCAGAGCAGAGTTTTTCAGCTGAAGCCAAATGTTTNATCATAAGAGACAGTTTTCCAATCAGACTTTCTAAGGTCTAAATGACAAATATGTGAATATCAGTCAGCAGTAGAGTCTCCAGTGTCCATGACAGATAGCACTAGGTCATCAGAGCAGAGTTTTTCAGCTGAAGCCAAATGTTTTCAGAACTGTTCTCAACATGGTACTCCAGACATTATTACTATTCTATTCTGTCATTTGAAATTTGCCATCCTAAAATTCGGCAAATACTAGTTCTGTAAGTGTCTAAATATTGTTAAAGTGAATCTGATATTGATTTTTAAAATATTTTTAGTATTAAATATTTTATTTTTGCATTTGCACATAATGTCTACTAGGCTATTGCCAAGATCCAGAAAATGATTCAAACTTGAAAAAGATAGAAAAGTGAGCATATTTGTGACTAGGCTAATTAAAATAAAACTGTTAATTATATGCATTTATAAAATTTATATTTTAAAAATAATATGTTTATTAGAAGACAGTTAAGATATAAAAATTAACCAAAAAAGTAAATCTAAACAACCCATAAAAATATTCATTATTTGGCATAATATGCAAACACATTTATCATTCTCCCTGAGTATTGAATTAAAATATTAAGCCACAAGTATGAGTTAACAAAGATATCTGGGGACTTAAGATACCTTCTGTGATCCACTGGACAGCATGAGGATTTGTAAAGCCTTGACAGAATCTTTTCCTCAGTGTTTCAGCAGGTCTGCAGTGCCATCTTTTGATTATTTACATATTTTCTGAATGTACCATTGGCATAACCATAATTGGCAACTGGTACAAACTCAACAATGGTCCCCTGGCTCATGGAGTAAGAGTGGTTATGGAAGAGAACCAAAGTGGAGACACCCTGCAAATCTACCTCCACCCCATCCCCACTGGGTTTCCTTTCCTCCTACACTATACAATACCAAAACAAAAGGAACTTATTGAGTAGTACCACCATCGCAAAACAAGGATGCTAAAGGTGATGCTATCTACCAAGTGCTCACTCTCCTTTTGGCCAGTGCAAAAACTAGGTGGGTCTTGGGAATGATTGCAGGTTATTATAAACTTTAGGAAGGAGTGATTTCAATTGTGATTTTCATTTCAGATATAGGTCTATGAGAGCATAGATATTCCATAGCCTCTTGTATGCTGTATGCAGTTTCTGACTTAGAAGTCATTTTCTCTATCTATATTAATAAGGGCAATCAGAAGTAGATCACTTTCACCTGGATAGAGTAGTATATCTTCACTATTTTAAATTACATTTATACCAATATGTATTTGGTCATCATATAATTGGTAGGATCTTGAGCCTTTTGATATGTCACAGATCTTTAAGCTCATTCATCCTTTCTATGAAAATATGCTAATTTGCCTTGAGAAACAAGAACTCATAAGTATCTTAAATATCTTAGAAATGTACAAATATGCTAGAAAGTTATGTGGTAAGCTAAAAGAAATTCCAGGCACCTGTCACATCAGTGCAATGACGTTCCATTTTCTGGGGCTTGTTTGAAATAGACTTGCCATATGTAAAGGTAAATTGCTATACTTTGTACTATCTTCCACAAATAAAGAGGCATAGTGGGATTTTTGGATTTTGGAGGCAACATGTACCACCTTTGGGTACACTGTTCTGATCATTTTGCTGAACAAACTACAAGGGTTCCAGTTTGGAGTAGGACTCATAAAAAGAGAGTTCTTCAAGTCCAGGCTGCTGTGTAAACTACCTAAGCCTTGAGTATCATGACCAATGATACTTTCTAAGTGTCTTTTGCACTTATGGATGCTTTATGGAGACTCTGCTGAGCTCCAGTGAGGGAAACATTGGGCAGATCCATAATTTGGAGCAGTGTCTTTTCATCCTGTCAGTGATGATTCTCCATTTGAGAAGCAGCTCCTAGCTAATGACTGTTAAAGACTGAACATCTGGCTATAAGACATCAACCAAATATTAGGCCTAAGTTTCCTTCACCAACTCAACATTTTCGTTCCAATAAATAAATAAAGTAGACATTCACTGCCATTGAATTGGGATCATATATGAAAGACACGATCCAACTATAATGGATTTGGAAGACAAAATTGCACAAATAGTTGGCTCAAACATCCACAGTATCTTCCTTTGTTGGTTTGTTACCCTTCGTTGACCTCTCCTTTGGTGTTTGGCTAGTTCTTGCAGCCAGGTAACAAAAGATAATATTTGGAGGTCTGGTTTGTGGATGGATCTGTCTGGTATGTTGATACTAGCCAGCACTGTCTTATTGATGGTTGCACAAACGGTCAACAGCAGAACATATATTCATCTAGGGCAGAGAAACGGCACTGGTTGCCTGGTCTAGAGTCAACAATTTATTGAGAATGCCAGGCATTCTCTAGTATAAGGTGCCAAGTTTAGTTCAATCATCTCTCCAAAATGCTCCTTTTAGGTCCAAACCTGAGAAAGACATTTTGGAATACATTAGTAAGCAGAACAGACTCACATCTCTCATGAATTTCTGCGTTTAGATTGACAACCACTTTATAGTTTTCCCAAGAACAATTGTTGGTAATTTATCATTTTTTTATGACTTGAGAACTTATTTTAGTAGTTTTGCTCAAATGAAGAATGATTATTATATGAGGAAAAATAATGTCCAAACGACATTTCTTTAATTTAAAGAGGAATGTTGTCATTACTCAATTCTTTCTTATCCTTTTTTTTGTATTTTTAAACATTATTTATTTATTATTTTCAATTTTGTCTGCACTTGGTCTTTATCGCTGCACACAGACTTTCTCTAGTTGGGGTGCGCAGGCCTCTCACTGCTGTGGTTTCTCTTGTGGAGCATAGGTTCTATTAGCAGATTTCAGTGTGGAACAACTAAATGTATGGGTTTAGTTGCTCTTCGGCATGTAGAATCTTCCCAGATCTGGAATCAAACTCTCGTCCCCTTCATTGGTTGGCGGAGTCTTAACCACTGGAACACTAGGACACTTCTTTCATTTCCTCTTTAAATACAGAATTTTATAATACATACTGTGACAGACCATGATGTTCAAACATAAGAAACTATTATTAATTTTTATCTTGTTATGCTCATTATAGTATATAGATTTATCACAGATTAACTAGTATGCTATTGCTGTTGTTATTNGTTCCAAGTCACTTCAGTCGTGTCCTACTATTGTAAACCTGTGGACTGTAGCCTGCCAGGCTCTCTGTCCATGGGATTCTCCAGGCAAGAATACTGGAGTGGGTTGCTGTGTCCTCTTCCAGGGGGTCTTCCTAACCCTCGGATGGAACCCGCATCTCTTATTTTTCCTGCATTGGCAGGTGAGTTCTTTATCACTAGTGTCACCTGGGAAGCCCAGCAACATTATTTACAAAAGTCAAAATATGGAGGCAACCTAAGTGAGATGAGGGGAAAGGCAAGTGAGGAAAGAAAGTGAGATATATAAGCTATAAGATATAAATAAATAGGGTACACAGAAGTGATTTACAGCATAGGGAATATAGCCAATTAATAAAAAACTTATCTGGTGTCTAATAGAAATATCAAATCATTATGTTGTACATTTGAAACTAACATTTTGAGTAATCTCACTTCAATAAAAAATCTAAATAATATTGTTTTTAATAAAGGATTTTTGTGAAATAATTTGAACTTTCCAAGTGGGCTTTATTTATCAGTGGATAAATTCAACTTGAAAATAGCTTTGATATTTATTGATCAAGACACTTTGTTAAATACCCTTGATAAGACTATGAAAGAAGGTGGGTGGTTAATTCTTATAGATTCCTATATATTTAATAAACATTTAACCTCTGATTTAGTCAAGTTAAATCTTAATCAAATTATGATAACACAGTATATTATGAAGAAAGGGTATCAAACAACACTTTCTGCAAACATAGAAAAAAGAAAATTAAAATATGCTAATAAAGTGTGTCTGAAACATTTCTAGCCAAAGACTTCTTTTAATCAGGAGATACACAGATTCAAATGGTACCTGATTTCAACATGTTTAGCACGTTATTTAATTTGAGGAAATGTGTTTGAAGCATTCAGACAAGACTGCATTTATTTTGACACTGAAAACTGCACAAGAAATCTCCATTTTCCATAAGACAATGTGAGAAACTAAATCATAGGCTGATAGATGATCTTTTGACAGCCCAGCTAACCAATGTTTCAACCATATTACTAAACATAACATTTTAAAGACAATCCAGAATGAAAGTTGATATTATTAATCCAAAAGGGAAAAAGCACTCAGTTCAAGCCCTGTGCAATGGTTTATGTCAGATCATTGCTAGTCTGTACCAGAAATTTGTGTCAGTCACGTTTTTCGAAACTTTTCACATCATATATGTTTGTGTGTTAGTTGCTCAGTTGTGTCCAACTCTTTGCGACCCCATGGATTGTAGCCCTCCAGGATCCCCTTTCCACGGGATTTTCCAGACAAGAGTACTGGAGTGGGTTGCCATTTCTTCCTCGAGGGGATCTTACCAATCCAGAGACTGAGAATCTGCTGCATTGCAGGCAGATTCTTTACCATCTGAGCAGCCAGGAAAGCTCATCATATAGATGCTACATAAAACTCAAGTTGGACAAAATCAGGAAAGAAAAGAAAAATCAAACTCACATTTTATGTATTTGAATTATTTGATATATTTTGATGCATTTTAAGCATGCAAATATTCCAAAGTAAAAAAAAAAAAAACTATCTTTGATTCTAAATAGAATAACATATACAATAATTGTAATGTTACATCATAAGAGACAGTTTTCCAATCAGACTTTCTAAGGTCTAAATGACAAATATGTGAATATCAGTCAGCAGTAGAGTCTCCAGTGTCCATGACAGATAGCACTAGGTCATCAGAGCAGAGTTTTTCAGCTGAAGCCAAATGTTTTCAGAACTGTTCTCAACATGGTACTCCAGACATTATTACTATTCTATTCTGTCATTTGAAATTTGCCATCCTAAAATTCGGCAAATACTAGTTCTGTAAGTGTCTAAATATTGTTAAAGTGAATCTGATATTGATTTTTAAAATATTTTTAGTATTAAATATTTTATTTTTGCATTTGCACATAATGTCTACTAGGCTATTGCCAAGATCCAGAAAATGATTCAAACTTGAAAAAGATAGAAAAGTGAGCATATTTGTGACTAGGCTAATTAAAATAAAACTGTTAATTATATGCATTTATAAAATTTATATTTTAAAAATAATATGTTTATTAGAAGACAGTTAAGATATAAAAATTAACCAAAAAAGTAAATCTAAACAACCCATAAAAATATTCATTATTTGGCATAATATGCAAACACATTTATCATTCTCCCTGAGTATTGAATTAAAATATTAAGCCACAAGTATGAGTTAACAAAGATATCTGGGGACTTAAGATACCTTCTGTGATCCACTGGACAGCATGAGGATTTGTAAAGCCTTGACAGAATCTTTTCCTCAGTGTTTCAGCAGGTCTGCAGTGCCATCTTTTGATTATTTCCATATTTTCTGAATGTACCATTGGCATAACCATAATTGGCAACTGGTACAAACTCAACAATGGTCCCCTGGCTCATGGAGTAAGAGTGGTTATGGAAGAGAACCAAAGTGGA
Organism: Neotragus pygmaeus; assembly: GCA_006410875.1. Taxonomy (NCBI): domain Eukaryota; kingdom Metazoa; phylum Chordata; class Mammalia; order Artiodactyla; family Bovidae; genus Neotragus; species Neotragus pygmaeus. Next base: position 417,488 of record SJYV01053574.1, on the reverse strand, counting down.
GACACCCTGCAAATCTACCTCCACCCCATCCCCACTGGGTTTCCTTTCCTCCTACACTATACAATACCAAAACAAAAGGAACTTATTGAGTAGTACCACCATCGCAAAACAAGGATGCTAAAGGTGATGCTATCTACCAAGTGCTCACTCTCCTTTTGGCCAGTGCAAAAACTAGGTGGGTCTTGGGAATGATTGCAGGTTATTATAAACTTTAGGAAGGAGTGATTTCAATTGTGATTTTCATTTCAGATATAGGTCTATGAGAGCATAGATATTCCATAGCCTCTTGTATGCTGTATGCAGTTTCTGACTTAGAAGTCATTTTCTCTATCTATATTAATAAGGGCAATCAGAAGTAGATCACTTTCACCTGGATAGAGTAGTATATCTTCACTATTTTAAATTACATTTATACCAATATGTATTTGGTCATCATATAATTGGTAGGATCTTGAGCCTTTTGATATGTCACAGATCTTTAAGCTCATTCATCCTTTCTATGAAAATATGCTAATTTGCCTTGAGAAACAAGAACTCATAAGTATCTTAAATATCTTAGAAATGTACAAATATGCTAGAAAGTTATGTGGTAAGCTAAAAGAAATTCCAGGCACCTGTCACATCAGTGCAATGACGTTCCATTTTCTGGGGCTTGTTTGAAATAGACTTGCCATATGTAAAGGTAAATTGCTATACTTTGTACTATCTTCCACAAATAAAGAGGCATAGTGGGATTTTTGGATTTTGGAGGCAACATGTACCACCTTTGGGTACACTGTTCTGATCATTTTGCTGAACAAACTACAAGGGTTCCAGTTTGGAGTAGGACTCATAAAAAGAGAGTTCTTCAAGTCCAGGCTGCTGTGTAAACTACCTAAGCCTTGAGTATCATGACCAATGATACTTTCTAAGTGTCTTTTGCACTTATGGATGCTTTATGGAGACTCTGCTGAGCTCCAGTGAGGGAAACATTGGGCAGATCCATAATTTGGAGCAGTGTCTTTTCATCCTGTCAGTGATGATTCTCCATTTGAGAAGCAGCTCCTAGCTAATGACTGTTAAAGACTGAACATCTGGCTATAAGACATCAACCAAATATTAGGCCTAAGTTTCCTTCACCAACTCAACATTTTCGTTCCAATAAATAAATAAAGTAGACATTCACTGCCATTGAATTGGGATCATATATGAAAGACACGATCCAACTATAATGGATTTGGAAGACAAAATTGCACAAATAGTTGGCTCAAACATCCACAGTACCTTCCTTTGTTGGTTTGTTACCCTTCGTTGACCTCTCCTTTGGTGTTTGGCTAGTTCTTGCAGCCAGGTAACAAAAGATAATATTTGGAGGTCTGGTTTGTGGATGGATCTGTCTGGTATGTTGATACTAGCCAGCACTGTCTTATTGATGGTTGCACAAACGGTCAACAGCAGAACATATATTCATCTAGGGCAGAGAAACGGCACTGGTTGCCTGGTCTAGAGTCAACAATTTATTGAGAATGCCAGGCATTCTCTAGTATAAGGTGCCAAGTTTAGTTCAATCATCTCTCCAAAATGCTCCTTTTAGGTCCAAACCTGAGAAAGACATTTTGGAATACATTAGTAAGCAGAACAGACTCACATCTCTCATGAATTTCTGCGTTTAGATTGACAACCACTTTATAGTTTTCCCAAGAACAATTGTTGGTAATTTATCATTTTTTTATGACTTGAGAACTTATTTTAGTAGTTTTGCTCAAATGAAGAATGATTATTATATGAGGAAAAATAATGTCCAAATGACATTTCTTTAATTTAAAGAGGAATGTTGTCATTACTCAATTCTTTCTTATCCTTTTTTTTTGTATTTTTAAACATTATTTATTTATTATTTTTAATTTTGTCTGCACTTGGTCTTTATCGCTGCACACAGACTTTCTCTAGTTGGGGTGCGCAGGCCTCTCACTGCTGTGGTTTCTCTTGTGGAGCATAGGTTCTATTAGCAGATTTCAGTGTGGAACAACTAAATGCATGGGTTTAGTTGCTCTTCGGCATGTAGAATCTTCCCAGATCTGGAATCAAACTCTCGTCCCCTTCATTGGTTGGCGGAGTCTTAACCACTGGAACACTAGGACACTTCTTTCATTTCCTCTTTAAATACAGAATTTTATAATACATACTGTGACAGACCATGATGTTCAAACATAAGAAACTATTATTAATTTTTATCTTATGCTCATTATAGTATATAGATTTATCACAGATTAACTAGTATGCTATTGCTGTTGTTATTTAGTTGCTAAGTTGTGTCTGACTCTTTGTGACCCCATGGATGTTAGCCCACCAGGCCCCTCTGTCCACCGATTTCCCCAGGTGTGCATACTGGAGTGGGTTGCCATTTCCTTCTCCAGGGCATCTTGCTGACCCAGGGATTGAACCTGTGTCTCCTTCATTGCAGGCGGATTCTTTACCACTGAACTAGCAGAGAAGCCCAGTATGGTATCATTAGACATTTAATTTGTTTTTTGTAATTTTACTACTGCAACAATTACCACAATAAGTATATTTGCATTTACCTCTTATATACAGTAAATCTATAGCTTTATATACAGTAACAAGTAGCACCTTAGAATAAAACTTTTAAAAATTTCAAGTTAACATGTAAGGGAATATATAACATTTTAAAATGCTTGCATTAAAATATAGATTAGTATCAATAAATTATATATATAAGATATTAAAATAACTACTCAGTGATATAATTTATCTCTTTATTCAATTCTTTTACATCCCTCAGTAAGGACCTGTAATTTTTTGTATGTAAATTTTTGTGTGTCTCTTGTTATACTTATTCCTATGTCATATTTTTTTTGCTATTCTGAATGGATTTTCTTTTTTATTATATGTTCAAATTAGTTGTTACTGGCATAAAAAGCTATTGATTCTTACATACTTGGTTGAAAATAGACACCTTTTTGAAAAGTCTTATAAAATTATTCAAATATTCTTATAGAATAAAATATCTTTATTTCAGTAGGCAGTGCAAATTGAATTTGATTTCAGTGTTCTTTGCCTTTTCTCTGTAGATATTCATATCTCCATATATATTTTTTAAGAAAAAAAAGATAAAAGATAATGAAAATAATTTTCGTAGGCATAAAATTCTTGGGTCACAATATTTTCCTCAGACTCTGATTTAATCCCAGTTTTGCCAAATTATTTTCATCTACCTTTGAGAGGAAAAAAAAATTCATAATGTCCTATGCAATTTCCTGATGTGAGTGGACTTTAGTTAGGACTCCTTTGCCTTCTTTTAATGACTTTTCCCCTGCTCCTACCATCCATTTGAATTACTATAACTTCTGAAGTTTATAGTAAACTTCAATCCTGCTTCCAAGGATTTTTCTATTGATGGAATCTATCCTAAGGACCCATGCCCCCCATCACTACTGCTATTGGTTCAATGTGCTCAATTTTTTTTAGGAGGATGTTTTTCCTAGGTGTTGAAAGAGATGACCAGAATATTTGGAAACTTGCCCTGTTTGCTTCAGAGATTTTTACCTGGGGTGTTAAGGTCCAGTTTCTGTTACAGATAGAGTGCTAGTTATATAAGACTTACAACAGAGAGGAAAGTGAAACATGCTAATTTTTAACTTTTTAATCTAAGCCATGGACTTCCATGGTGGCTCAGTGGTAAAGAATCTGTCTGCTAATTCAGGAGATGCAGGTTTGATGCCTGGGTTGGGAAGATCCCCTGGAGAAGGAAATGGCAACGCACTCCAGTGTTCTTACCTGGGGAACCCATGGACAGAGGAGCCTGGTGGGCTCTAGTCCATGAGTTTGCAAAGAATTGGACACACTTAGTGGCTAAACTAGAACAGCAACAACATTTTGTGCCTATTACATGATGTAAAGGCTGAAACAGTGTTCCAGGTCCACTAGCTGAAAATAATAGATGATGAACTAAGACTTCTGGGCTTATCTGTAATTTAAAAATTAAAGAACAGAGAGTTGAGCAGACTTTTCAGAACTGGCAATATTGTTACACATGAGAGAGGCAGTCTATACTTTTCTGGATGAAAGGAAATTCTGTGAATCATTAAATTAAAATCAAATTAGGGGAAAAGGTCGACTGAGGGATTCATTTTTCATTAAATATATACATCTCACCCCTTTCCTTACATTTTAAATTTTAAAGAGGTTGTTTTGGTTGCTACATTTTTGTTTTCTTTCTACCTAGTTCTGCTTTTCTGTCATGGCTTACAATATCATATTTCAAAGACAATGCTGAAAGTTCTCTGGGGACTTGTGTTGCTTTATTGAGTAATCTTTGATCAGATTGTAATGGAAATCCCTGCAGGTGATATAAAATGTGTACATATATTTGAATACATAAAATATGTATTTTTTTATTTCATCCATCTTTGACATTTCTAAATATGGACTTATTTAGCATGTTGGCCTCCAAACAACAGACTCATCTTGGGGGTATATTTCAAAAGAGTGATGATTTTAAAAATTGATGATGAAAATAATTGGATTTATAAATTCTTTGAAAATCAGGGATCCTGTCTCAATAGCAATAGTAAAAACTGCAACTGAAGTATATACAAAAACTGAGACTAAAGATGTATAATGTCCTTGTTCTATTAAATCTGTTTTAAATTGTGTTAACCATCATGCTATTCACAAGGTTGGATGGCTTAAATGTTTAATACTAATACAGTTGTTTATTTAATCTGAGAGATAATTTGTATATAAAAGAAATATGTGATTCTACCTCTACTGACATTTATAAGTTCAACGAGCCTAGATTTTATGCATATATTATGTACGTATTCTTATATACGTTCATATTAGGTTTTGACAGAAGAGCAGGGGTACAAAAAATTAGGGTTATCCATTTGTTCAGATGTCACTCGTTAAATTATCATTTTTTCCCCTAAGGCTGTATTTACACTTGGATTGTTAGATGGGGTGTGCTGAAGAACAATCTCTAGGATTTGAAACAATTGCAAATAGCCATATTATGATAAGCAGTCAGAGCCAATCAGCTGCTTCAAAGCAATTCCCTTCTGTTTTCTGGTGAAAACAAAAGCGATAGTGAGGGTTTTAAAACTCCTTTTCAGAAAAGAAAAAAAAAATAGGCAAACAAATAAATTGCCACCAACAGAATGCAAATAAAAATACTTGAGATTACAATTCTGAGCTCCTATTTTATATCTTCTTTTTTGAGATGGTCAGTCAGTTATGCCCACAGAAATAGCATAGGAAGAGTATCGGAAAACAAAGTTTACTATAGTCTTAGGTCCTAGAGAAACAGAGTTACCACATGCCACAAGGGACCAAACATGGCGGGTGTTGGGGTGCCAAGGAATAGGGCTCGTGCAAGCAGATCCAGGATCCATGGACGAATACCTTAATTGAAGGTCACAGTAGCATACACAAGAAAAAGGATGAGAAGATTTCATTGGTGGTTTGAATGTTACTAGGTGACAGGCAGTTGAGCATAGGAAGGAGAACTTGTGATATGGAGGGGTTAGCCCCATCCTACCGGTGCATCAGACCTCTTGGGAGGGTCTGCATACTCTATTTTCAGGCATGTATAAGTAGCAGGGAAAAAATTATGAAGTTTCAAAAGTTTATTGAACACTGTAACACTCCTAAAAATTAGAAAGATACCTAGACAGCATATTAAAAAGTAGACATCGTTGTGCTGACAAAGGTCCATAAAGTCAAAGCTATGGTTTTTCCAGTAGTCATGTACAGAAGTGAGAGTTGGATCATAAAGGAAGCTGAGCACAGAAAAATTGAAGCTTTTGAATTGTAGTGCTGGAGAAGGCTCTTTAAAACCCCTTGGACTACAAGGAGATCAAACCGGTGAATCCTAAAGAAAATAAACACTGAATATTCACTGGAAGGACTGATGCTGAAGCTGAAGCTCCAATACTTTGCCCACTTAATGCAAAGAGCTGACTCATTGGAAAAGACCCTGTTGCTGGGAAAGATTGATGGCAGGAGGAGAAGGGGGCAATAGAGGATGGATGAGAAGGTTGGATGGCATCACTGACTCAATGGACATGAGTTTGAGGAGATAGTGGAGAGGGAAATCTGCTATGCTGCAGTTCATGGTGTGGCAAAGAGTTGGACAAGACTTAGCCACTGAACAACAAAGGTTACCATACTAATAACACAGTGTGTTCAAGGCCATCAAGACCACCCTCACATTCAGTTGTTTACTAGAAAGATTCATAAAACTCAGAAAAGTTGTTACAACTAACAGTGAAATGATACAGATCAAAATCAGCAAAAGAAAAAGGCAGATGGGTAGAGTCCAGGAGAGACCAGGCACAAGCTTTCAGTGGTCATCTCCCACTGGAGTCATGTGAATAGTACTTAATGATTCAAGCAGTGATGCATACCAACACACATGGAATATAGCCAACCAGGGAAGTGTATACAAGTGTTAGTCCCCAGGGATTTTACTGTTTGTAGATAAATAATCAGATATACCTGGTTGATCTCAGGTATTCAGTCTCCAGTCACACCTAAGGTCAAACTGGTTTTGCATGGCCTAAGACTCCTACCATAGATCACACTGTCATCATAAACTATTTGATATGTATTAAGGCCCAGGTTAAACAAGAATACTGTTATGAGGCAACAAATTCCAAGGCTTAGAAGTTGTCTCCTAGAAACAAGTCAAGGGACAGACTTTTCTTAATAATGTACAGGGCTTGAACACCCTAGATCTGCTAGTCATCATTTTTTAAACTTTATTGAGGTATAACTGATATACAGAAATTGCATACATTTAATGTAAAAATCTTGATGAATTTGAATGTCTGCTTATACTTGTAATACCATTACCACAACTAAAGTACTAACAAACCATCACCTCCAAAATTTCCTTGAGTTCTTTTATGTTTCACTTTTCTTTATTTCTGGTGAGGACATAGCATAAAATCTATCATCTCTATATATTTTAAAGTGCACAATACTGTATTGCTATGGGTACTTGTGCTATACAGCAGCTCTCTAGAACTTATGTAACTGAAAATTTATGTCCACTAAAAGGCAATTCCACATTTTACACACACTCTTTGCCCCTAATAATCACTATTCTATCCTTTGTTTCTATGGATTTGACTATCTTATGTATCTCATATTCATGGAATCATGCAGTATTTGTCCTTCAGCGGTTGCGTATTTCACTTTGTAGTGTCTTCCCATTTCATTTATGGAGAAGTATAGATAACCCTTTGAGATCTGGATTTTGATTCTTTTAGATATGCACCCAGAAGTGAGATTGCTGGATCAAATGGTGGTGCTATTTTCAATTTTTTTTTTGAGGAAACTTCATGTTACTTCCATAGTGGCTGCACAATTTTATACTTTCACCAACAGTATATAAGAGTTCCTTTTTTTTCCATCTCCTTGCTAACACCATCTTCTATTTTTTGATAAGAGCTATCCTAATAGATGTGAGGTTACATCTCATTGTGGTTTTGCTCTGAATTTCCCTATTAATTAGGCATTTTGAATATTTTTTTGTTTTGTATTTGGTAGCCCACTCCAGTGCTCTTGACTGGAAAATCCCATGGACGGAGGAGCCTGGTAGGCTGCAGTCCACGGGGTCGCTAAGAGTCAAACATGACTGAGTGACTTCACTTTCTCTTTTCACCTTCATGCACTGGAGAAGGAAACGGCAACCCACGCCAGTGTTCTTGCCTGGAGAATCCCAGGGACGGGGGGAGCCTGGTGGGCTACCGTCTATGGGGTCACAGAGTCGGATACAACTGAAGTGACTTAGCAGCAGCAGCAGCAGCTGTCTTCTTTGGAGAAATGCTACCCAAGTCATTTGTATATTTTTTAAAGTCAGGTTATTTGTTTCTTTCTCTATTAGGTTGTAGAAGATTCTTATATGTTTTGGATATTAATCCATTATTAGGTAGATTGTTTGCAAATCTTTTCTCCAATCTGTTTGTTATCTTGTCTTTTGATTGTTTTCTCTGCTATGTAGGTTTTTAGTCTTTTATATTTCATTTGTCTATGTTCTGTTTTGTTGCATGTAGTTTTGGTATCAAATCCAAGAAATCATTGCCAAGACCAATATCAAGACATCTTTCTTCTATGTTTTCTCAATAAGTCACACATTTTAAGGATATTCTTTTAAGTTATACATTTTGAGTCAATTTCCACATATAGCATTAAAATGGGATTTCTCCTGTGGTTCAGTGGTAAAGAATCTGCCTGCAATACAGGAGCTTCAGGAGATGAAGGTTTGATCTCTGGGTTGGGAAGATCCTCTGGAAGAGAAACACTCCAGTATTCTTGCCTTGAGAATTCCATGGACAGAGGAGGCTGGCGGACTCATCATAATGAGTCAGATACAATTGAAGCAACTTAGGATGAATATACATAGTGTAAGATATGAGTTCAGTTTCATTCTTACAAGTGGGTATGAAGTTTTCCCAACACCACTTGTTGAAGAGACTATCTTGTTACCATTTATGTATTATTGGCACCAGTTTTTGAGATTGGTTACCCTGTATATTTGGATTTATGTCTATACTTTCTGTTCTGTCCCTTTGGTCAATATGTCTCTTTTTAAACTGCTATCATATTATTATTATTTTTTTTTTTTACTGTAGCTTTGTGATGTATTTTGAAGTCAGAAAGTGTGATGCTGTCAGCTTTGTTCAAGATTTTTTTTTTTTTTGACTATTTAGGACACAACTTAGCAACTGTACAACAAAGATCTTTTATAGTTCCATAGAAATTTAGGTATTTTTTTCTTGTGATGGAATTTTGCTAGGGATTACATTAAATCTATATATCTTTTTGGGTAGTATTTTCATTTTAGCAATATTAATCTTATGATCCATGGATACTAAATATCTTTCCATTTATTTATTTCCATTTAATTTTTTTCACCAGTGTTTTATAGTTTTTCAGTACACAGGTCTTCCACTTCCTCGTTTAAGTTTACTCTTAAGTATTTTGTTCTTTGATACTGTTATAAATGGGGTTATTCCTTTAATTTCCTTTTTATATAGTTGGTGTGTGGAAATAACTGATTTTCATATATTGATTTTGCATCCTGCAATTTATGGCAACCCACTCCAGTGTTCTTGCCTGGAAAATCCCATGGACTGAGGAGCCTGGTAGGCTACAGTCCATGGGGTCGCAAAGAGTCGGACACGATGGAGCGACTTCACCACCAATTTTGATGAATTTATTAGTTCTAAAAGTTTTTCACTGAGTCAATATTTCTATGTATAAGATTGTGTCATCCACAAACTGAGACAATTTTACTTTCTTTCCAGCTTAGATGGCTTTTATTTCTTTTTCTTGAATAATTGCTTTGTCTAGGATTGCCATAAGTGACTATGTTGAATATGAGTAATCAAAGTAGATATCCATGTCTTTTTCTTCTTGTTTTAGAGGAAAAACAGATTTTACTATTGAGTCAAGATTTGAGGCAGACCCTGTTCTAGATCCAGGGGAACATTACTTAAAATGGTAAGGTCACTTTTTAAAATAAAATTTACATTATGCAAGGTGAAGGCACTAAATAAATGAGTAAATAGAGAATACAAGTTCAGAGTTTGAAATGTAATTAAAATAAAAGGGTATCATGGTATTGATAGAAATTTTGGCTAGAGTTTTTATTTTACATTGTTTGATGAGATCAGATAAGATCTTTTTGAGGAAATTATATTTAAGCTGCTGCTACTGCTAAGTCGCTTCAGTCATGTCCGACTCTGTAAAACCCCATAGATGGCAGCCCACCAGGCTCCACTGTCCCTGGGATTCTCCAGGCAAGAACATTGGAGTGGGTTTCCATTTCCTTCTCCAATGCATGAAAGTGAAAAGTGAAAGTGAAGTCACTGAGTTGTGTCCAACCCTCAGTGACCCCATGGACTACAGCCTACCAGGCTCCTCCATCCATGGGATTTTCCAGGCAAGAGCACAGGAGTGGGGTGCCATTGCCTTCTCCTATTTAAGCTGAGACATATATAAATATATCACTATACTGCTATATAAAAATAAGGGAAAACATTAAAATTTAGTAATTAAAGCTAACTGGTGACATATACTCATTAAAAAGTGTAAGTTACTTAAGAAAATAGGAAAAGCCTAGTGTAGTGAAAGCAGATTTTGGGGGCACATGCATCTTGATCATATGTTATAGCTGAATAGGAAGAAGGCAAAGCTTTTCTGACAACAAATGTAGGAATGGGTAAAATACCTCTGGATATTATAACAAGATATTTTGTAAATTAAAAAAAATGAGTAGAAGATTGTCACTGTAGATTTGGCAATCCCCAGCAGCAGCAGCAGCAGCAGTACTGTTATTTTGTAAGTTTGTATGTTATGTTTGTATGTTTGTTATTTTGTATGTATGTTTGTATGTATGTATGTTTGTATGTATGTTTGTATGTTTGTACTATAGCCAATTTTTAAAATGGCTATAGTACCTTTTTTTTTTCTTTCATTTGAAGGGTCAAATCTCTGCCCATATATAAGATTATTAGGGAGTGGTAGGAAATAGAGATGGATAGGGAACTTAAAATCGGTTTAATGAGTGCCTTCAATGCCAGTAAATGAGGGTTTCTTGGGTGCTTATTATCATATAGGACTAAAGAGGTATTATTGTGTTCTTTGTATTACCACTTAACAGTTAATGGTGGGAAAGAATGAATGGGTCAGGAAGGCAAGAGGCAAACTCCCCAAATTCTTTATAAAATGTGGTAATTATTGCTAAATATGACATTAATGACAAAAATAATGACATTACTAACAGTGTAGCAGCATAATGTGGTATAAAGGGCATAGGCCTAACAGGTCAGTAAATCTATGTCTGCTATTAACTGGTTGTGTGACCATAAATAGGTCACTTTACATCACTTAACTTCAGTTCTTCCATTTTTAAATTAACCTTTTAAGGTTCTTCTGAGTTTAAAAATTGTATGATTTAATGTTGAGTGCCTTGTAATAAGATTTAGTTATAATTTGTGTCAAAATTTGCTCAAAAAAAAAAAAGAATCTGAAAATGAAAGGATTTGCATTTGATAATATTCTAGGTTGTATTTTCTGAGTCTCCTTAAATTATCTATATCCCAGTGCATGTGTTCATTAATAATCATTGTGAGCCATATACAAGACAGTGGATTTGGTCTTTCTTCTGCTAATTCTGATTTCTCTCCATTTAAAAAACTTTTCTGCATGCGTCATGCAGATTTCAAGACACCATTAAATAACACGAAATATTTATTTTGATTTATATTAGACATAGTATTCAAAGAGGTGTGGGCTTCATGAGTGAATGAATTGAGTTATGAGTTGATGAATATGATGGACAAATCTTTTAAAGTAAAAAAATGTGGAATTGCAAAACTACCTATAGATGTCTTGTTGGAACTTTGCCATTGCCATATTGTTAATCTTTCCTCTGCTCTCTCTTCATCACTTATTATAAAAGGGGATATTCTTCAGAGAACAAGAATCTTTGTATATGTGACTGACAATAAAAAAGGTAAAAACAAAGTGTTAAGAAATTACACAGATATCTTCCTTTTTAAAAGATATTTTCCTTTAAAAGAATATCCTCTTTTATAATAAGCAATGAGCAATTCCACAATTGTATTATTTCTTCCTTTAAAAGATAAAAGCAAAGTATTAGGAAGCTGAGCAGATAGATGGCTATTTATCGTATCTAAGTTTCACTTTTACTCTGTGGAGAGTAACACACTTGAAGAAGAAACTTGTGTTTCTTGACATGTCTCCATTAAGATGATGTTTTTGTCTGTTCTAATGATATATAACTGGCTGGAAGTAAAATTGTTATCATTATCTCAAGAGAGAAAAATCAGCTATAATATTTGTGCATTTAGAATATAAGGCAAATTATCAACACATAAATATAATTCACAGTAGTACAAATACAGAGTCAAGCAAAGAAGATAATTTTCTGATAAACTGAATATTCTCTGTCTCTTATTATTTAAAATATAGAAAACTAATTTTTTCAAGCAAGCACCCCATTCTTAACTCCCTTCTTAACAATTCAAGATTGTTATATTTGAAACGATTTCAGTCTTATACATATGTACCTAGTCAACTTCCTTCTGTGTTTGGAATATGTAACACTACTGAATTCAAGAAATATGATTTCAAACTCTCAATACTCTAGTGCACACATACACACATATTCCCGTAAGTTGTAAATAGTTGTTATCACTTGTTAGGATAACTTAATTAAACTTCCTTATTAAAAACCTTTAATTCGTTAGTGATAAAATCTTGATTAGTACATTTTCCTGCTAGGTGACCTTCTAATTTAATAGAAAATGAATTTTCAAATGGGAAAAAACGCCTGTGGCAGAGATTTTGTGCTAGTGAATAGAGTTTGCAATACACATAGGGACATATTTGAGCCTAATTAGTAAGGGTGCAAATGAATTTTTATTTCATACACCAGAAGTGTCATTGATGAACCACAGTGAGGAATTTGAAATGCATTCAGATTGGCAGTGTGGGACTGAAATCTGTGGGAAAATCACAAGCTAATTCATTGATTGCCTCTTGGAAATTACTGCTGTTAATTGTTAGGTAATTAACATGGAGCTACAATTATATTGGCCTAAGGGGGTGATTAATGTTTCAACATGTCACATTAGCAGCCGCTGGATTTTCAAAGCGTTTCTTTTCACATGGTAAGGGAGACAGATGGTATATTGTCTATGGATTTTTTTTTTTTAACTAAAGTTTATGCTGAAAGCAAGTATGTGAATTTCCTGTTCTTGAGCCTCCTTTTATAGATCTAAATTTTAACAAAATAATTTGATAAATCATGAAATAATGTAATATTCCATGATATTTCTCTACTTAAAATATATTGTTAAATAAGAAATTTATTTTAATTTTGTAAAAGCAAAACTGTCTTCAGTTTGAGGAGTCAGCATTTTTCTTTATTACAGGTCTCAAATTATTTAGCTATGGTAAGAAGAAAAAGAATTGTACAGTAACATATTTATAACAATCAATATAATTTAAGCAGAAACCAAATGAACCACGCTGAACAGATGCGTTTAGTAACAGTAATATAGAGTACATTAATATTTCTGTCTTTCAGCATTTCCTACTTCTGTCACCATTTTTTCTCCTTAAAGCTATGTGTTTTCAATAGTCCAGAACCTGTTTGGCCCCATTCATTGTGGCATGGATTTTTCAGAATTGTTGTCTGAAGCAAATTGATCTCTAAACATCAAGGCTAAGAATTTAAGAGAAAGAAAAAATAAAAGCAGCTCCTTAATTAGGGAGGACCCATGCAGAAATCAACAATACTTATTAGAAAGTTAGCTCGAGATGTTATATTATGTGTTAAGAATTTTCTATACCAATGCTTTTTAATCTCAATATCATTATGTTAAACCATCACGGAGTTTGGGGTGCAACTATCTTATGATGCAAATAACTATGAAAAATTACATCCAAACTTTAGTTACTTCTATAATTATAAATATCACCTTTGATCTTGCAAATCTAATTTCATTTGAACATTAATTGACATTTTATTGATACCATGGATACAAACATACTTTTCTACAGCAATATTTTGTGGCCCTTCTGTTTTCATTTGGAACCCATTTTGGCTGAAATGGTTAAAAAGTTTTCAAAGTATTTTAATTTTTAATGCAAATCAATGTGGTACATTACATTTTGTAAAAAGATACATTCAATACTAAAACCTAACTGAGTTCCAAAAAATTCTTAAGGTCTCCAAAGGTGGCTTCAATAAAAACTCAATTAAGACGCATTATTTAAAAAAGTAGAATGGATATCTAGCAGTTCAAAGAACAACTTCTTTTATAATTTTTTTTTTCTCTGTGAAAATGTGAGATGTCATCTTTCTTGGTAGCCCCATACTGAGGTCTTTGTTGTGACTGCGGGTCTCTAGCTTTTATATTGATTTGTACTACTTCAACAAATGACAGAAATCTTTATTATCTACAGCCAAGCCTTCTATTAACTTTTAATGTCTATTAAAACCAAAAAATGTGAAAGAAAACCAGTACTTCTAATTTAGTCTTTTAAAATAGAGAATTACTGAAATCTCGATTTTAGACAAACCTGCATTCAGATCTTTCTGCATTTCTTTTACATCCCAAATCAATTGCAATTGTTCAAATGCTTATTTTACTACCAAGTTGACATTTCACCTCAGTTTCTCTTTTCTTTGCTTGTTATAATTAAAAAAAAAAAAAAAAAAAGCTTGCCATGCTGGAAAGAGTAGAAGAAAATGCGGTGAGGCTAAATTAAGTGCATACATTTTTTATTGGTGAAAAACTTTCATCAAATGTTTCTTTTCATTCTGCTTTAATAATGGGTTTAAGGTGAAATAAGGGATTCTGAATTTGATTAGAAATTGTAAGCAGTAAGTTAAAATTTGCATTTGAAAGTTCTTTGGGAAAAGTGGAAGACTTTATCTACTTAACTTGGACAGTAGGGGTCACTCTAATTCTTTGAAGATAAAGTAATAGGAAGATTATTAGCCACAGACAAGATGGTTCTTAAAGCTACTTTAGGGGTAGGAGAGAAACTCTTTTCTAAAGTAAAAGCTAAATTATTGCAACTACAAATTTGATGTACACACTACAGACACACACACACACACACACACACTAATTCAGGACTCTGGTTGTCCTGCATTAATTTTTGTAGATATTTTAGAACTACTGTGGTTTTAATCTTGAGTTGTGGTCTGCTGTATATCAAAGGCTTCCAGAAATTCCATGACTAACCCATCTCATGAATGTTATTTGCACATTGCTACTGGCTGTTTTCACTTCACCCAGATTGTAGTGATCTTCATGATTTTTAAAAAATAATTGGTAAATAGCAGTCAGAAAAATATTTAAATTCCCATCAGACATACAAAAAAGAAAATTCATTATGGATACAAATATTGGTTTACCTTTCTTAGAGATCAGTTCAGTCTAAAATGTAGACAAAATGAACTAGTCATTAAGAATGGCATGACACAGTAAAACAGTCATTTAAAAGTCAATTATTCCATGTTTCTAGCTTTTAAGATCCCAAAATCTGGTGTGACAGGTAGAAATGAAAATGACAAATACAGTATTATGAAGTAAGGTGTGTACTTGGAAAGAAAGCAAAGTTGTGGGAAAAAGGAAAGAAAAACTGAACCTGTTGGTATAAATGTAGTTAGTTAGTTCAGTCACTCAGTCGTGTCCGACTCTGCGACCCCCATGAATTGCAGCACGCCAGGTCTCCCTGTCCATCACCAACTCCTGGAGTTCACTCAAACTCACGTTTATCGAGTTGGTGATGCTATCCAGCCATCTCATCCTCTATCGTCCCCTTCTCCACCTGCCCCCAATCCCTCCCAGCATCAGAGTCTTTTCCAATGAGTCAACTCTTCGCATGAGGTGGCCAAAGTACTGTAGTTTAAGCTTCAGCATCATTCCTTCCAAAGAACACTCAGGACTGATCTCCTTTAGAGTGGACGGGTTGGATCTCCTTGCAGTCCAAGGTATAAATTAGTGGTAGTATTTAGCCAATGGAGAGTAAGGGGTATTTCAGGAAGAGTTATGTGCAAAGCACTAGGAAGGAAAGGCTGTGAGAGAAGTTGAGAAAATCAATAGACCTATGGGGACGTGGACTCACAGTTAATGAATATCATGTTACATTTGATGGGCGGAGTCGTGGCAGTAGATGGAAGGAAGCTACTTAAGGATATTTACTGTGAAAGTGAAAGTGAAGTTGCTCAGTCGTGTCCGACTCTTTGCGGCCCCGTGGGCTGTAGCCCACCAGGCTCCTCCGTCCATAGGATTCTCCAGGCAAGAATACTGGAGTGGGCTGCCATTTCCTTCTCCAGGGGATCTTCCCTACCCAGGGATTGAACCCAGGTCTCCCGCATTGCAGGATGCTTTAACCTCTCAGCTACCAGGGAAGTTTTATTGTATTTACAATTTTTACTGTATTTACTATTTTACATATTTACTGTATCCTGTTTATTCGTGTTTACTTCTGTAAGAACTGAGGATCTTAAATGATAAGATGAAGGCCTTTTAAAAAAAAAGTTCACAAAACTATCAGTTATTACTCAAAAATAATCAGAAATCAAGCTTAGACAATCAGTCTTTATTCATGAATTCAGCACAAATTTATCAAATGGCTAATATATGCAAGTCATGGTTTAAGTGTTAGATTTACAAGATCAAATTAAACATATACATTATCATATGTAAAATAGATAGCGAGTGGGAATTCACTGTATGACACAGGGAAACCCAAAGTTGGTGCTTAGTGCCAACCTACAGGGGTGGAATGGGGAGGGAGGTGGGAGGAGAGTGCAGGAGGGAGGGAACATATGTATACCTACGGCTGATTCATGTTGATATGTAGCAGAAACCATCACAATATTTTGAAGTAATTATCCTCTAATTAAAAATTTTAAAAATATATATGTATATCTATATATGAGAAGACTGCTCTTATACAAATTACATTTTAAGTGAAGAAGGTAGATTCCAGAGATGAAATATGACTAAACAAATGTAAGGTGTTGAAAGTGCCATGGTGGAAAAAAAACAGGGCAGAGTAAATACAGTGACTTGGAGAAAGAAGCCACTTGGCATAGCTCATATAGAGGAGGTTCCCAGAGAAGGAGGCCAATGACTTGTCACCTGTTGAGAAAAAGGAATGAGCTACTTGAGGATTTGGAGAACTGGCATTTCAGGAAAAAGGGATAGTAAACACAAAAGCCTGAAGGCACTTTGTTTTAAAATATTTATTCATTTATTTATTTGGCTGCATCAGATCTTAGTTGCAGCTTGCAGGATCTTCATTGAGGCATGCAGGATCTAGTTTCCTCTGACCAGGCATCGAACGAAGGCCCCCTGCATTAGGAGTACAGAGTCTTAGCCAGTGGATCACCCTGAAAAACTTCAGAGTCTTAGTCAGTGGACCACCTGAAGGCACTTTAATAGAAAAACATTCTGAGAATAGCAATAATGATTACTCTTGACCCATTGGAGGTAAATAACACACCGGAGCAATTTTGAGTACAGAATCTGGTATCCACCTAATCTGAATTTAAATTCTGGTCAGCAATCAGGGACCTTAGGCAGGTTATGTAAGAATGATAATCCTCAATGTTCTCAGAAATGTGGTAATACTTTACATATCGGGCTTCCTTGGTGGCTCAGCGGTAAAGAATCCTTCAATTCAGAAACCACAGGAGACATGGGTTCAATCCCTTGGTCAGGAAGATCCCTTGGAGGAAGGCATGGCAACCCACTCCAGTATTCTTGCCTGGAGAATCCCCATGGACAGACAAGCCTGGTGGGCTACAGTCCATTGGGTCACAGAGAGTCGGATGAGACTGAAGTGACTTAACACACACACACACTCACCATACATATCAAGTAATTTCTGTCATCTATTTAAGATATAACAGTGATAGAACTTTTAGCTGAGTTCCCAGCAGATTTGTAGGCAGTGAATAAAGCTTACCTTACCTTTTTCAGATCCATCTCCTCTTCTGCAGTGTGGAACTGTGCTACTTACCAACTCAGCATGTGTTTGTTTGTTAATCCTCAAATAGTATGTTTGCATGTTTTGGAGCTTCCCAGGTGCTCTAGTGGTAAAGAAATTACCTGCTAATACAAGAGACATATTGATCCTTGGGTTGGGAAGTTCCCCTGGAGGAGGAGATGGCAACCCACTCCTATTCTTGCCTGGACAATCCCATGGACAGAGGAGCCTAGGGGGCTACAGTCAATGGGGCTGCAAAGAGTTTGACACAACTGAGTGAGCCCAAAATATGTATATCTATCTTTACAGTGAACTCATTTTTTTTTTCATTCTTAAATCAAAATTAGATAAAGAGTATCATAAAGAATAAAAGCTAGCCCATAGGAAGGGAATATGTTGTTTGTTCTCCATTATCCTTAATCAATCCTTAATCATTCTTACTATTATTCCAAATGTATAAGAAAAGTATCCAGCATATTTCAGGCCCATGTAAGAAATGATTACATTTGGGAATAAAGAATATAGATGCATCAAAATTTTTTCTAAGAAACCGCCAAAGCAGACTATTTTTGTAGGCCTGCCAATTTTGAGTGAGTCTTTTAAAATCACTTAGCTGGCTCCCATTGTTTTGTTCTACCTCTAATTTATCTGTGGACACTGCTTCTAAATAAGACTCTTCTTATCCCATAACTAAAATGCTTCCTTTGGCTCCAGCATTTCCAACAATCCTGTTCTTAACTTTTCTCTCCTACTTCTTTTGTTGACAATATATCTCTTACTATTGAGCCTCATTGCCGATTCCTTAAACCTCTTTTTCAAAATAAATCCTCTGACCTTCTTTTTCTAAAGTCTAATGACCAAAACAGACTCTCACCAGCCCTCCAAGTAATCTTATCTCTTCTGTCACTGACTGTATAAATTTACGCCTGCCACAGGCAAACCGAGTTCAGTCATGTTTTGTGAATACTTACAACAGAATCTCCTTGTGTAATGGCATCCTATTTATTCTTCTTTTTCATTCTCCTCATAACTTCCCCCTGACTTTTTCCTTGATAGACTACACAGTTTATTTCTGGATGTTCCAAGGATTATTCAGGCACACTCCTTATTTTATGACTGAGATCAATATTTCATGTATCTTTCTGCATATAATAAAGAGGTAAGTTGTTACAACAGAAAGGGACCTTAAAAATAATGTAATTCAATCTTTATTTTACATAATAAGAAAGGAATTTAGGCTATATTTTAGAACCAGATCTTCACAACTCTTACTCCATTTTCTTTGCAGTTCACAAAAGATCATAAAGCTATGGCTTGAATGTGCTTTGTTTGACCCTCATGCTTTTAAATATTTTTAGTTGTTTCCAAACTTGAATAATCTGAAATTTCATATAGAACTCTGGATTTCCAAATTCTCTTAGAAGTCAGATTATTTGATATTTCTTGATGCTCATGATTTGACAGTGCTTGGCTAACTCTAAGAAGCACTCACATTAAAGAGATTGGTCTCTCCAACTGGCCATTTTCAATGATTCTCTACTATTTCATACTCTTTATTATTGATTTATGTTACTTGCCTGTCCCCCTACAGGGATTTTATTATGATTCCTTTCTCTATAGCCAAATGATTCTCATGTGAGCTGATGAAAACTTGAGAAATTTGGCTGAATTTTCACATTTCTGGGGATCTAGGACTGCAAAGAAGTATCAGACATACAGCTCATAGATATGCTATTGACCTGTAAGTGTACAAGGGTGCTTCAATGGATCTGTGAAATTCCACAAGTATGCTCCATGAGTTTTCTCTGTGTGAGGCATTGAACTAGGCTCCAGGGTCCCAGTGAGACATAAAACAATCCTTGGAGGATTTCACTTGATTATAAAACTGTACAGAAATATTCTCAAGGTTGTGGTGCACTATTATGTCTTATTTGCATCAAAAGTATAAAATAACCAGTGAAAGATACATTTATATCAATGTTATCAATATAATATAATCATAAAGGTAGGGTTCCCTGGTGGCTCAGTTGGTAAAGAAATTGCGTACAATGCAGGAGACCCAAGTTTGATCCCTGGNAATATATCTCTTACTATTGAGCCTCATTGCCGATTCCTTAAACCTCTTTTTCAAAATAAATCCTCTGACCTTCTTTTTCTAAAGTCTAATGACCAAAACAGACTCTCACCAGCCCTCCAAGTAATCTTATCTCTTCTGTCACTGACTGTATAAATTTACGCCTGCCACAGGCAAACCGAGTTCAGTCATGTTTTGTGAATACTTACAACAGAATCTCCTTGTGTAATGGCATCCTATTTATTCTTCTTTTTCATTCTCCTCATAACTTCCCCCTGACTTTTTCCTTGATAGACTACACAGTTTATTTCTGGATGTTCCAAGGATTATTCAGGCACACTCCTTATTTTATGACTGAGATCAATATTTCATGTATCTTTCTGCATATAATAAAGAGGTAAGTTGTTACAACAGAAAGGGACCTTAAAAATAATGTAATTCAATCTTTATTTTACATAATAAGAAAGGAATTTAGGCTATATTTTAGAACCAGATCTTCACAACTCTTACTCCATTTTCTTTGCAGTTCACAAAAGATCATAAAGCTATGGCTTGAATGTGCTTTGTTTGACCCTCATGCTTTTAAATATTTTTAGTTGTTTCCAAACTTGAATAATCTGAAATTTCATATAGAACTCTGGATTTCCAAATTCTCTTAGAAGTCAGATTATTTGATATTTCTTGATGCTCATGATTTGACAGTGCTTGGCTAACTCTAAGAAGCACTCACATTAAAGAGATTGGTCTCTCCAACTGGCCATTTTCAATGATTCTCTACTATTTCATACTCTTTATTATTGATTTATGTTACTTGCCTGTCCCCCTACAGGGATTTTATTATGATTCCTTTCTCTATAGCCAAATGATTCTCATGTGAGCTGATGAAAACTTGAGAAATTTGGCTGAATTTTCACATTTCTGGGGATCTAGGACTGCAAAGAAGTATCAGACATACAGCTCATAGATATGCTATTGACCTGTAAGTGTACAAGGGTGCTTCAATGGATCTGTGAAATTCCACAAGTATGCTCCATGAGTTTTCTCTGTGTGAGGCATTGAACTAGGCTCCAGGGTCCCAGTGAGACATAAAACAATCCTTGGAGGATTTCACTTGATTATAAAACTGTACAGAAATATTCTCAAGGTTGTGGTGCACTATTATGTCTTATTTGCATCAAAAGTATAAAATAACCAGTGAAAGATACATTTATATCAATGTTATCAATATAATATAATCATAAAGGTAGGGTTCCCTGGTGGCTCAGTTGGTAAAGAAATTGCGTACAATGCAGGAGACCCAAGTTTGATCCCTGGGTGGAGAAGATCCCCTGGAGAAAAAATGGCAACCTACTCCAGTATTCTTGCCTGGAAAATCCCATGGACAGGGGATCCTGGTGGGTTACTGTCCATGGGGTCACAAAGAGTCAGATATGATTTAGCGACTAAACCACCACAATGTGAAACAAATAATATTAGAAATAATCAGGCAACACCAGCATAAGCAATGAAGCTTTATTGGACCATTTGACCATTGGTTATTATCAGTTGCAGAAGGGTATTCCTACTGGTCATAATAAACAAAAATGCTTCTTCATTTAAAGATGTGTAAACATTTTAATTAGAAATATGACCCTAAAGTTTTTATGTATTGATATCCCAAATGTTTGCTGTTATGTAAGGGTTCTTAGAATTTTAAACAGTTTATGTGCTATATTGGAGAAGGCAATGGCAACCCACTCCAGTACTCTTGCCTGGAAAATCCCATGGACGGAGGAGCCTGGTAGGCTGCAGTCCATGGGGTTGAGAAGAGTCAGACACGACTGAGCGACTTCACTTTCACTTTTCACTTTCATACATTGGAGAAGGAAATGGCAACCCACTCCAGTGTTCTTGCCTAGAGAATCCCAGGGATGGGGGAGCCTGGTGGGCTGCTGTCTATGGGGTCACACAGAGTCGGACACGACTGAAGTAACTTAGCTTAGCAGTGCTATATGGCAAGGACATTGGCATTGCTCTGCTCAAACTAAACTATAATTGAAAGCTAACAAGCCAGATCTTAATACCAAATAGGTGCTTTTCTTTCACTATTGGTTGTGCATGTATACCAAACAATTTCCTCAATGGCGATGATAGATTTTGCAGATCTATTCACGCTCTGTTGCTCTGTTGACTAATCGAGATGTGTGTTAAGCCTCTACCTCTGTTATGGGCAAAGCTGGCAGCTTAGGAAAAGCAAAGCCATTGTTTAGCACAGGATTTTGCCTTCATTACCACCATGATCCAATTAATCGAGCAACCAGCATCAGTGCAATTAAGACATCAGAACTTTTTCCGGAACCAAAACTTTTATCTGAATAATTTCATTGAATGAAAAAGAATAAATTGAAATAAATTTTAATATTTATACTCATTTATTCGCTAGAGCTGACTAATGCATGGTATGAGATGGCAGTTAGAGAACTGAAAATACAATGTTTTCTATATACTCTTTCCAAATTCAGTGAAATCATTCAAGCAAGTAATAGCAATGGAGTGAATTCTGGCAAATAGCAAAGGTAAAAGGACTTCTAAAGGTCAGGGTCCTCGTTATTCCCACGTGCTGAACGCCTGCTGAGCCCAGTGCTTTAGACTTTGTACTGAAGTACTTTGTCCTTGTCCCAGAGACTCAGAGATGATATTAAATAGACATGGATAATTGTATTAGCCCAGCAGATGATTAGCTTCAAAACAGAGATTTTTCTAAATTAAAAAAAAAAATTGTCTATTTTTATTTTGTCATTCTATACTTTTATTTCTCATACTTTGTTCTTTCCAGAATGAAAAAGAGAAGTTAAGCCTTGCCTCCAACAAGAATCATAGATAATTTGATTTTGTGAAGAGGCTGTTTTTAAGGGAATATAAAAATAGACTGGAAGTAGAGAAGAGGAAGATGGATTGTTACAACCATGACTAGAAAAATAGAAAGCAATACAGAGTTGCTCTGGAGAGATTAAAAGTATAATGAANATAGATAATTTGATTTTGTGAAGAGGCTGTTTTTAAGGGAATATAAAAATAGACTGGAAGTAGAGAAGAGGAAGATGGATTGTTACAACCATGACTAGAAAAATAGAAAGCAATACAGAGTTGCTCTGGAGAGATTAAAAGTATAATGAATGAGTCTACATAGATAAAAGGGGTGTTGAGAACGGAGGAGTCAAAAGCTGATTTAGCCATGTACATGCAATGCTGGACTGCAGAGTGAAAAGTTTGGTTTGCCAGACTGAATTTATATCTGTCTGAAAGTTGTCCAATTCTGCCTATTATGCCCTTTTAACAAATAACAATGGTGACTTTTTGAAAAGCATGAAATAAAATATATTTCTTGGAAGTTTTATTTACCTCAATCTTGTGACATGTCATTTGCATGAAAAATAGCTTATCATACTCATTTGGTAGTTTTATTACTATTTAGTATAATTCATAAATGAACAGCTTGTATATCTAAATTAAAAGGAAATCTCCCAGTTGAAACATGCTTTCAACTTGTGATTTCTTTTGGATTTGTAACTGTAAAATATGTAGGCGTTTCCTGTGTTATCTATGACATTTGGCCTTGATAAAAACATTAGTTTTGTAATTTCTTTCACATTTAGAGTATTTTCTTTTGCTTTCATCTGTTTTTTAAAGAAATATTCTCCACTTTCACTTCTCAGAATTATGACAAATCAGCGTATGCAACAGAGTTACACTCAATGTGTATCAGAAGAGGAGAGAATTCGCTGAGGCAAGACTGATCATCACTCAGATTATCAGTAGAAAATGATGAATAGACAGTGGATTGCGAGACAAGATCTGCTGATGCTACGTTTGGGTACCAAATGTTCTAGCTTTATAAATGAAAAAAAAAAAAAATCCCTAAGAAGCTTATGGGAGAAAGTAATCATTCAAATTACAAACTTAAGAATTTCAAATTACATACTTCATCAAGTTGAGCCTCACTGAGTAGATTTGGTATAAGAGAATGAAATCATTACTTAGTGCTTTAACTAAATGGAAAACAATTTTCCTATGTATATCATTTATTTTGTATATGATTGCTATCATATATAACCTTGAGAAAAATTGCCAAAAATATATTTCTGGAAGATAGCAGTCAGAAATATTTAAAAAATGTGTTCAAGAATGAGCATTTACATAGATATTTTTCCTTAGAAATCTCTTCTGCTAAGTTAAAATTTTGAAATAGTTCTACTTTTTGGAAATCTGATTTTGAAAAATAAATCTGGAGAGATGTTTGGGAAGATGTACTGAACGTATTTTTCCCAAGGTGGTTCTCTGAATTGAAGCTGAAAATTTGACTCAATAGAGTTTTTCAACAAATGGTATGCATATGGACTTTTGAACTTAATAGCCTACAATAATATCATATTTTATATGCTAAATCCTTATTAATTTTTAAAAGTTAATTAAGAATAAGAACTCTGGAGTTTTACAACCTGGGTTCAAATCCCAGTTTGCCACTTAAATAATGATGTTGGACAGATTATTAAGTTTTCCATAGGAAGTCTTTTTGTCTGTAAAATGATCATGATTAGCAATGCCTACCTCAGTGCCTCTATGGTGGCAAGGAAGAAGGGATGTAAAACATTTAGAATGGTGCCTGAGAATCCTAACTTTTCCTGAGTGTTCATTATTCTAAACAATGCTATGGAATATTATTGAGATTTCTGTGGTTTTTATAAGAAATTAAAAATCATTAACTCTTAAGTGTAGACTTTGAAATAAGTTATGCATTGTCAGTCATTCTCTTTCAAAGACATTATGGCTTGAATTTTACTTATGTGATAATATTAATATTGACCTAAGAATAACCTGCATGTTATCATTGTTGTTGAGTTACTAAGTTATGTCTGACTCTTTTGTGACCCCCGTGGACCGTAGCCTGCTGGTCTCCTGTGTCTATGGGATTTCACAGTCAAGAATACTAACATGGATTGCCATTTCTTCCTTCGGGGGATCTTCATGACTCACGTCTCCTGAGTCTCCTGCATTGCAGGTCGGTTCTTTACCACTGAGACACTGGGGAGGCCCAGCAATAACCTGCTATCAAAAGATAAACATTACTAGTATATCAAATGTAAGATCTAGCTTCTGGGATGGGGCAACTGGTCCCAGCATTAAAACATTAATGTTACAAACTGTAGTAGGGGCTAAATACTGAAGGTGAGCTATTACTGTTCTCAATGTTGAATCTGTGAAGTCAAATGAAAGGTAAACTCATTCAAATTAAAGGTGGCTGATTTGGAGCCCTGTAATTGTGTTGGGCAAAATGAATTGCAGACTAATCTTGATAAAATGTTTCCTTTTGATATTTTTAAATTTACATCATATTATCTCCCAATACACCCTCTTCATCTTGATTATGAAGACCTCAAAGTTCTTTTTATTCAAATAGTCTATTTCGTTTACCTTTATCTGAAAGAAAAGTAGTGATTTGAACTTTGTTTTAAATGGGTCTCTATAGGAGACAGTGAGGGCTGATTCTTACTGTATTCTTTTGACAATTTTCTTCAGGCTGACAACTTCATAAAGGAATGATGGTAGATAAGAGGAGACAGGCTACAGAAAGTCTTTCTGATTTGATACTGTTCCATTTACACAAAATTTATGACACAAAACTTTTAAATAGATATGGCTCTGAACATTTCATCTGCAGTCTGTGGTAGATATATATCAACACCTAGCAACTTGTGAGAAGTTAATAACTAATAATTCATAGATTTTTAAAAACGACTTCTATATAAACAAGAGAAAGAAAGACAGACAGGGATATGAAAAAAAGCCTACAGAATTGTAGGGGATATGGATGGGTAAGAATATTCTTATTTTTCAAATCTTAGAGTTGAACTCTTGAAGCCTATATCCTTTAGAAGAAATCAAAATTTTACATTACTATTTAAATCTTCTTTGACAGTCATAAATATCTACCAATTCTCCAAGCATACCAGGCAAATTTTGCCTACAACAGTTTCCATACATAGAAAGCAATTAATAAGTGTGGTTAATGAATGTGAGTATTGTTGAATAAATTACATACTGGGAAATTGTAATTTATTCATTTGAAATATTTATGAAATTTTAATGCTATTCTAGGCACTAAAATAAAAGGCTAATAATAAATAACAATTATCCTTGACAATTTAAAATACTTGGTATTAATATGAAAATGAAGTGCTTACATTTTTACCTTGTGCTAGGTTATAGTACCTCTGGGGCTTCCCTGGTGGCTCAGATGGTATAGAATCTGCCTGCAATTAGAGAAACCCAGGTTTGATCCCTGGGTTGGGAAGAACCCCTGGGCAAGGGAATGGTTACCCACTCCAGTATTCATGCCTGGAGATTTCCACGGACAGAGGAGCCTTGAAGGCTACAGTCCATGGGGTCATAAAGAGCTGGACATGACTGAGTGACTAACATTTTCACTTTTTCACTTTTCATAGTACCTTCAGCAAATTATTGTGGTTGAAAATCTTGTAACCATTTATCTTTGCCTTCACACATTGAATAATAGCATGGTTATAATTTGAAGCCAGGATGTTCTGTCAACAAGTCCATGTTCAGTTGCCCTAAAATATCTCTTACATAGTTCTCTGCTCAGCTCTTCATATATGTGATTTAATTTAATTCTCCTCCAAACTTTTTGAGGTAATTGGAATAGTGTTATCTTATGAATGAGAAATGACCAAAGATATCAGTCAGGTCTTTAACTTGCCCTGCCCACCCTTCCCATCGCTCTCTGTCTCCAGTTGGAGAACAATTTAGCTGCAAATCATAAGCCACTGACTTTCCCCCATGGGTGGGAATTACTGCCTTAGTTCTGAAGGGCTGGGCTGGGCAAGGCCCTAGAGCATCTGCTACATTTTTTAGCACCTATCCATCCTCTAAGCTCAGCTCAATTATCATTTTCATGTGGAATTCTTTCCTGGTCTCCGTAAGAGGTCAATTCCACTTTATGTGCTCTCAGGGCACCATGCACCTTCACTCTGTAGCATTTATTAGAGTTTCAGTTCAATTTATTTGTGAGCTAATTTAATTGTCTTCTTGGCTAGGGATAACACTCCATAAGGTTATGGATAGTGTCTGATTTTTGCTCAACATTAGATCTTAGAAGTAAGTAGAATAGTATGTATGTGGTAAAGTGTTAGTTGCTCAGTCATGTCTGACTCTTTGCGACCCCATGAATTGTAGCCCACCAGGCCCTTCTATCGGAGAAGGCAATGACACCCTACTCCAGGACTCTTGCCTGGAAAATCCCATCGACGCAGGAGCCTGGTGGGCTACAGTCCATGGGGTCGCTAAGAATTGGACATGACTGAGCGACTTCACTTTCATTTTTTACTTTCATGCATTGGATAAGGAAATAACAATCCACTCCAGTGTCCTTGCCTGGAGAACCCCAGGGACGGGGGAGCCTGGTGGGCTGCCATTTATGGGGTTGCACAGAGTCAGACATGACTGAAGCGACTTAGCAGCANACTTCACTTTCATTTTTTACTTTCATGCATTGGATAAGGAAATAACAATCCACTCCAGTGTCCTTGCCTGGAGAACCCCAGGGACGGGGGAGCCTGGTGGGCTGCCATTTATGGGGTTGCACAGAGTCAGACATGACTGAAGCGACTTAGCAGCAGGCTCCTCTATCCATGGAATTCTCCAGGCAAAACTACTGGAGTGAGTAGCCAATCCCTTCTCCAGAGGATTTTCCAGACCCAGGGATCGAACCTAGGTGTAGTGCATTGCAGAGAGATTCTTTATTGTCTGAGCCACCTGAGTAAAGGCAATATAAATAGAAAGGGATATGCAAGAGCTCAACAGGGCATAAGTTAAGTGAATCAGGGTCTCTTCTAAACAAGACTGCTGGTAATAACAAAGTAGGGAAGTTGTTCTTAGTTTTCTAATTTGACCATGGTAGAAGAGGCCAGAATGAAGACACTTGCAATAAAAAGCATAGGAGTGAGGTAGTCAGAGTCTTACTTTTTACCTCTCTAGTGATGGACTCAGTTAGGCAGGCGGAAAGAGGCAGAACCTACTATCTGAGTTGGTTCTATCCATGAGTATTCTCCCTTGGCATAGACCAGCATATGGAAGCAAGTAAGTGTTAGTCCCTCAGTCGTGCCCGACTCTTTGCGACCCCATGGGCTACAGCCCACCAGGATCCTCTGTCCATGAGATTTTCCAGACAAGGATACTGGTGTGGTTTGCCATTTCCTTCTCCAGGGGATCTTCCCAACCCAGGGATCGAACCCAGGTCTCCNGGGCTACAGCCCACCAGGATCCTCTGTCCATGAGATTTTCCAGACAAGGATACTGGTGTGGTTTGCCATTTCCTTCTCCAGGGGATCTTCCCAACCCAGGGATCGAACCCAGGTCTCCTGCACTGCAGGCAGATTCTTTTTTAACTGAGCTATAAGGGAAGCACCAGCATATAGAAACAAGCTGACAAATGCTCTATGTGGGGGTAGCCATTAGCTGTTAGCAACAGCTCAGAATACTTACCTGTACAATGAATCCCAGTCATGGGGAAACCTCACTGCATCTTCTTGCTGTCTTTTTTAGGACTCACAATAAGTAAACTGTGACTTTCCCTCAAATTTCCCATGCTTTTCTGGAGTTTGCAACATGGAATTATGTCAACAGCCAAACCAGAGGACTATCACTCTAGTGGCAACTCCAGGCTGTGCAATTTTTTTCTTTTATGAGGCTATTTGGCACCCTACTCCAGTATTCTTTGCCTGGAAAATTCCATAGACAGAGGAGCCTGGCAAGCTACAGTGTCCATGGGGTCTCAAAAAGTCGGATATGACTGAGGGACTATCACTCACTCACTCAGAGTTCTGTTATTATATAACAGTTGTACCATTTACGTTTGTGTGAAAATGCAGTGTCCCAAGATGAATCACTCACTTGATTCATTTTCTTTCTTGAGGTGAAAAGGGTCTTCAAAGTAAAAAATGTAGTTTTGAAGTACAAGTAATAATTATGAAGGAAAATGTGATTTATTGCCAACAATATAAAAAGTATAATACCATCAAGGTGAGGGCCAGAATAGAAGGTAAGGAAGCATGGCATAAAGGCCACAGTTTATAGCAGATAAATGGAGGCCATGCAGCAGCAGCTGACAAGTTAGGAGATGGATCAGTAGCCGAAGTGCCCTAAAGGCTGTCAGAAATGCTATTGATTAGTCCATGATCAATTTTATCAATGTGAGTAGAGTGAAGAGGGCAAATTGCCTTCTTCTGTCTCTTTTTAAATGTCTCATTGCCCTCAAAACTTATGGATATACTTAAGCCCTTTATAAACTATGTTAAACAGCTCATCAGTTCTAATAAAATCAGTACATTTGCTACCAAATATATGAAGCTGTTTATTTGGCATTGCATCAAAAAGTGATGAGTTGATTAACAGAAGTTTTACTTATTAACTGATTTTACTTACTATAGAACACTTACATTGCAGTAGGTATGGTTCTGTATTTCTTTAGCTTATCTTAGCTTCCAGTTATTCCATCACAGAAGTATTATCAGCCTCTATATAAATAAGAAAACCAGAGACTCACAGAGCTTGTGTCTTACTGGAGGTCATATTCAAATATGTCCAAGAATTGCCTTGATTAACACTGAATCAGAGTAGCTTGATTTGGGACAGTCTCATACAGTGAATAGGAGGCTCTGAGGTTCTCATCTACAAAAGGGAAATACTAATTGAAGCCTGTCTTAGAGAAGCTGATCAAGTTTGTGAGTGATTCAGTTGCTATGGTTTTTTTTTTTTTCAGGTTCTCTTGTTTTTTCTTCTGGTCTTCAGGTACCCCCAAAAGAAAACAGGATGCACAAAAGATGAACTACAGGCATATTCCATAATATACATTTTTTAGAGATAATTTTAAATTTAGACTATGTAACTGGAGAAGGAAATGGCAACCCACTCCAGTGTCCTTGCCTGGAGGATCTCATGGACAGAGGAGCCTGATGGGATACAGTCTATGGGGTTGCAAAGAGTCGGACATGACTGAGCGACTAACCAACAACAAGGCTGTGTTACAAGAGTTAAGAGTAAATAATAAGAAAAATATAGCAATAACATTGTCAGAGTTGGGATCAATTAGGTCATCACAAACCAAATAAATGATCAATGATTGGTCATTTTAAAGGTGATGATCATCTCTTTAAATTGATAACAGTTGAATTAGCATGAAAATAAAATGAGGAGAGGCTGCCACGTTTAATTTACAGACATACTGAATGTTGAATTCTGCTAAAGTAATTTTTAGACTTAATTTCTGTAGAAAACTGTTGCCATTTTTTCCCCTCTCAGCTAAATTGAAAAATAGAAGCACTTCTACAGCCAGACTCATGCTGTAGGAAATCTTTTACTAAGTTCCAACCTTTTACTAAGTTTTCCTTCAGAGGAAACCTTTTGCTAAGTTCTGGAGTCTTTCAAAGATTTTTGGATGCTTGACTCAGAAAACATATAGAGATGTGAGAGGTTGGGTCAGAGTTTAGAAGGAGGTAATTTTTTTTCCAGAATCTTGTTCCAAAGCAATTACATTTGAGCTTGAGAGTATGTGTCAAGAGCAGTGGGTTTTAGATTATTTCTTAATAGTCCTGACTTATGTTATTTCTGTGAATATCAGATTTAGTCAAATGACTGTATCACATTCTTTTAATTTCAACTTTCAAGTATTTCTTATGAATGCTTTTTGTGTTTTTCTCCTCAAAGAATTTTGTCTTACTCTTTCAACCAGCTTAAAGAGACAGAATGTTATTTAATAGCATTTTATTTATTTATTTATTTTTTAAAAATTAATTTATTTTTTAATTTGACTTTACAATACTCTGTTGGGTTTGCCATACATCGACATGAATCCACCACAGGTGCACACAAGCTCCCAATCCCGAATCCCCCTCCCACCTCCCACCCCACAACGTCTCTCTGGATCATCCCCGTATATCAGCCCCAAGCCTCCTGCATCCTGTATCAAACATAGACTGGTGATCCGTTTCTTATATAATAGTATNTTTATAGTTTCTGGTCTTACATTTAGGTCTTTAATCCATTTTGAGTTTATTTTTGTGTGTGGTGTTAGAAAGTGATCTAGTTTCATTTTTTTACAAGTGGTTGACCAGTTTTCCCAGCACCACTTATTAAAGAGATTGTCTTTACTCCATTGTATATTCTTGCCTCCTTTGTCGAAGATAAGGTGTCCATAGGTGTGTGGATTTATCTCTGGGCTTTCTATTTTGTTCCACTGATCTATATTTCTGTCTTTGTGCCAGTACCATACTGTCTTAATGACTGTGGCTTTGTAGTAGAGCCTGAAGTCAGGCAAGTTGATTCCTCCAGTTCCATTCTTCTTTCTCAAATAGCATTTAAAGTTTCATTTACTTTTATAATTTAGAGGACCTTTGGTTTGGTTGGTATTGAGAAAAATAGCTGTTAGACAATTCTTGTCAATAATATAACAGCATAACAGTGTACCTTTCTCCTTATGGTATTACATTTGATAATCAACTCTAATTCAGCATTTTAAAATCAGGCCTATTGTTTGTTCTCATGTTCCTCTTCATAGTAGTCTTATTTGTATGATTGACATCACCCTATTTCCAGATAAACCTCAACTCCTTTATCTAATATCTCTTTACCTTTTATCCAGTCACTTCCCATGTCCTGTGGCTTTTTCCTTCACAATGACTCAGCATTGTCAGTCTCCCTCCATTTTTGATTATACTACCTAAGTTAAGCCCTAGAGTAATTTCACCAATCCTGCACATCATCCAAAGTCAATTTTGTTAGAACAAGATATTTATTCAAAATTCAATGTCCAATAATTTTTATTGAATCAATTCTAGAGACTATACCTTGATATACAATTCCCACTATAAATTATTCTCCAAAAATTTCAGCCTCATCACCTCTTTCATCTGGTTTTCTTTTTAGTTCAGGACTAAATATCTCGAGTTTCCTCAATTTCTGTGATTTAATTCATTCTCTTTGATCTTCTTGGAATTTTGTCCAGCTTTCCACCTCTACATTTAAATTTGGTCTATCCTTAAATCCCATCTACAAAAATCAATAATTTCCTGATTGTCCCAGTCAGATGTGAACTCTGTTTTGTTTCACAGTCTCTAAAATATTCATTCTCTATACCCCTTTGGGGACACATGGCATTAGAAATATCCAAGACATTCCTCTAAGTTCGTTTGTCTACTTAGTGGCAGAATTCTGTATTCTCCTGAGTCTGTGCATATCAACTACACTGAGTCACACTGATTTACTATTTTAATTATCTGAACCTTTACTGTCTTGGTTGCCTTGTGCCTTAGAGAGAAGTCAAAATCACATTGTATGAGAAACAAGACCTTCACAGCCATGGAACTCGAGCTTCAATGCCCATCGGAAGTGACTGAAGCAACTTTCAATGCAGTAATTCCCAGGCAATCTTGACATTCTCCTGTGACGTCAAACTCATCAGTGCCAAGATCAATTCCAACTTCAGCCTTTGATGAGACCTTCAAAGGTGATTTTTCACAGATGATTTTCTGAGATGAAATCAGGCAAAATTTTAACAGAAATCATAACTAGAATGTTCTGGTTGACACAGATGTTGTTTGGTTTTCATGCCCATTAATAAATCACTTGGTTGTACACTGCTTAGGATGGGGAAAAGATGATTTTTATCTGTATTCCCTATCAGGAGATGGTAAGTGTGAGGTTCTGGCTGGGAAAATTTGACATGAGGCTTTTGGTTTCTTCAAGCTGTTAGGCAGCATGAGGCAGGGATGGCTACAGCATGCTCTGTATTCCATCACTTGTCTCTGTGTGTGTTTTCATCATTCACACAGTGGTGGGTATATGAATGACTGCCTCTGAGCACTTCCACGAGTTCTTATACTCTGTCGAGGTGAAAAGACTTCCTGGAGGAGAAAATTCTTCTTTCCCCTGGCAGAGTAAAACAGAGTTAAAATGAATGCTTTTATGTGTTTGTATGCGTGCGTTGTGTGCGTATTCACCCCAACATTCTATGAGAAAGTTAATCAAGCTTTCTGTGATTGACTAAATGTATATACATAGCTGTTGGAGTATTATGTTTTTAAGAATTATTTCAGACTGTGGCTATAAAAATAAATGAGTCTAGAAAGCTTGGCTATTTTTTTTAAGTCCTTAAATGCTATTAAGTTTTTAAAAAGCACCTGATAAAGGTCTTCTTATTTATTAATGCTACTTTCTGAAACCCAGTTGATTTTCAATTTTTTTCTGTAGTTTGCCAGAAATTAAATAGTTTAATAACTTAATCATTCCCCTAGCTTGATATTTATTTCATTCTCCTTCCCTGAGATATGCAAATATATGTCTCTTTGCTAATATCTTTTCTCAATTCTCTAGTCTGAAAGCTGATGCAAAGAAGTCATTAAAATTGATAGCAATATCCACCACTTCAGTGAATAAATTGCACTTTCCATTTCACGGAGGTCCCATTATCTCCAGCCCTGACCCCTTCTTACTTCTCTACTTGAAAGGATTCTGATTTATCTCAAACTCTTGTGCAATCTTCCTTTCATTTTCTACCCTTAATTTTCTTATCATATTTTTTTTTACACTTTTGACTTCATTCCATCATCATGGTGCTTCTCTATACCTCATGTTTTATCCTGTGCATTTCTTTTTTCTTGGCTTTGATTAGTTTTAGACTCTTCTCTGCAATGACTTTTATTCTAACTAAAACCATATTTATTTCTAGATGATACACAGAGCCCTTGAACATACTTTATTTACCTTTTGGTATATTTCATTTACTCTTTCTCAAAGTGCCTTAACTTTCCCCCTTTCTTTTTCATTTGGTTTGCATATAGTGTCTCTGCTCAAAATTTACTTTTCTTTCTATTAAAATATCATACCTTTGCCTTTTTCATATTCCTTTGGTTGCTCTTATGGCCTAACCAAAAACCCAACTTTATTACCCTGATTTCACTGTCATTTTTTTTTTATCTGTAATAATATCTCCTGTTACTTAAACTACTTCTGGAATTACAAAGAAAGCACATTTTCTTGGCCTTTGAAAAATGTAAGAAAATATTGTGAGCAGAAAAGTGGTAAGTGCAGGAAACACTGTGTTGGTGGAATCTTTGTTGAAAGTTTCAGCTTTGAACTTCATACACAGAAAACCATTAAATGCTGGGATAATAGAACCAGTTTCATTGTATCCTCTTTGTTTGGCTCTCTCTGTGGTTTATCAGTCCCCATAGACTATAGAACGGAGGGGGTCTTGAGAGGTCATTTATTCTATTGCTCTAGGGCCTGAAGGTCCTAAGGCCTCACATACTCTACAAGATACCTTTCCACTTTAGTTCTTACCAGTTTAAATGGTAGTTGAAATTCTTGGTAAATATTTGGGAAGGTCGTAAATGTCATAGGGAAGAAAGAACTTGTATAGATAGAAATTATAGAAATGTCACCCACTGAAAATTCTGAACAAGAGGTTGTTAGAACAACCAAAAGCATTTAGCAACTGGGAAGTATAGGTCTCTGTCTCAGTGAATAATTTTTGGTACAAATCAATATAATAATAGATTTTAATGATTTAAACAAGGATGAATATCTTTAAACTAGTGATAATGTGTGCTTTTATGCTGTATGCGAAGCAATGAGTCGAATGTATTGAGAATAATATGTCTATCTACTATCTATAAGCACTACCATCCCCTTTAGAAGGGATGACTTATTCTTCCATTAGATTAACGTTCTGAGAAGAAACTGGTATATTGGAAATTCTTCCAAGATTGTAAATACTGGGCCATTACAGGTTGAACCAAGCAATGATAATTTAAAAATGAGTCATTCTGATTCTAACAATACTTCTGACTCAGTCTCAGATTTATATTATTAAAATGTCATGAATTTTCAAGATCAACTTTCAATTAATATTAGAAGAGGTAGGGTGGGAACAGATTGAATAGTGTCTAATTGTTTTTTATAGATTAAACAGCTTCCAAGTTCAGATCTCTATATATTAGTTCCAATTTTAGGGAGATTTAGTCAGTCATTAGTGATTCTAAATCCATTGACAAAATAACAATGACAAAAAATTAAAACTAGGCCAAATAAT
The DNA here is from genome assembly GCA_006410875.1 of Neotragus pygmaeus. Taxonomy (NCBI): domain Eukaryota; kingdom Metazoa; phylum Chordata; class Mammalia; order Artiodactyla; family Bovidae; genus Neotragus; species Neotragus pygmaeus. The sequence goes on along the minus strand of SJYV01053574.1, from coordinate 382,719 downwards.
AATGACCATTGCCTTCAACAAAAATATCCAAATTAGTTTCATATTGTTCATCTTACACACTTAGATAACAAACTCAATGGTTTTTTGAGCTATCATCACTTCAAGAGTTATTAAAAATTTCAGAAGTGGTATAAAGATGATCTGAAATGAGTGAACACACATCAGTACAAATGTTGAACAGATAACTCACCTTGATAGATATGTTCATTTAGTGGCAATCAACTTATTGAAATTCAAAGATCTATAAATAGCCAGTAGTTGAGAGTGATTAACAAAAAAAGCAATTAATGAAAAACTGGATAAAATATTAAATACTCATGTGGAGGCAATATAAAGCACTTTGATATAGAAATAAAATTTAGACATACAATATATATGTGTGTGTGTTCAGTAGTGCCTGATTCTTTTGCAACCCCATGGACTATAGCCTGCTAAGCTTCTCTGTCCATGATACTTCCCAGGGAAGAATTCTGCCATTTCTTCCTCCAGGGCATCTTCCCAACCCAGGGATCAAACCCACATCTCCTTGTGTCTCCTGCATTGCAAGCAGATTCTTTATCTGGTGAGCCATCGAGGAAAATATGTTCTATATTTGTGCTAACATTCTTCTGATGTTATGAAAGCTTTGAATACAGACCTTGAAGATGTTACTTTAACATGAATATATTTTTAATAAAATATTTTATTTATTCTAGAAGTTTTGAATTACTAAAGAATAATTCAACCTCCAATGGAAATAGGTTAAAAGTCTATGGCAATTTGGAATAATATCTGTGTTCTACTAAATTAAAAAAAAATTATTAACAAATGTTTTCCAGCGTTAACATTTAGAGAAATTAAGGTTAACAATACAGATAATTGATTTTGCTGTGGTAACTAACAAATGCTTTGTGTTCATAAACATATTGATTTGGGATCATCTAAAATAATTCTATTTCATTATCAGTAGTTTATATCAGGAGAATTTTACTTAAATTTTTTGATTCTGAGAATAACTTTGGGGTAAATTGTACGCTTGTATATAAATTATGTAGAATGGCAGCCCTTACAAGGCAGATGAACAGTAAATAATAGCACTTTATCACATTGTCATGATCACTTATGCCTAAACAATTGCAATTGCTTCCTTGCTAGGCAGTGTTCTCCAGTCTCCTCGACTGTATTCTACATGCAATTTTCAAATTAATATTCTCCAAACAACATGTTAATTGCATCATGTCCCTGGTCCAAATTGTCTTCTCATTAAATTAAATGTTAACAACTTAACTTAGCCATCATGTTTTCCTATGCAGTTCCATTAGCCTATTTTTCCAGATTAACTTTTCCACATGTTCCCAATGTAACAACCAATTTGCACTGTTCTTTACTCCAGAATATATACTTCATCCTTTCTTTCACCTGAATGTCTTTGTTAATACTTTTCAAGCTAGTGTGCCATGTAGTATCATGGAATCTGTGGTGACATTTGCCTTTTTGTCTCAAATCAACTTCCTGCCTTCCTTTTCTTCTGTACCTGTATCAGAGAGAACTGTGTTTCCTAGGTTCCTTGAGGAGCTCAATTCTGGAAAAAATTCATCAGTGGGTGGCACTTAAAGAAAACTGGAAGGTGAAAGGAAGAGTAAAGTAAAAGTATTTTCTCCCTTCCCCCCCTCCCTTTTTTCTGTCCCTCAGAGAGAGTTTGTAACATTACTCGTGTTTCCTTCATGTTCCATGGTTCAGCTGTTAACCTCTTTCTCTGTGGTCTTAGATTCTATAGAACATTCTGTATCTTAGGCTCTGATTAAGTTATCTGTTTAAATTTTCTTCCAACTTTAGGGTAGGGTTAGCTTTAAGAAAAAGGTATTTTCAGAAATAACTGTTTTGAGTTTTGCTTTGGCTCCTGAACATTTCCATTCTTCAAGTATCCATTTTTCTGTATCTAGTCCCCTTAGATTATAGAGTATACTGGACCATGACTGCTAGAAAGTGCCATAGATGTGGGTTTAATACTGACTTTGTGATGCTGGAGAAGCTACTTCTCTGTGTCTGTTTCTTTGCCAATAACCTAACAGTATTCTGGGGGATTAAATACAAGCTGCAAATGAAAACACAAATATAATATCCTACACACATCAGTTAGTTGATACTTGGGTTTTCACTCCTCATTTTCTCTGCTATGAATTCTTTAAATGACTAGGTATGGGTTCAGTTTAATTAATTATTTGAACATAAGGGAATAAAGAAAAATCTTTGATGATGTTTACCCTTCCAGTGTATCTCATTGTTTACATCATTTATGCCCTAAAACTGTCTTTTTATTAATTAGAAGCTTAAGGTATTTTAGTTGCAAGACGTATTAGATAAATTTAATGGATTATTAAACAATGATGATAAAGCAAACATTTTTAGGCAAATGGAAGAGGTCTTAAACTAAGAAAATACTATATGACTCAGGGGTGTGTAAATATCCAGGTGAATATGGATGAACTGATGAACTGAAGGCAAAGAAATCCCAGAAGTCCTGAGGGAAACAAGTAACAGGAGGAGGAAGGGATCTGCTGGATAAACATTAAAGTCAGAGGATTAGAATAAGGAATCAAAAGGAACTTTCCAATTACTGGAGATTTGTGATTTTTGCCCTCAGTCTTAACAGGAAATTAAACAACCTAGGACTGTTTCCTATTTATGGAGGCCACCAAACTGGGGATCAAACACTTTTCTCCTATAATCACCCATGAGGGTGGAGCCCTTTTGTTTTGTGTCTTATGATTATTCTAGGGACACATATTCAGACCCTAGACTATTTTTCTACTATTTTCCCCAGAACCATGACCATTGTGGTCAAGTGTTGCTTGTAACCAGGTATTTGCATTTTGCCCTGGAAGGAGCATTGACCAACATTTCCTTTGACTTTCTTATTTTAGTTATAACAAGCCTGTTGAGCTCTGATTGTACAAAGTATCCAACTCCAGGAAAGAGAACATAAGTTGATTCCATTTCCCCAGGTAAACAGTTCTGCTTTAAGAACTTGGGAAACTAAAGAACTTCATCAAAACATGTCATTTTCTGGGTTGGAAAAGATAAATATAAACTCTTCTTAAAACTAGGACGCTGAAACCCTACCAAGAAACATTGTATGTATCTCGAATAAATTTTGGTTAGATATGTTAGGATAGGGAATAATTCAACCTATACTGAAGATGACTGGTGTAGGAGTAACCTGATCTTACCAAAGACTTTTCATCCAAGGATTGGAAGCAGAAGCTAGAATCAGGTGAGATATAGAATAAACAAAATCTCTTTTTAATTTATTGTGACTTGTCAGCTATATAGCTCAAAATACATAGCTGTATTCCTGAGGGACAAGGACTCTTCTGGCCTCCCTACTTGTAAATTTTAACCATCTTTTAAAATCATAACATTTAACTTTTAACCCACAGAATATTCTGGAGCATTGAACAAAGATATATTACATATTTGGTTGAAACAATGCAAGTTATTAGATCTCTTAAATGATCTCTATCTAACATATTCTTGATTGTCTAAATATAGAGGCAGCTAAGGAATTTTAAAAATGTCCGTTGCTCCTTGAAAATACACAGGATTCAGAATTTCCCCCCTTACTAGCTGTAGCTGTTACCACTGTAATGGAAGTTAACTCAGTTTCTTGATAAAAGATTAAACCAGGTTGCTTTAAACCATAGAAATAGTTTTTCTTGAATAGCTAGACTCTGTTGTGTTTCTAACAGGAATGATAAAAGATAAAGTTATTAGTTAGCAGGATTGACATATATATGAACTGTGTACACTATGATGCAGAATTAAATAAGTACTAAAAGAGAGGTGCTATCAGAATAAAGCAAAAGGAGCAATTACTTCTGATAAAAGCACTGGGGAAGATCTAATTGAAATCACATTTAAGCCATGGATTAGAACACGGGAAATGTTTAGCTTGGGTTAAAAACTAAAGGAAGAGTTTACCAGGTTGAGAAAACAACATAAGCAAAATCACAAAATGTGGGCATTAGAGAGTCTACTTGGTATGCAATTGAGTTTATAATTCCTCATGGAATGAATTGTGAGACATGTTTGGGAAGATAATTTGGGATGTAAAACATGGGATTTGGACCTTGAAGCTACAGGACTGTATTATCTCGGTAAAGAGGCACCATTTCAGGATGTTGAATATCTACCCAGTGCTCTTCAGCCTCTATTTTGAAAGGGTAAATGTGTGAGTATCTTGAAGGTATATTGGGGGAGAAACTAGGAATTCACCAGTCTAGGAATTTTGAATGATTGGAAAGTCATTGTGGGTGTGAATGGAAAGTATGGATGAATAAGAGAAGCATTCTAAGAGTTGAATCAATAATATTTAGTAACTAAGAGAATCCCTCTTAGTTGTTCAGTCGCTCAGCCATGTTTAACTCTTTGTGACCCATGGACTGCAGCATGCAAGGCTTCTCTGTCTTTCACTATCTCATCTTCATTGAGTCGATGATGCCATCCAAACATCTGATTCTCTATTGCCCCCTTCTCTTTCTGCTCTCGATCTTTCCCAACATCAGTCTTTTCCAATGAGTTGGCTCTTCTCATCAGGTGGCCAAAGTATTGGAGCTTCAGCTTCAGCATCAGTCCTTCCAATGAATACTCAGGGTTGATTTCCTTTAGGATTGACTGGTTTGATCGCCTTGTTGTCCAAGGGACTCTCAAGAGTCTTCTCCAGCACCACAGTTCGAAAGCATCATGCTTCAGCTCACAGAACAAATTTCAAGGTTTCAGAAATTCATAACTGAAAATGACAGCAATATTAATAGACAAAAACAGATAACAGTAAGTGAAATAAAATTTCAAAGAGGGCAATTGGATTAACGCATTGAATTGGAAATATACGTGGGTACTGTATACAAAAGTCTTGAGTCTGCAACTGAGGACAGGGGGTACAATTGTGGCTGTCTTGCAAATACAGCAATTGCTAGACTTTTGTCCTCAGTTCATGATCTCCTGAAAGGATTCCCATCCTTGCCTACAGGAATGACTTCCAGTAAGTACCTGCTAAGTCAGCCCTACATTTTCATTTACCTATTTGTTGCCCCCACTGAGACATTTTAAAAAAGAAATATCAAAACCAGCATGTCTAAAACTGATGTCATCATTTCTATCGTTGCAGTCAAACCTGTTCCAGTTTCTGAAGAAACGACCATGCTAGTGAATGCCATTACTATCAGCCCACCTGGCCACCACTTAAACTACAGCAGCACAGAACAAAACATACAAGCACAAACGTGTGAGTCACCCCAGACTCCTCTCCATCTTGATATTACTAGTATCGCCCTAATTCTTTCTTTTTAGGGTTACTGAGATTTCCACCAGAAACTGTTGCCTCTAGAAAACTGAAAAGTGACTGTGATTGCATGGACTATAGCCTGCCAGGCTCCTCTGTCCATGAAATTCTTCAAGTAAGAATACTGGAGTGGTAGCCATTCCATTTTCCAGGGGATCTTCCTGACTCAGAGATCAAACCCAGGTCTCCTGCATTGCAGGCAGAGTCTTTTCTGTCTGAGCCACCAGGGAAGCCCCAATTATCTACCAAATCCATTTCTTAAACAGCTACCTGAGTGAAAGGTTAAATGGCAATATGATCATATCCCACTTAATCACATTGTAATTTATTTATGTATCTATTACTCTCTTCATACATAAAACTATGAAAGAAGGAGCAACAATTTTTTTTTCCATAATTAGATTCTACAGCAGTAATCATTAAGGGTTTTTGAATGAATAAAAATATTTATGTTTAGAAATAGCTAGTATGAAATAGTCGGAGAAGGCAATGGTAACCCACTCCAGTACTCTTGCCTGGAAAATCCCATGGACGGAGGAGCCTGGTAGGCTGCAGTCCATGGGGTTGAGAAGAGTCAGACATGACTGAGTAACTTCACTTTCACTTTTCACTTTCATGCATTGGAGAAGGAAATGGCAATCGACTCCAGTGTTCTTGCCTGGAGAATCCCAAGGATGGGGGAACCTGGTGGGCTGCCGTCTATGGGATCATACAGAGTTGGACACGACTGAAGTGACTTAGCAGCAGTAGCAGCAGCAGCAACAGTTTGAAATAGTAGTCAAAGCTGTGGCAGAAGAGTGTGTCCAAATTTAGAGTAAAGAAGAAAGAGATCTGGAAACAAAGTTGAATAAAGGAGTTATAAGTAAATAAAATGGTGAAGGGTGTTAAGAAATGTATTGTCATAAAAGCATCAAAGGAAAGTAATATTTAAGGGAGAATTTTTTAAGAAGGCAGGATCATTTACTTATTTAATTGACTTCTGTAAGCACTAAACTGTGACTATCCTCTCTTTGACAGAAGTTGCTTCTTCCTGCTCCCTGGCAGCCTGAGGTGCTCCCTTCCCCTTTCTCTCGCAGCTGTGTCTGTGCTGGTGTGGTCCACAGTTCTCTGCTATGCCCACTTCCCTTCCTACTTTGTCCAGTCTCCCTAGGAAATTACTTCCAATTCTAGCGCATGAACTATAATTTATGGCATAGTGACTGCCAAGTCTATATTCCAGCCCTCTTGCTTACTAAGTTCTCCAATTCTACAATCCAGGTTTCAGCAAGATTACACCACATTCACATTTCCAAAATGAAAACACCCTTCCTCCTAAATGTGTTCATTTTATTCCTCCTGTATTCTATAGATCTTGTTCAAAGTAATTCTTTTTATTTCCTAAGTTTGAACTACATTTCTTTCTTTTATTCTCTGTTATATTCCACTTCACCTCAGTCATCAAGTCTCATCAGCTTTACCTTCTAAATGTCTTACATTTTCTCCATGACCATCTCTATTTCCACTGTTTTCATTCAGTTTCTTCAGCATCTGTTGTATGGATGATTGCTGTAGGCTCAAATGGGTATGTTCACCACAATTTCTCCTAACCCAAAATATCCTTCACATGATTGTTAGAGATAGTTTTTATAATTATAGTGCTGAACGAACTCATCTGTTTTAAAAAAGCGATAAAGACTTCTTAACTCAAAGATCAGAAAAATTTTTCCAAGTTTATTAATATCTTAAACATGGACCCTTAAAATACGACTGCAAATGTATTTTTAATCTATTTTTATTGAGGTATAGTTGATTTCCAATGTTATGTTAATTTCTGCTGTTCAGCAAAGGGACTCAATTATACACATACATTCTATTCTTTTTTATATTCTTTTCCATTATGGCTTTCCTGGCGGCTCAAGTGGTAAAGAATCCTGGAATGCAGGAGACACGGGTTTGATTCCTGCTCTGAGAGATCCCCTGGAGAAGAAAATGGCAACCCACTCCAATATTTTTGCCTGTGAAATCCCATAAACAGAAGAGCCTGGTAGGCTATAGTCCATGGAGTTCCAAAGAGTCAGACGCGACTGAGAGAGACTGAGCATACACGCATTATGGTTTATCTCAAGATGTTGAATTTATTAATAGTTTCCTGTGTATACAGCAGGATTTATTGTTTATCCATTCTGAATGTAATAGTTTGCAACTACCAATCCCGAACTCCCAGTCTATCCCTCTTCTATCTTTCTTCACCCTTGGCAACCTTTTAGTATCGTCTTTAAATGCTTTTTCCACATCACAAAAACAAATAGAACAATTCTCAAAAATTTTTTTTTAAAAACATGCTTTATTATAGTTTCATGCCTTTGTAGAATCTGTATTCTTGTCTTGAAATTTTCTTCTCCTGTCTACTAAAAGTTATTTTGAGACTATCTGCTTATCCTTGAAGAATTGTTCTAAATGTCACTCCTTTTGTGGAAATCTTTTCATATTTAAAAGTGTTAAATCCAGCTCTTCAAAGATGAAAGCCTCTGGTCTGTAGTTACAAGGTATGCATTCTTACAAATTTATATCTGTGACAGCCATTTAAATTGTGATCTTAATAAAGGTTGTCTGTTCAAAAGAAAATTACCTCTAGTTACTTTTTTCTTCCCTCTGAATTATCTCATCGATATAATGCCTATGTTTTTAACCTTATTAGTTTTTCAATGAGTGAAAATCCACAGCTTTGGAAAAACCAAATATATACATTTGTACCATAATGCCTTTCTTAGAGCTAATTTGTATCAGATGCTCAGCCATTGGATAGAGAGGCATTTCTTTCTTCATATCNCTCAGAAACGTCTGCTGGTGATGGAGCTGCACGCCTGCATGCAGGCTTGGCCGCCGTCTCTCTCGGGCTGATCTGAATCATCTTGGCAGGAAGCAAGATGTGCATTTCTGACATGATCTCTGCTTCCCTGGGGCGGCGGCCGTGGCCACATCCGGAGCTGTGTGGCGCCGCCAGCTCACCCCTCCCGGGTCTGCGCCAGCATCTGGTGGGAGAGGTCCCCGTTCCGTTCCAGGGGGACCTCCCGGGTTTCCTTGGGAATCCTGATTTGTGTCTGAAAATTCCCTGAAGGCCGGCCTGATTCATTCCAGGCCTTTGCAAGCAGGCAGTGAGTCAGTGGGTCTTCACTTCTTTCCCACGTGAATGATTCAACACACATTCCATGCATAAGAAAATGGGCACAAGGTCAGATAAACAGGCGAGGTCTGCGTGGGGAAATGTAAAGCAGGAAGCCACGAAAGCAGCGGCCAGTCTGACTCCAGGATTTGTGCTCATCATCCTGCCTGAGAGCCAGAGAAGGGTCCGGAAGGCCACGCTGGGGGACGGGCAAGAAGCTCGCTTTTCACTTCGTGTGATTCTAATAGCAATTAATTACGTATTATATATATATATATATGCACATACTGCTTTATTTTATTTTTTACTTTATTTTACTTTACAATACTCTATTGGCTTTGCCATACATCGACATGAATCCAACACAGGTGTACACGAGCTCCCAATCCTGAATCCCCCTCCACCTCCCACCCCTTATTGTCTCTCTGGATCATCCCCGTGCACCAGCCCCAAGCATCCTGCATCCTGCATCGAACATAGACCGGCGCCTCGTTTCTTACATGATAGTATACATGCTTCAATGCCATTCTCCCAAATCATCCCACCCTCTCCCTCTCCCTCTCCCTCAGAGGCCAAAAGTCCGTTCTATATGTGTGTCTCTTTTGTTGTCTCACATTCAGGGTCATCATTACTATCTTTCTAAATTCCATATATATGTGTCAGTATACTGTACTGGTGTTTTTCTTTCTGGCTTACTTCACTCTGTATAATAGGCTCCAGTTTCANCTCCCTCAGAGGCCAAAAGTCCATTCTATATGTCTGTGTCTCTTTTGTTGTCTCACATACAGGGTCATCATTACTATCTTTCTAATGTTTTATCATCAGTGCTGTATAGATGGAGAAGTCCTGAGGCTATTGTAAAAATATATATGGAATTTAGAGAGGCATTTCTTAACTGGAAATAAAACTATGAAATCTCTATCAAGAAATTGATCTATTTTTTCCTTTATTTTATCTTGCTAAGAAAATAAAAGACGCAAGCTTTGCCTTCTATCAGTGTTGTACTGACGCTATTTCCCCTCCACCCAACCTGAGAGCTACAATCCTTTTTAGCAACAAACGGATAATCAAGAAACATACTAGGTCGAGACACATTCAGTCTACAGATGACAGTCGCTGCCAAAATGCCATCTGAATCATGACGCTCCAAATTTTGGTCAGAGTAACCCTGAAGAAAGAAAGCCGTATGAAACAGGAGGAATCAAGTGAAATCCTATCATGCTAAGCATCATAATGAAAGTCAGGATGAATAAGAAGAAATGAAAAGCTATTCATCGAAGCTGCCTCCACATGGGACAAATGATTCTTATGCTTGAAGTAGATTTAACTGTCCCCAAATGGCAATTTCACTCTCGCACAGGAAATGAAAATAAAAGCAAGCAAGGAGCCACTTAAAAATAGTCACCACCTTCTGGGTTCAGTCACTTGAGAACTAGTAGAATGTGTAGCGCTGCACGATCCACACAATTATAAAAACATCTGAACAGGACACTTGAAAATGATCTTTAACTCTACTGGGATGTTCAAATGACTTTTTTGAACTTTTTCTCATTTTTTCTCCAGTTTCTTTTTCCTGATTCTCTGAGGTAAATTACAACTTAAATGTCTCATGCTAGAATTTCTGTGTTGGATTTGGGGGGTTATCATAATTTTATTTTGTATATGTTGAGAGGTTTTAATAAATTGTGTCAACCAGAAAAACAGTGGGAATCATTGTTTCAGATGTGAAGGGACAGCCTACAGGCCTCAGCTGTTATTGAAATTCCATTGAATTCTAAATTTCATCACTCTTCTTCTTCTTTTTTTCTTTCTTTTTTTTTTTTTTTTTNGAAGGAAATGGCAACCCACTCCAGTGCTCTTGTCTGGAGAATCCCAGGGATGATGGAGCCCAATGGGCTGCCGTCTGTGGGGTCACACAGAGTCGGACACGACTGAAGCGACTTAGCAGCAGCAGGGCATGACCTAGTGACTTTGATGTGACTTAGCAACTAAACAATAGCAACAAGTCTCACAGAGGAAAGAAAAAACCTTATAGTCCCTTAAAGAAGTGTTTAAAATTTGAATGTTTGGCAGCCTGGGTATCTACTGGTGGCAAGAAAAAAAAGTCTCCTGAACTTCTTAACTGGGTGTCAGTCACTGCTTCCAGCCATTCAGACAGTCAACCCAAGCCTACTTTCTGTCTTTTACTGCAGTGAGATCTGAAGCCAAGTGTAACCCTTCTCGGCATATCTTTTGGATCTTTCATGGTTCTATAATTATTTATTTATTATTATGAAGCCATCACTTTGCATCTGGGCATGAGTACCGTGTGAAGGGAGAAAATGTTAAGAAGAAAAGCAAAAAGTCAGAATCATCAAGGTTTGCTAACTTAAGTGATCTCCATACTCCACCCCTTCCATTTCTATTTACTATCCTCTCTCCCCTTGTTTCTCTTCCTTTTCATATTGAGCACCCTGCTCATTTCAGTGCCACCACCCACTTAGAGGCTTCCTTGGTAGCTCAGATGTTNACATGAGTACCGTGTGAAGGGAGAAAATGTTAAGAAGAAAAGCAAAAAGTCAGAATCATCAAGGTTTGCTAACTTAAGTGATCTCCATACTCCACCCCTTCCATTTCTATTTACTATCCTCTCTCCCCTTGTTTCTCTTCCTTTTCATATTGAGCACCCTGCTCATTTCAGTGCCACCACCCACTTAGAGGCTTCCTTGGTAGCTCAGATGTTCAAGAATCTGCCTGCAATGCAGGAGACCCTGTTTCAGTTCTTGGATCAGGAAGATCTTCTGGAGAAGGGATAGGCTACCCACTCCCGTATTCTTGGACTTCCCTGGTGGCTCAGCTGATAAAAAATCTACCTGCAATGTGGGAGACCTGGGTTTGATCCCTGGCTTGGGGAGGTACCCTGGAGAAGGGAACAGTTACCCACCCCAGCATTCTGGCCTGGAGAATCCCATGGGCTATATAGTCCATAGGGTTGCAAAGAGTTGGACATGACTGAGAGACTTTCACTCTCACCCACCTACAGCCAGACCTCTTTGCAGGAATTTAATTAGATGTACCTAATGGCCAAGTCCAAAATGCAGTTGAATTTTGAACTGCTTACCTGTGTTTCTTCTCCATCCTTAGTGCCCTGCTTTGAGGTCACTAGTTCAGTTCAGTTCAGTCGCTCAGTCGTGTCCGATTCTTTGCGACCCCATGAATCGCAGCACGCCAGGCCTCCCTGTTCATTACCATCTCTTGGAGTTCACTCAGACTCATGTCCATTGAGTCCGTGATGCCATCCAGCCATCTCATCCTCGGTCGTCCCCTTCTCCTCCTACCCCCAATCCCTCCCAGCATCTAATCTTGGTAGAATTTGGCATATCTCCCTCTGTCAAAACTCAACCACTCTTTAGTCATTTATTATGCACAATTTTGTCCTGTATTATTAATCTTTGGTATTTCTTTGTTTGGGACTAATTTTGTATTTATTTGAGTCTTGTGTATGGATTAATGTTTTTGTACTTGCTTGAATCTTGTATATCAAGGACAGTGACATAGGTTGTTTGTCCTTTCTAATAGAGGATCACATTTGTCTGTGGTTTCTCAAAGCACTTCTCAAAAGTTATATTTGAAATGAATAAGAGAAATAATGTCTTTGATACACAGACACCCATATAACAGCTCCATGCCCCCTTTGGAATTATTAACAATTCGCTTCCATGAATATTTTTTGATAATCTCAATATTTTTTGAACCTCAGTTTCAGCACCATTTGTCAGTACTGTGCAAGTTACTGGGAAAGGGAAAAGAAATATAGATGACCCCTCTTCTAGTGATTTTGTAGTTTGGTGAGAACAAGAGTAATGTTGTTTAAAGAAACAAAACCTGATTGTAAATTTAGATGCAAAAGATAATACCCACATAAACTTAGGGATGATGCATAAATCAGTATACTAGAGTTCATGGGTGGAGGGGGAAGCGGAATTCTTGGAAAAGGAAGGATGTGAAATAAGCCTTAAAGGATAGACTGAACTTGACAAGAAGAGGAGGAACAGGCAGGACACCGTAATGGGAGGATATGACAGGTGTAAATTTATAGAAGGTAGGAAGGGGCATAGCATGATTTGGAAGGCTGAGTCATTGGACCCCAAATGGGGCATCTCAGGTGATGGAGACTGGGACCTTATTATCAAAGATTTGAGGTTGCAGTAGAAGGAGGTTGCTTGAGTTTTGAAATCAGAACACAGTATATTAATATCAAATACATGTTTCTAGGGCTTCCCTGGTGGCTCATACAATAAAGAATCTGCCTGTAATGCAGGAGACCTGGTTTCAATCCCCAGGTTGGGAAGATTCCCAGAGGAGGGCATGGCAGCCTACTCCAGTATTCTTGCCTGGAGAATCCCTTTGGACAGAGGAGCCTGGTGGGCTACAGTCCATGGGGCTGCAAAGAGTCGACACGACAGAGTGACTAAGCACAGCACAAGTTTCTAAGAAGCTGAATGTAGCTAATAGTCTACAGGGTAGATGGAAGAGAATAAATGGAGCTCAATCAGACTGTGTCATCAAATTTAAGCTGTTCAAATGGGAATCTGTTGGAGTCAGTCATTGAGAGGAGGTGACCGCTGGTTCATCCAAGCTGAGTGCTGGCCTCAGGCAGTTGGAAACTCCTCACCCCCTCTCCATGCAATGTCCATTTTACCCATTGCTTCCACAGTGAGAGCTGTTTTCAGCACTGAGAGTGAGTTGGTGAGTTGGCCCAAATCAGTAGAGGCCTCTATATAAACTTTTAAGATTCTGGAAAGTGAATGTGGAGATCTGCTTGCCTGTGGCCCCCAAGACAAGCCTCTTTTATAAGTGCTTGCTTATTAAACCTCCACCTATCAGTCTGGAGTAGCCTACTTCTTCTTCTTTTGTTTTTTTTTGGCAGGGGGGTTGTCTCCTTGCCCTCTGGCTGACAGGTTTCAGATTTACCCACAGAATTCCCAAGGTTGTGAACCAACAGTCATATTGCTTTACATTTATTAAAGATAACAGAAGCATATTACAAGTTTATTTCAGCAAAACTCAATCTGAATCAGGCAGCACCAAACTGGAATTGGTTGAGTGTTCCATTGACAGGAGCCTGGGTAGTATTTTTATACTGAGGATATGGAAGCCAAGCAAGAAAACCTTTTGACTGATTAGAGCTTCAGGTTGCCTTATTTGGGAAAACCTAGTTGGCTGTGATGAGTTATCCTTGGGTTTTGACTTCTTAATCTTGAAGCATTTACAGGTGTAGGCCTGGTTTGCCAGTATAGATTGCCAAGGTTTCAGAGCCACCGTAGTCTAATGGCCTCCTTTTTCACTTAATTTAACACAGTGTTATAGTATTTTGCAGCTTTCAGAGCACATTTGCTTACATTGTCTGTGTAAGACTCAGTAGAACACAAGCAGGTAAGTAGGGCAAACCGTATCTCAGTCTTTGTGGACAGAATCATAGACGTAGTGATGTTAAATGTCTTACCCAGTGTAGCTGTTTAGAGCTGATGGAATCGGGACTTGATTATGGGAACGCAAAATTTGTCCCTGCACCAGGGACTAGAAGAAACACTCCTTTCTTTGGTCTTCAAGTTGGTTTCAACAATCTTGAACATACAGAACATTTCACTCTTGAAATTATCTCACTCAAATTAGGCAGACTAGCTTCACTCATCACTGGGTCAAGTTTTCTGCTTACAAACACTGTCCATTTTATTAGAATTCAAGCAAGTATCTCTTAAGATGCTTTTTAAGACTTTAAATATATTGACTAAGTGAGAGATATTCTCAACACTTTTACAAGCTAGGGTTTTGGTCTGGAGCCTTACTCATAAATACCCTAGGAGGATGCACTCAAGGGTTTAGGAACACACATTATAATTGTTTTTTTTTTCTTTAGAGAACTTTTTATTGAAGTATAGCATTAATTCAGGAAAATGTACAGCTCAGTAAATTTTTACAAATTGCTCATACCTAGATCAAGAAACTAAATATAATAAGTATCTTAGAAGTGGCACTTATGCTACTCCTAGTTGACTGACAACTTATTTAAATACTTGTTCTTTCTTTTTTGAACTTTGTTTATCAGGTATATTAATTTTTGAAAATGTCATTGCTTCTTTGTTTTGTATGCCTATTTTAATATCTTGAAATAGTTAATGTTCTTTTATTCTTTTTGATCTTAGTGTTCCCTTTCGTATTTTTAGCCGTATATATATAAATATTTTTTGTGTATAGTCTCTGGCACTGTTATAAAGGATACTGTCATTTTTAGGTAACCTGGAATAATTTTGATATAGCTAAATTTCCATTTGCAGTCCTTTCACTACTTTGACAGTTGCCATTGGATTTTCAGGGTTTCACCACCTTAGACATTTTTCAGCTTTCTTTTTTTCTCTTTCATTTTAAATGTAATCTACAGACCTTGTGATCATTATCACCTAGATGGTTCTCATTCAGTTTGCTTTACTAGACCTGTCATCTGTGTCAGGGGAAATGGCTATGTTTTTTTGATTAACATCTATATGTCAATAGCAAGCTCAGTGCTTGATTTCCTCTACTTAGTATATATCATTTAATTACCATTATAATCCTTTGTTATTACCGACACAAAGCTTGTTATTATTTTCATAAGGCCCTCAGAGTTTGGTACCTTTTTTGAACTGTGATATATTTTAACAAAATAAATCTTAAAACAATACCTGTGTCAGTTGACTAGTTTTGTTCTTTCAGCTCTTGCTATTAAAATCCACACATATGGAGATATTGTGCTATGGGTGGTGACCTGGCTCTGTGATCCTGCCCTTGAAATTTTGTGAATCTGAGTCTTAGGTCTTCCACAACCACGTGTCTGACTTAAAAAAAAAAAAAGAATCTTAGCACAGATGTCTGATTCTGAAGTCACTTTTATGCCTTATGTTTCTCCCACATTCTGTCCTGAACCTGATCACTTTGATTCCTTAGAGTAAGAGGTTGATTTGATCCCTATGACCTTAGCCTCTTTCCTAACTATGATTAACCCACTATGCAAACTTAATACCAAGAGTCGGGGAACTTGCCCCTACCACATCCATGTCTAAGACTTCCATTTTGCTTGTGCCAATGGCCCTACTCTGATTCCTTTCTGACCTATGCTGTGTGCTGCAAGATAAACATACTCAGGTTAAGGATATCTTGCCATATGGTTCACTGCTGTCTGTGTTAAGGAAGGAAGGTTCCCTGGAAAGGGAGAGGGGAGGCTCCTAATTGCATCTTCTCCCACATTCTCTCCAGGAGGGAGCAAAAGAGATATCAGGGATTTTAAGTGTGACATCGAAGTTTTGCCTGGGAAGGGTAAACAGTCCATTTTCAGGAAAAAAGTAAATTTTATTATTAGATGATCAGGTACATAGATAAATCCAGGTAGATATCAAAGGGCTCCTTCCTCTCCTCTCTTTTTCTTTCTAGTGTCATTTTTTGTTGTTGGGGGTTTATGTTTCTGCTTCTCTAGTGAGTTTGGTGTCATAGTCAATATGATTTTTGGTTTTCTTTCTGGACATAGCTAGTTGGGCAGCAGCAAGCACCCTCTGCTCTTAGATTTTGCATGTCATCTGCATCTTTTACAGCAAGCCACAAAGTGTTTTTTTTTCCTCTCCCTCTCTCTCACACACAAATTCTCACCACCTCTAGTTGCCTGACTTACACTTTCTTATGCTCAAAGCGTCCTTGTCTCTCTTGGTGCTGCTGCTTAGTAACTTCAGCTGTGTCCAACTCAGTGCGACCCCAAGTACTGCAGCCTGCCAGGCTCCTCTGTCCATGGGATTCTCCAGGCAAGATTACTGCCGTGGCTTGCCATGCCCTCCTGCAGGGGATCTTCCCAACCCAGGGATCTAACCCTGTCTCCCACGTTGCAGGTGGGTTCTTTACTGTGTGAGCCACCAGGGAAGGCCTTGTCTCTTTTGGGTCTTTCCAAATAACTGCCTCCCAAGAAGGAGAAACAAGCAATGGAAGAAGCAGAGGCAGGTGACAAAGGGTGAAGTAGAACCAGCCTGCCCTTGAGTGTTCTTTGTATCTCTTATCTTTTCCTTGGAGATGGTGGAGAGGCCAGGAGGAAGCCTTAGCACTTTCAGTTGTTTCTGCTCCTACAGGAAGAGGGGAGAGGGTCCTATCCGATGGTGTGGTTTGCTGTCAGTATAGAGGGAAAGCACCTGCTAGCTCAGCCCCGACTGTGATTTGGTGAAAGACTGCTTCCTCTGGGTTTGTGAGCAACCTGGTGAGTCCTTCATGGACTTGATTCTCTCCTCTTAACAGATATTTGTATTCTTTTTGTGAAGGAAGAAAGACAAGATTTTCTCCTTTGGGAATAAAGAAAAAATTCATTTTGGGGGTGAAGACACATGATGCTTTACATAGAAAGTCATCAGTTCAGTTCAGTTGCTCAGTTGANTCTTAACAGATATTTGTATTCTTTTTGTGAAGGAAGAAAGACAAGATTTTCTCCTTTGGGAATAAAGAAAAAATTCATTTTGGGGGTGAAGACACATGATGCTTTACATAGAAAGTCATCAGTTCAGTTCAGTTCAGTTGCTCAGTTGAGTCCGACTCTTTGTGACCCCATGAATCGCAGCACGCCAGGCCTCCCTGTCCATCACCAACTCCCGGAGTCTACCCAAACTCATGTCCATTGAGTCGGTTGTGCCATCCAGGCATCTCATCCTCTGTCGTCCCTTTCTCTTCCTGCCCCCAATCCCTCCCAGCATAGTTACATTCTAATCCTTTTTTCTCTTTTTACCAGAAGAAGGGACTAGAGATCTCAGTTCCCCAACCAGGGATTGAACCTGGGGGCCGAATCCCACTGCTAGGGCACCAGGAACTCCCTTAGTTTGTTGGTTCTTATCAATTACAGTTATTAGGAGCATTCAGTGCCCTTGATGCTAGGATTATGAAGACAAAAGAAACATCCCTGCTATCACATCAAACTCTGATGAGCATTTACAGTCAAGAGGGGAAAATGGGCTCATAAAGAGATGAGGAAGCTCATGTGTGACACCCGGAGGCTCATGAGAGCATGGGAGAGGGATCTGTAACCCTGCCCGAGATTGATGGTGGAGAGGATGGGTAGGAAAGGCTTCTTGTAGCAGCTTACTCATTTAATGTAAAAGGGCGAATGAGTGAAAGAGTGATTGAGGTGAGGTGGAGGGAGAAGAGAGAATGACATTGTTGGCAGAGGGTACAGCATTAGCAAAGCTTTGAAGCTGGAAGCACACGTGTGCACAGAGGGAATGTCAAGCAGTTCAGTGTCGCTTGAGGATAAAGATGGGGGCTGGTGGGAGGGGATGAGAGATGAGGCCGGATAATTAGGCACGGGTGTCGTCTGCCATGTGAAGGAGTTTGGACCTTTTTCTATAGCTGAAGAGGTGCCAGGGAAGTTTAATGGGGACGTGACATGGCTCTTCCTTTAATCTGACCATGACTTCAGTCCCTTCCCACTTTGAGCAACTGCCGGGTATTTGTCAACCCAATGGCATTGGAGGTGTTTTCCCCTGATAAGTGGACAAGCTGAATTCTTCAGAGAGATGCTGCCTGACCCATATAGCCCACTGACAGCTTGACAGTTGACAGCTTTTAGTCAGACTAGACTCACTTAAGCTGCTTACCCATCCTGAGGCGTGCACACGGCCAGAGCCTGGACTTCACACCATTCTGGCTGTCTTAATTGGGCACTAATTAAATGTTTTGGCTGGAAACCTCTCCTTGCCATGGCTGAATGGACTCATTTGAGGCCAGTATTTCAGGGAAACATCTTGTTAGGCTGATCTGATTCCCTGTTCAAAAAGAGAATGCACATATTCAGTTTGTTTCTTCTTATTTCCGCCTAAGGATCTATTATATTTGTCTCCTTTGAGAAAAAAACAAGTGTAAAAGGATATGTGTATATATGTCCATACGTGTATATGAGTGTATGTATTCACATGTACATGTACTACATATACTCACATGTATTTGTACTATATATATATGTCTATATTCTCACACACACACACACAGAGGACTCACAATAGAAGCTGATGGAAAACATAGCCTTGCAGTCAGGTGGCTAGAGGTCATATCTAAATTTTACTGATGGTTTACTTTAGACTAAACATGTAATTAATCTGTTTATGGCTTAGTTTCTGTATGTGTGACAGAGTCACCGGAGTCACATTGGAATTTTACCATAATCAGTTCAGTTCAGTCATTCAGTCATGTCCGACTCTTTGCGATCCCATGGACTGCAGCACACCAGGCCTCCCTGTCCATCACCAACTCCCAGAGTTTACTCAAACTTGTGTCCATTGAGTTGGTGATGGCATCCAACCATCTCATCCTCTGTCGTCCCCTTCTCCTGCCTTCAGTCTTTCCCAGCATCAGGGTCTTTTCCAATGAGTCAGTTCTTTGCATCAAGTGGCCAAAGTATTGGAGTTTCAACTTCAACATCAGTCCTTCCAATGAATATTCAGAACTGATTTCCCTTTAGCGTGGACTGGTTGGATCTCCTTGCAGTCGAAGGGACTCTCAAGAGTCTTCTCCAACACCACAGTTCAAAAGCATCAGTTCTTTGGCACTCAGCTTTCTTTATAATCCAGTTCTCACATCCATACATGACTACTGGGAAAACCATAGCTTGACTAGCAGATCTTTGTTGGCAAAGTAATGTCCCTGCTTTTGTTTTTCGTAATATTTCAGTGTGAAATTTAGGGATGAGGGTGATTCATCTCTAATCTTATGGGGTTTACAAAAAGATTGATGGATGGACAGAGATCTTTTTCTACCTTTACTTAGCTATAGTGTTGTTCAGTTGCTAAGTCGTATCTGAATCTTTGAGGTACTATGGACTGTAGCCCACCAGACTCCTCTGTCCATGGGATTCTCCAGGCAAGAATCCTGGAGTGCATTGCCATTTCCTTCTCCAGGGGTTTTCCCCACCCAGAGATCGAACCCTCCATCCCCTGCATTGGCAGGTGGATTTTTTACCACTGAACCACCTGGGAAGCCCTTACTTAGCTAATACATGCTGATAAAGATTTCTTTCTCAAAGCATTCCCAGGGGGCTGGGGCTTGATGGGCCACTCTTCAGTTTACACTGAAAAGTATCCAAAGGGTGTCTGCAGTGTCTGGANGATGGGGAAACAGTGGAAACAGTGTCAGATTTTAAATTTGGGGGCTCCAATATCACTGCAGATGATGATTGCAGCCATGAAATTAAAAGACGCTTACTCCTTGGAAGGAAAATTATGACCAACCTAGATAGCATATTGAAAAGCAGAGACATTACTTTGCCAACAAAGCTCCGTCTAGTCAAGGCCATGTTTTTTCCATAGGTCATGTATGGGTGTGAGAGTTGGACTGTGAAGAAAGCTGAGCGCTGAAGAATTGATGTTTTTGAACTGTGGTGTTGGAGAAGACTCTTGAGAGTCCCTTGGACTGCAAGGAGATCCAACCAGTCCATTCTAAAGGAGATCAGTCCTGGGTGTTCTTTAGGACTGATGCTGAGGCTGAAACTCCAATACTTTGCCAACCTTATGCAAAGAGTTGACTCAATGGAAAAAAGCTCTGATGCTGGGAGGGATTGGGGGCAGGAGGAGAAGGGGACGACAGAGGATGAGATGGCTGGATGGCATCACCAACTCGATGGACATGAGTTTGGGTGAACTCCAGCAGTTGGTGATGGACAGGGAGGCCTGGCGTGCTGCGACTCATGGGGTCACAAATAGTCGGACATGAGTGAGCGACTGAACTGAACACGATAGTGGTCTCAATGTTTACTTATCCAGAATCAAACCCATTGAAATATCTTCTCAAAAACTATGTCTGGATCACCAAGTAGCTCTTTAGACATCAGTATTTTTACTACTTCTTATAAAAAGGCCAAAACACATTGTTTGCAGATTGCCTTTCTTTAGTGGAAAGCTGAGCACCAAAGAACTGATGCATTTGAACTGTGGTGTTGGAGAAGACTCTTGAGAGTCCCTTGGACTGCAAGGATATCCAACCAGTCCATCCTAAAGAAAATCGGTCGTGAATATTCATTGAAAGGACTGATGCTGAAACTGAAAATACAATACTTTGGTCACCTGATTGGAAGAACTGACTCACTGGAAAAGACTCTGATGCTGAGGAAGTTTGAAGGCGGGAGGACAAGGGGACGACAGAGGATGAGATGGTTGGATGGCATCACCGACTCAATGGACATGAGTTTGAGTAGGCTCCAGGAGTTGGTGATGTACAGGGAAGCCTGGAGTACTGCAGTCCATGGGGTTGCAAAGAGTCGGACATCAACTGAGCGAATGAACTGAAGTGAACTGAGTGGGGGAAAAGTTTCTTTTAGGGTCAAACATTCAAAGACTGTGACTTATGAGGGGACAGCAGCTTGTTATTCAAAAGCAGCATTCAGACTAGGCCAAAGATGTGGTACCCACAGGGGAACAACCAGAGAACATGACCCTCCTGTCTTCTAACACAGTCTTCACCTTGGACCTCCAGCCCTGCGTATCTCGGTTTGTGTTTATTTCCAGGGAGGGAGGCTGCACTCCCAGGAGCCCGGCGAATGAGTCGGGGAAGCCAGAGGTGTTTGGAAGCTGCTTGGGTTAGCCGCTCGGTTACGGGGCCTCCGGTGTGGGCCAAACTGTTTCCGCCGGGCGGGGTCGCTCACCCCCGGGCCGGCCGGCCGTCGCTGCCCGAGCCGCGCAGGAAGGGAAGCGGCTCACACTAGGGATCCGGGTCTGGCGGAGAGAGCAGTGAAGACGCCCGAGGACACGGTTGGGACCGCGGTCGCCTGGGTGGCTGGTCCCGGCGCCAGCGGGGCACGGAGAAGCAAGGTAGCGCGCCTTCCAGAAGCACCGCTCGGTCTGTTTCGGGTCGCGAGGATCGGGGGCGGCGGCTCCGGTGAGCGAGCGAAGCCGACCGACCAGCGTCGCCCGTCGGCCCTCCCTTCCCAGGAGCCGGAGCGGCGGCCCCTCGGAAAAAGCCCTCGAGGTGCGCGGGGCAAACGGCCCCGGCTACCCGCTCCGCCCCGCCGCGCTCCGCCCCGGCTCCGGCGCCGCTGCCTCAGGCCCCGCGGGTCCCGCTGGCCGGCGCGCCACTTACCCGCAGCGAAGCGATTTACGTAGCGGACCTCGTCACTGCTTACGGACGCGAGGAGGTGGGACGACGAGCCCCACCGGGACCGCCGCCGGCCCACGTTGCCCCACGTCAGCGCTGATGCGGCCGCGGCCTCCCAGCCGAGCGCGATCCAACTCGGCGTCGCAGCCGCCCGCCCGCTCGCGGCCTGGAGTCCGCGCGTCTACCCGCCCGCCCCGCTCCGCGCCTGTCCCTGCCCAGTGGACGCCGGGGAAATCCANGATACCACTGTTGCCCCCTGGCACAGACTATCATTGCTATGAACAAGCAATCATTTCTTTAGTAATTTCTTCACTTGCTGAAATTAAACCTGTCCTGAATTTTGCTTTTCTGGAAAAATAAACTTAGTGTTGTGATAATTGTTTCTAAAATAACGATGGTCTCGTATTAAACAAAAACTAATGTGAAAATCCTCTAATGAGGATTTTCAAAGGTTTGCATTAATTCCTAAATTCTAGTTTTCTCTGAAGAAATAGAATTAGATAACAGGGTTCAAAGATGACATTTTCTCTGGAAAAGGAAAAATAAAATATGCTCCAGTTCAGGTGCCTTCATCTGAATACAACATTAATATATATTGTATCCACTAAGTGGAGGTTTACAAGACAAAAACCTCATCAATTAGCTATTCTTGAATATATTTGCATTTGATTACTAAGGAGTAATTTGTTCCTGGTCAGCAATACAACAATAGTAAAACACAAGGAAGGAAAACTCCACTCTGTCTGAACGAAAGTGGATCTTCAGAACCTCTATGATGTGTGTGCTGCTTTAGGTCTTAAGGACACATGAAAGTGTCTGTTGAACTTTCTCATGTTCACTTTATTTAATGAAAAATGTTTTCCTCCTTGTTTTGCCACTTCCTTCCTCCTCCAGATCCACTCCTCCTCCTCCCCTTTTTGTTCTGAGCAGTGATTCTGTGTGTTCTCTTCCTATTTAAAATTTAAAGAGTTACATTTGGGAGAGGAACAATGTAGGGAAAAGAAACCCCTGGAGTGTGTCTGATGTGATCGTTCTCCTCTGTGCCACCATTTTCCTCCCGCTGTGGGAGCGCTAAATGATAATGCCTGATACCTTTCTGAATAAAGCCTGACACGGTTTCCAGCTGTGAGCATGTGATCAGTTTTTATGTTTGATTTTTGCACATAAGTACACTACTGCAAGCATGTCCACAAACTACTTCACAAATGCTTAAGGGGGGAATTGCTATTGAGTGAACCAAACATTAAACAAACACTGAGTGATTGCACTAAAAAACAACAACAACAACAAAAAACCCTACATTTATTTTAGAAAGCTATGTTTCTGTTCAAACCCCGAATTTTAAAAAACATTTAATTTCTGTTGAGTGGTCAGGTATCACCAAACAATCAGCTCTCAAGGAATTTATTTTCAGGCCAATTCTAATCTGACATAAGTTGCCCAAATAGAACGAAGAAGGTGTTGCTCTCTGTACTTTGCTGTCATGATTAAATATGATTGTAATTATGCAATGGGTTGGTTCATTTGTGAGAAACACCGATTAATATAATCCTCTATTATGTCATCTTAAAATGGAATCTTATAAGCTATGATTTTTTAAATCCATATTTTTCTTATAGTGGCATATTGCACATCTATGATCCTGGGTTTAGTGATGCATCTTGATAATATTATAGTCTTAGATGTCAGAGCATTCTGTTTTAATGTCTTTCCTGTAATATAAATATATATTTCTTTTTTTAAAATATATATTTCTTATTGTTAATGTGTTGATATCCATGAAAAGACTACCTATTCAAATCACTTTCCTGAATTTAGAACAAAAATAAATTATTAGTATACTTGTTAATTCTGAAGGCCTACTGCTAACATTTATAAAGTCTATGGTATGCCATGATGTTTGTTAAACACCAAAACTTATCATAGAGGATACTTCTTCCTGGCTCACTGATCAAAGGAGGGAAAAGGTGGGAGGGCATTCCAGAAGGAATACACCAGCAGACAAAAAAGAAAATTAGTTTACTATTAATGATAAGACAGTTCAGTCATTGGTTGGAATTTAATGGTTTAGATTGGGAGAAGAGGTGCATAATTTATGAATTACTGAGAAATACCTGTAATTACATTTTTTAAAAGAAAAAAAAAAAGAAACAACAGTCTCTTTCATGCCAAGTTCTTGGTTGTCGGAATCTCACTCCTTGTAGTCTTGCAAGTCCCAGTTCAGGAGAGTGGCCCCACTCCTAGCCTCAGACTTGTTTACTGGTTCTAATACTAGATTTGGAGGGACAGGATTATTACATTTAGTCAGAGTCAAGATGTCAAGTTTCTCAGCAAAAGCAGGAGACCAACATCAAACATTCCAGTCCCGACTTCTGCTCTTGAATGTGGCAGCATGAATGTGCTCCATGACAAAAATGGATAACCGGAAGGGGTCATTCTGGGATGACTGTTGGTGGAGACTTGCTTGTTTTTAACTTCACGGGCATCTACTTTAAACTCTAGCAGAAACTTTCCAGGGATGATCAGTTTTTTTCTTACAGAAATCTGGTATTTTCTGATTATCCTGATTATTGACAGAGTTTCTAGCTGCATCTTTACTGTGGGTGACATGATTAAACCACTGCTGACATCCAATCATATTTAGGGTCAGTCATTACAATATCAAAGAAAATAGAGAAATAAAGGAGATGAATGGCAGTTAGTCATTAAAATCTCTGCAGAGATATGGCAGCTGCTCACTGATACTACTTTCATGAACTTTTTTCTTCAGTGTATGGGCAAAAGAACAAGGCTAGTCATTCACATAAATACTTAATCTAGGAATTTCTGGGGATTGAGGATTGTTCCCAGTCTTGTTTTGGATTTTGATAAGCCATCAACTATTTGCTCTCTGTCTCAGTTTCTCTCTTTCTCTCTCTCTCTCTCTCTATATATATATGTATATATATATANCTGGGGGCAGGAGGAGAAGGGGACGACAGAGGATGAGATGGCTGGATGGCATTACTGACTCCATGGACGTGAGTCTGAGTGAACTCTGAGAGTTGGTGATAGACAGGGAGGCCTGGCATGCTGCAATTCATGGAGTCACAAAGAGTCGGACACGACTAAGGGACTGAACTGAACTGAACTGAACTGAATTGATGGGACTGAATGCCATGATCTTAGTTTTTTCTATGTTGAGGTTTAAGCCAGGTTTTTCACTCTCCTCTTTTTCCCTTATCAAGAGGCTCTTTAGTTCTTTCTCACTTTATGCCATTAAGTGGTATCATCTGCATATCCAAGGTTGCTGATATTTCCCCTGGCAATCTTGATTCCAGCTTGTGCTTCATCCAGTCTGACATTTCTCATGATGTACTCCACATCAGTTCAGTTCAGTTCAGTCACTCAGTCGTGTCCGACTCTTTGTGACCCATTGAATCGCAGCACGCCAGGCCTCCCTGTCCACCACCAACTCCCAAAGTTCACTCAAACTCATGTCCATCGAGTCAGAATGTGATCAGCCATCTCATCCT
>SJYV01053574.1:271688-350008 GCA_006410875.1 Neotragus pygmaeus | reverse complement strand
TGCAGAGCACGTTGTCATTAGACTTTCTCTTGCAGAGACAGACTAGCTCTTTACCAATTCTGTCTCTCTCTTCCTGGAGAAGAAATTTAACTAAGAAGTAAACTAGGGTTTCCACCCTCTCTAGTCATTAGTTGTTAGTGTGCTGATTTCTAACCAACAGAAAGCAAGCAGAGGAGATGGGGGCCACTTCCATGCTTCTTCAGAATGACTTCTCCTACTTGATCTTCTAAACTCTGTCCATAATGGTGAGCTGGACAGGACATTAATGGTGACTTTTGAAACAACTTGTTATAGGTAGAAATACCAGATGAAAAAAGGTTTTAGATGATAGCCACCTTATAGGTAAGACTTGCACTGGACTCTTTTTTATATTAGAAAGAAAAAAATACCTATTTTATTAAGCAACTGAGATTTTGTGGTTTAACCATCACAACTGTTAGCATTACTTTATCCTATCCATGAAGTTAAATTCTAAGACAAATGCTACATAGAAACGCATATGCTTTATTCTCCTATTGATTGAAATGCATTTATTTTAGACATAAATGTATATGTAGTGTATATGCACACACATATATTTGTTATATAGAGTTTTGTATTTATTATATATAATACATACATGCATCATACATGTATATTATATAATGCATATGAATTAAATGTATATTAATATGCATTATTTTTTTCTTGGATGTTAGTTCTAGAATGTCCTATAGGTCTTCATAGAGCCATTCAACTTCAGCTTCTTATGCATTACTGGTTGGGAATAGACTTGGATTACTGTGATATTGAATGGTTTATCTTGGAAATGAACAGAGATCATTCTGTCTTTTTGAGATTGCATCCAAGTACTGCTTTTTGACTCTTTTATTGACTATAATGGCTACTTCATTTCTTCTAAGGGATTCTTGCCCACAGTAGTAGATATGATGGTCATCTGAGTTAAATTCACTGATTCCAGTCCATTTTAGCTCACTGATTCCTAAAATGTTGACGTTAACTCTTGCTCTCTCCTGTTTGACCACTTAAAATTTGCCTTGATTCATGGACCTAACATTCTAGGTTCCTATGCAATACTGTTCTTTATAGCATCGGACTTTACTTGATTCACCAGTCACATCCCCAACTGGGTGTTCTTTATACTTTGGCTTCATCCCTTCATTCTTCCTGGAGTTAGTTCTCTACTGATCTCCAGCAGCATACTGGGCACCTACCGACCTGCAGAGTTAATTTTTCAGTTTCCTATCTTTTTGCTTTTTCATACTGTTCATGGAGTTCTCAAGGGAAGAAAACTGAAGTGGTTTGCCATTCCCTTCTCCAGTGGACCACGTTTTGTCAGACCACAGCATGGCTCATAGTTTCATTGAGCTAGACAAGGCTGTGGTCCATGTGATCAGATTGGTTAGTTTTCTGTGATTGTGGTTTTCATTCTGTCTGCTGTCTGATGGGGAAAGATAAGAGGCTTATGGAAGCTTCCTGATGGGAGAGACTGACTGAGGGGGAAACTGGGTCTTTTTCCGATGGGTGGGATCTAACTTAGTAAATCTTTAATCCAATTTTCCATTGAAGGGCAGGGCTGTGTTCTCCTCCTGTTAGTTGATCTCTACCAAAATATGGTAGAGGTAATGAAGATAATGGCAAACTCTTTCAAAAGTTCCCATGCACACACTCTTTTATTTTTCCTTCTCTTCTTTTCACAGCTATTGTAAGTCCTTCTCAGACAGCCACTTTGCTTTTTTGCATTTCTTTTTCTTGGGAATGGTCTCAATTCCTGTTTCCTGTACAATGTCATGAACCTCCGTCCATAGTTCATCAGGCACTCTGTCTATCAGATCTAGTCCCTTAAATCTATTTCTCACTTCCATATAATCATAAGGGATTTTATTTAGGTTATACTTGAATGGTCTAGTGGTTTTCCCTACTTTCTTTAATTTAAGTCTGAATTTGGCCATAAGGAAATCATGATCTGAGCCACAGTCAGCTCCAGGTCTTGTTTTTACTGGCTGTATAGAGCATCTTTATATTTAGCTGCAAAGAATATAATCAGTCTGATTTTGCTGTTGGNTTTAATTTAAGTCTGAATTTGGCCATAAGGAAATCATGATCTGAGCCACAGTCAGCTCCAGGTCTTGTTTTTACTGGCTGTATAGAGCATCTTTATATTTAGCTGCAAAGAATATAATCAGTCTGATTTTGCTGTTGGCCATCTGGTGATGTCCATGTGTAGAATCTTCTCTTGTGTTGTTGGAAGAGGGTATTTGCTATGACCAGTGCATTTTCTTGGCAAAACTCTCTTAGCCTTTGCCCTGTTTCATTCTGTACTCCAAAAACAAATTTGCCTGTTACTCCATGTGTTTCTTGACTTTCTACTTTTGCATTCCAATCCCCTATAATGAAAAAGATATCTTTTTGGAGTGTTAGTTCTAGAAGGTCTTGTAGGTCTCCATAGAACCATTCAACTTCAGCTTCTTCAGCGTTACTGGTTGGGGCATAGACTTGGATTATTGTGATATTGAATGGCTTCCTAGGAGACGAACAGAGATCATTCTGTCGTTTTTGAGATTGCATCCAAGTACTGCATTTGGACTCTTTCATTGACTATGATGGCTACTTCATTTCTTCTAAGGGATTCTTGCCCACAATAGTAGATATAATGATCATCTGAATTAAATTCACCCATTCCAGTCCATTTTAGTTCACTGATTCCTAAAATGTTGACATTCACTCTTGCTATCTCCTCTTTGACCACTTAAAATTTGCCTTGATTCATGGACCTAACATTCCAGGTTCCTATGCAATACTGTTCTTTACAGCATTGGACCTTGCTTCCATCACCAGTCATATCCCCAGGTGGGTGTTGTTCTTGCTTTGGCTCTGTCTCTTCTTTCTTTCTGGAGCTATTTCTCCACTGATCTCCAGTAGCACATTGGGCACCTACCAACCTGGGGAGTTCATCGTTCAGTGTCCTACCTTTTTGCCTTTTCATACTTTTCATGGGGTTCTCAAGGGAAGAATACTGAAGTGGTTTGCCATTCCCTTCTCCAAAGGACCACAATTTGTCAGAACTGTCCACCATAACCCATCAGTTTTGGGAGGCCCTACACTGCATGGCTCATAGTTTCATTGAGTTACACAAGGCTGTGGTCCGTGTGGTCAGATTGGTTAGCTTTCTGCGATTGTGATTTCAGTCTGCCCTTTGATGCTGTCTCTCAACATCTACCATCTTACTGGGGTTTCTCTTACCTTGGATGTGGGGGAGCTCCTCCTGGCTGCTTGCCACTCCAGGGCTGTGCAGCTGTGGCTTGTCTTAGGAAGCATCACTATGAACAAAGCTAGTGGAGGTGATATAATTCAGGTTGAGCTATTTCAAATCCTAAAAGGTGATACTGTGAAAGCACTGCATTCATCATGCCAGCAAATTTGGGAAATGCAGCAGTGGCCACAGGACTGGAAAAGGTCAGTTTTCATTCCAATCCCAAAGAAAGGCTAGGCCAAAGAATGCTCAAACTACTGCACAGTTGCACTCATCTCACACTCTAGAAAAGTAATGCTCAAAATTCTCCAAGCCAGGTTTCAGCAGTATGTGAACCATGAACTTTCAGATGTTCAAGCTGGTTTTAGAAAAGGCAGAAGAATCAGACAGCAAATTGCCAACATCTGCTGGATTATCAAAAAAGCAAAGAGTGTTCATGAAAAACAGCACTTCTTGTTTACTGACCATGCCAAAGCCTTTGACTGTGTGGATCACAACAAAATGTGGAAACTTCTTAAAGAGAGGGGAATACCAGACCACATGACCTGTCTCCTGAGAAATCTGTATGCAGATCAAGAAGCAACAGTTGAAACTTGAGGTGGAAAAACAGACTGGTTCCAAATAGGAAAAGGAGTATGTCAAGATTGTATTTTGTCAGCTTGCTTATTTAACTTATATGCAGAGTATATCATGAGAAACACTGGGCTGGAGGAAGCACAAGCTGGAATCAATATTGCTGGGAGAAATATTAATAACCTCAGATATGCAGATGACACCACCCTTATGGCAGAAAGTGAAGAACTAAAGAGCCTCTTGATGAAGGTGAAAGAGGAGAGTGAAAGAGTTGAGTTAAAACTCAGCATTCAGAAAACTAAGATCATGGCATCTGGTCCTATCACTTCATGGCCAATAGATGGGGAAACGATGGAAATTGCCAGAGACTTTTGTTTTAGCCTCCAAAATCAGTGCATGGTGACTGAAAGCCATGAAAGTAAAAGACACTTACTCCTTGGAAGAAAAGTTATGAACAACCTAGACATAGTATTAAAAAGCAGAGATAATACTTTGGTGACAAAGGTCCATCTAGTCACAACTTTGGTTTTTCCTGTAGTCATGTATAGATGTGAGAGCTGGACTCTAAGAAAACTGAGTGCTGAAGACTTGATGCTTTTGAACTTTGGTGTTGAAGAAGACTATTGAGAGTCCCTTGGACAGCAAGAAGATCCAACCAGTTCACCCTAGTGGAAATCAGTCCTGAATATTCATTGGAATGATTGATGCTGATGCTGAAACTCCAATACTTTGGCCACCTGTTGCAAAGAGCTGACTCATTTGAAATGATCCTGATGCTGGGAAAGACTGAAGGCAGTAGAAGGGGACATCAGAGGATGAGATGGTTGGATGGCATCACCAACTCAGTGGACATGAGTTTGAGTAAACTCTGGGAGTTGGTGATGGATTTGGAGGCCTGGCATACTGCATGGCATACTGCAGTCTATGGTGATGCAAACAGTCAGACATGGCTGAATGATTGAACTGAACTGAACTGGATATGCATTATATAGATACTTATATAATTCATATAATATTGATAGGAATCAAAGGGAAAATATCAAACTACTGCACTGTAGTTGAAAAGTAGTATTACAAGATTTGCTTTTAGCATCAGAAAAAAGAGTATGTCAAACATGAAGTCTTACAATTGAAGAAGAGTATGGAGGTGAGTGTTGCATGGAAAAAAAAATTATTTGAAATATGAGAATTAGGGCTTCTCCAACATTTCATGTAATACAAGGAGAAGCACTGTGTGGTGATCATTGATTGGTGCTATCAGTTATTTGTTTGACTGGACAAGGAGGGCATTTTCAACCTGAAGTATGAAATGAAGAAAAGGATAAAGGAACATTGTCAGAATCACTTCTAACACCCTCTAGTAGAGTCATCAAAAGTGGCTTGGTGTGCAAATGTATTAGAATCAAGGATTTCAGAAATAAAGGATCAAAATGAGAAAGGTCTTGAAGTGAGGCTAAGGATGTAGGAAAAATAAAACTTAGAGAAAAGAGATGATTTGAAATATGCTATTAAAAGTATATCAGCCAAAGATCAAGGTTTTATGAAAAATCTATTCTGTGTGATGTTAAAACCTTGAGAAATACTTGTTCATAAGAAAGACAATGCCATTAAAAATATTATCTAATCTTGTTAGTGCAATAAAACCTATTCCAGTCACTAATGTATCTTGACCTTGACTTTTATATATTAAAATAACTAGTTCTTATCCTTAAGTAAGTGTCTAGAAACTGGAAAATACAGTTGGTTGCCAAACCATTATTACAGATGAAAAGTCTTGGAGTTTTATAATTGTAAATCAGTGTAGTCTTTTCACACACAAATGATATGTGTGTTTCATTCTGGAAAAATTATCAAGTACATATGGATATATGAATACCAACAGAGTAGCTACTAGTTGAGACCATTTGTCTTAGAGCTAGTTGTCTTTGGAATCAATTGAATTTCTGTACTAGTGTTCTTGATCTCTGAAATGATGTTGCTTTTTGTCTGTGATACTCAGTTTTCTGATCTCCAAAGTATGGATAACACTATCTTGTAGAGTGATTGTGGTAAAAAATGAACTACTAATGTTTGTAAAGTATTGGGTTTTATTAAGACAGGAACAAATTAAGCTCTCCCAAAACCCTTGAAAGCCTTAGCTAACACTAACATTTTTGTCTCTTCTCCCAGTGGAAACCTCAGACTGTTCTTTACATAGTTCTTTACATAGTTCTGTGTCTTCACATAGATACACTTCTAAGTGGATATGTGCATACTTATATATTCTTGTTTAAGAGTCTGCCTACAATGCGGGAGATCTGGGTTCAATCCCTGGATTGGGAAGATCCCCTGGAGAAGGAAATGGCAACCCACTCCAGTACTCTTGCCTGGAAAATCCCATGGATGGAGGAGCCTAGTAGGCTATAGTCCATGTGGTCACAAAGAGTAGGACATGACTGAGTGACTTCACTTTCACTTTCATATGTGTTATACTTATATTTGTTCATATAAATTCTGTGTATATGTGCATACTTATGTAAAGAAAGGGCAAGAAAGACCTGGATTCTATGGTTACAAATATATAGTGAAATAAAGCAAAAAGATACTAGTATAAAAATTTACAGAAGTAAACAGTAGAAGCTAACTATTACTGGTAATAGCAACATGGATATTTAAGTTTACACTAAATAGCGACATTTCTGATTCTGAGAATTAAGGACTCAGAGCACATATAAACTTGAAATATTCCAGTGCCAGAGAGGGTCATCTTCTCAATTATATTTTTACTTTTGTATGAAGATATATGATCAATTTAACAAAACCTAGGGTTCCCTGGTGGCTCAGTGGTGATGAACCCCCTGCCAGTGTGAGAGACAGGGGTTCGATCTTCTATTTGGGAAGATCCCAAATGCAACGGAGCAACTAAGCCCATGCACCAAAACTATTGAGCTTGTGCTCTAGGCCCTTGAGTCACAACTACTGAGCTCATGAGCCACAGCTACTGAAGCCTGCACACAAATGCCTGTGCTTTTGCAACAAGAGAAGTCACCACAATAAGTTATGCACTGCAACTAGACAGTGACCCTTACTCTCTGCAACTAAAGGAAAGACCACACAGCAATGAAGACCCGACACAGCTAAAAATAAATAAATAAATTTAAAAAATAGGAAAAATTCCAAAAACTATAATTATAGTCAGGTATGTATCATTAGCTTTGATATGATTAAACTTCACTTAACATTCATTTTGTAAAGTATAAAACAGATTAATAGTCTGCCCACAGTAAATCATAATTATGAAATGATGAAAATTATAATGAAATGTAAAACTGAAGATTAAAAATGCTATAAAATACTTGATGATATGTTGTCATTTTTTTGTGAAAGACATGTAATACTGAAAACAATAGTTCTATACACTTTTGTAACATTTTTGTCAAGAAGATCATAAATAGAAAACAGTAGCTACAAATGAAAAAAGAGCAATGATGGTTAGATGTTCATCTTTCAAAAGAACTCTGAAAGTTAGGAAGGATTCCAAGCAGAAACATAAATGTAATATTTAAGAAATGGAAAACGTATATCATTTAGATAAGGGAAGCCAATTAAGGGAAATAAGATAGAATAAAAAAATTGGTTTATCTTCAGCAAATAAAGAGGATCTATCAAAAGTATGCCATTATTCTACAGGTATTTTGCTGTTGTTGTTGCTGGTTGTTGTTGTTTTTAATTTACTACAAAAGAAGTTTTGGATGAACATAAGAAAGATCAACCATGGCAGGTTCAATACTGTAGAGACAAACTGTAAAAAACAACCTATATTTATTTTAGTGAGTGTATCTATCTTCTCTATATGCTCTGGATTATCTGTTTGAAAATCAAGACAAATTTATCTCTGGAATCCTCTCTAGTTCTATCATTTCCAGACTAAATAATTTGCTTATTTCTCTACATGTTAGTCCTTTTACTGCTGCTGCTAAGTCACTTCAGTGTTTCCAACTCTGTGTGACCCCAGAGACGGCAGCCCACCAGGCTTCACATTCCTGAGATTCTCCAGGCAAGAACACTGGAGTGGGTTGCCATTTCCTTCTCCAGTGCATGAAAGTGAAAAGTGAAAATGAAGTCGCTCAGCCGTGCCCGACTCTTAGCGACCCCATGGACTGCAACACACTGGGCTGCTTGGTCCATGGGATTTTCCAGGCAAGAGTATTGGAGTGGGGTGCCATTGCCTTATCCGAGTCCTTTTACTAAACCAAGATAAATAGCACTTCAATTTATCATCACTAGTAACGTCCTACAGTTTTTAAAAGTAGGTAGACTGATTTTTGTGTGTGGCTGATAAAATAGCTGATTATTTCACTAGTTTCCCTATCATTGGTTTTAGGGTTATGGAGTGAAATGAAGTCATACATGAAGATATGTTCAAAATATCAGGACCTCTATATTAGAACTCTTTAAAAAGAAATGAAAAAGGTGACTATTATTATAAAATACAATAAATAATATTCCAAGCATTTGTCTATTTTCTTTGAAAGTGGGTAAGGAAATCAACAGAATATGAAATATGGGCTAAAATAGCATGTATTATGTATGAACTAAAAAGGTATTCAGTTCTGATTTTTTAAAATAGTATTTTCCATATTTGAAATTCAAAATTATCCAATTCCATCCTGATTGACTTAGAACAGTCAACAATCAACAGCAACAAACAATGCTGTTAAGAGAAATAATTGATTTGTGAAATTTTCATTTCAATAATGACCTTGAGCCTTTGCTGCCTGGAATGCCCTCAGATCATGTTGTGGGGCTCTAGTAAAGATCTATCGTCAAATCAATTACGAAAAGCAATGGAACATCTGATCCTTCCCTTGAAATTAACTAGGGAAAGTAGGTCAGCACACCTTCAAATGACAAAATGAATTATTATGTTTTCAATGACCCAGGAAGGAAAGCACTAGTGATAGATGGGAAGTGGTATTTAAATAAAAATTGAACATTTCTGGGATTAAACATGTAGCAATGATCGCAAAAACTACCAGAAACTTAAATCTCTTAATATAATTGTTTTTTCATGTTAGCCGTGAAAGTGTTTTCTTCTTACTGTTCTCTGTATCCAAAACTACAGTTCTGGGAAGGGGTCTATATATATAAAGGTTATTGCTGTATCATTTAAAAGTACAACAGTGAAAATAGTAGATTTCTCAGTTTCATTTTCATTACAGTATAAGAAAAATATGCAAAATGGACCATCATATATTATGTTTCCTACTATGCAATTAAACTAAATATAGTTAGAAAAATGTGGTCAAAAATGACACATTTAATGATAGCAATTAATCTGACAATATAAATATTATTTATATAGTGGTTCTTATTCTGCAAACATAAAAATAAGAGGTGAAACTGCCTCCTTCCAAAAAATATCCCCAATATTTCCTATTTGATTAACATTTTAGCTATGTTTTACATACTTAGAGTCTTTTTCTTTTAATTAGGTCATCAAGCACTTAGACTTGTAAGTTTTAATTTAGAGCTTTATTTTTAATTATCTTTGTAGACAATATAAATTGCAATATGCTTTTTATTATAAATGGTTATAAAATATTAAAAGTTCAATTCAAATATTAAGGAATAATTTTGTTGAAGTCTATGTAAAATACAAATACTTACAATACTCTTGTCTATATAAAAATCTATCCTATGACTGGAATATAATGGGTAAGCACATGGGCTCAGGAGTTCAGACCTTGCCCAACCCCTAATTTTGAAATGTATGGCCTTGGTTAAACTGCTTATCATTTCAAAGCCTCAGTTTCTTCACATGTAAAATGGTATGATAGCCATTATCCCATAGAGTTTTTGTGAACCTGACATTAGGAAATATATAAATGGTTAGCCAGAATTCAGATGTACTAAACGGCGTTAGCCATGATGATGGTCAGAGTCAATTAATTATATTAAATCCTTAAATGTTTCTATTCAACTTACTATAAAGACTTTGAACTGTTAATATATTTTGTTTTATTTAACAGTGGAAAGAGCTTAGTTTTTTTCTTAATTGTGGTAAAAGTCATTAATAGGACTATGATACTACCTTATACATTTTTATACAGTACTCAGTATGACTTTTTTACTTTGTTTATATTAACTGGTAACTGAATTAATAACCATTTGTGATGTGTTGATAGTATAAACTACTATATTATCTTTGTAAGGGGGATAAACCATGTTCTGGAAACATCCCTAAAGTACCAAATTTCCCATTTTGATACTCAATGGGATAAATGAGTTGTCTATTTTATTTACACACTCTTTAATAACAAACCCCATAAGCTAAGTACAGATAATAATCTCAGTGTGCTCAGAAATATGATACATTCACTTAATAGAACAGACGTTTTTATCATCTTTGATTTTGGGGATTTCTTGGCTTTTAGCACTAGTCTTAAAATATTCTCAGAATATAAGGAGAAGACTTAGATGAGAAGAGATTATCTTTCCAGCGTTTTCTCCTTCCTGTCTTAAAAAGACCCAGGCTGCCAAGAAACTCTTGATTCAGCCTTGCTTTGTATTCAGCCTAGTCCCAGCCTATAAGAATTGAAAGATGCTGGAGGGTATCATAAACAACTCCATGAAGTGTTTTTCTCTTCAGAGATCTTGAAGAAAAATGTAGCTCTTGTCTTTACAGTCTCACTGGGTTAGAGGTCAGAGGTCAAAATAGGGGAGGAAAGCTCTTAAAATTCTCATGTGAAGAATCAGGGAGAAAGAAAAGTAAGCAGTGTCTTTACACAGTGCTCAGTCCCTCAGTCGTGTCTGACTCTTTGTGACCTCATGGACTGCAGCCCTCCAGGTTCCTTTGTCCATGGGCTTTTCCCTGCAAGAATACTGGAGTGGCTTGCTATTTCCTCTTCCAGGGCATCTTGACACAGGGATTGAACCTGCATCTCCTGCATTGACAGACAGATTCTTTACCACTGAGACACCAGGGAAGTCTGTCCTTATCTGGAGACTTACATATGAAGATGAATTAACCAACAGCACTTTCAATTAGGCACTAAACTTTAAATGTCTTTTTGGAGTAGCAATGATTATTGTGAAATGAGCAAATATGGAAGGAAGAAGAGAGAAATGAACACACGTTTTTACCTTGTTTCAAAGAAAAGGAATTCTCATTGACCAGTTGTTAAAACCTTAGCAATCTCCTTGGGAAAAGCTGACATAAACATATATGACCTCAGAATAATAAAATGTTAAATAATATTTGAAGATAATAGTAGCAGAGCTATGATAAGCAATGTATAGCTAATCTCTAAAAGGATTCCAATGTCTCACAGTAGTATGGAAACTTTTCCTCTATAGGTTTAGCCAAGAACTTCCTTTACAAAGACCTAGGATTGGTGTATGGGCTTCTGGCTCAGTAGTAAAGAATCTGCCTACCAATGCAGGAGATGCTGGACACCTGGGTATGATCCCTGGGTCAGGAAGATCCCCTCAAGTTGGAAATGGCAACCCACTCCAGGGTCCTTGCCTGAAAAATGCCACAGACAGCGGAGCCTGGCAGGCTACAGTCCATGGTGTTGCAGAGAGTTGGACATGACAGTACGATCATGAAGCACAGGATTGGTACATAGCATTATTGGTAAACATTTTTGATGACTATAAGTGGAAATGAGCTTAAATCCACAATAATTTCTATTAAGATGCATCAAAATGTTTCAGATGCTAAAGAAAAGTTCCTCTTGAACATACAACAAAATAAAGGGTGAGACAAAATGGAATGAAAAGCAATGGACCAAGTCAATACATTCTTTGGTCAACAAAGCTCTAATATTTCTGAGAGAAAATGGTAAAGGAAAACAAAATTCTTGTGCTTCAAGACAAATGGAGCAGCATGTAGGTAGTTGGAAAAGACATGGAGCTAGAGAGATGTTATCATCAAGGACTGTTGTACTTCATGTGGATTTTGTGCTATTGTAGACAGAGAGGGACTTCCCACTAGTTCAGATGGTAAAGAATCTGCCTGCAATGCAGGAGAACTTAATTTGATCCCTTGTCAGGAATATCCTCTGGAGAAGAAAATGGCAACCCATTCCAGTATTCTTGCCTGGGAAATCCCACAGACAGAGGAGCCTGGTGGGCTACAGTCCATAGGGTCCCAAAGAGTCAGATATGACTGAGCTACTAACACACACAGAGAAACTAAAAATAAATAAAAAATAAAAGCATATAATTTTGTGATAAGCATTTAAAAACTCTAGTATCAGCAGATATTTCAGAATGAGAATAATGTAGTGCACAGAATACAATTAATACAAATGAATAATAAATGGAGAAAAGGCTCTGGAAGGGCCTTGCATGAGAGACTGTGCAGGTTCCTCAGCTTCATGTGAGGCAAGATGATGTTGTGGAAAATAGTCAGAGACCTGTTGTATATTTGTTTGTAGTTTATTATATTTGGAATTTGGCTTAAGTGATCTATAAACTCTATGGAGTCTATTTCATTCTCTGTATTTACCTGTTGTCACTTTAATATGTTGTCTTCTTTATAAAATCATCAAAGTCAAGGAACACTGCACAACTCAGCTACTTCACTTTCACTTTTCACTTTCATGCATTGGAGAAGGAAATGGCAACCCACTCCAGTGTTCTTGCCTGGAGAATCCCAGTGACGGAGGAGCCTGGTGGGCTGCCGTCTATGGGGTCGCACAGAGTCGAACACGACTGAAGCGACTTAGCAGCAGCAGCAGCTGAATTCGTTTAGTTTCTTGAACGATCTAAACAGTATAAACATTTTAGAGCAGTCTCTTGGTGAAGCCAATTTTGTCATCAGGGTATTTAGGTAAACCTACATTCTTGCCTGGAAAATCTCATGGACAGAAACAGTCCAGTGAGTCACAAAGTCAGACACAACTGAAGTGACTTAGCACGCATGCACACTTCACTGCTACTGACAGAAACACTTTGTGGAAGAAAGCACTCGGTCTGCACATAAGGATGATAGCTCAGTTAATATTATCACTAGGTAAATCCAAGACCTGGATTAACTACATTTGTTAGTTTTTCTGTGCTGTGTAATAAATTTAGTAGTTCAAAGCAACATACATTTATTATCTCAGTTTCCACAAGTCAAGAGACCACAGATGACTTGGCTAGCTTCTCCACTCAGGGTCTAATTAGGCTGAAATCAAGTGTAAGCCAAGGCTATGTATGAATGAGGTCATTTTCTGAGTTACCATTGTTGGTAGGATGCAGTTCTTAACAACTACAGGACAATGGCCCCTAGAGGCTACCCACATTTTCTTGCCACATGATCTCTACAACATGACAGTTTTCTTGTTCAATGCCAAGAGGTGAGCATCTCAGTTACTTGAAATCATTCACTGTGGCAAGGCTTGGACTCTACTGTAAAGGGTTCACATGATTAGATCAGCTCAATCAGGAAAATCTCCTTTTTGATGAACATAAAGACCCTTGGTGGCTTGGTGATCCATTTACAACATAGGAGGGCCAGATTCAAACCCTGGGTCAGAAAGATCTCCTGGAGAAGGAAAGGGCAACTCACTCCAATATTCTTGTCTGAGAAATTCCATGGACAAAGGAGCTTGGTGGACTATAGTCCATTGGGTCTCAAAGACTCAGACATGACTGATGACTAACACTTTCACTTTCAAAGACAATTGGATTAGAGACCTTAATTACATCCCCAAAATTCCTTCACCATTTCCATTACAACATAAATCATGGCAGTAAAATCCCGTCATATTCACAAGTTCTACTCACAGTTAAGGGCAGGAATCTTAGGATTTACCTTAGAATTCTGCTACCACATTACAACATTGTATAATATTGATGCACAATGAGATTACAGTTTGATCTCATACTTATTTTCCTTCATTTCTGTAGAGGTTATAATAATAGTTTTATTTCATAAAGTTGTAT
Organism: Neotragus pygmaeus; assembly: GCA_006410875.1. Taxonomy (NCBI): domain Eukaryota; kingdom Metazoa; phylum Chordata; class Mammalia; order Artiodactyla; family Bovidae; genus Neotragus; species Neotragus pygmaeus. The sequence goes on along the minus strand of SJYV01053574.1, from coordinate 336,264 downwards.
GGATTAAATGAGGTCATAAATGCAATACAGAACTTCCCTGTAGCTCAAATGGTAAACAATCTGCCTGCAATGCAGGAGACCTGGGGGGGGCTACAGTCTATTGAGTCACAAAAATCTGGACTTGACTGAGTGACTAACACACACATAGATGCAAAGGATTTGCAATAGTGCTTGAACATAGTAAGTGCTATAATGCATGCAGGCATGCTAAATCACTTCAGTTATGTCTGACTCTTTGTTACCCCATGGACTGTAGTCTGCCAGGCTCCTCTGTCCATGGGATTCTCCAGGAAAGAATACTGGAGTGGGTTGCCTGCTCTTCTTTAGGGGAGATTCCAGACTCAGGGATCAAACCCACGTCTTTTATGTCTCACCTCCTTTGGCAAGCAAGTTCTTTACCACTAGCACCACTGGGGAAGCCCAAGTGCTATGTAAGTACTGTTAAAAGAAAATAGAGCATTGAAAATAGTCACTGGCACAGGGCTTCCCTGATGGCTCAGTGGTGAAGAGTCTGCTATTGCAGGAGACAGGCGTTCAATCCCTGATCCAGGAGGATCCCATGTACCTTCAAGCAGCTAAGCTGGGGTACCACAGCTATTGAACCTATACTTTAGAGTCCTCCAGCCACAACTACTGAGCCCATGTTCCACAACTACTGAAGCCATGCATCCTAGAGCCTGTGCTCTGCAGCAAGAGAAGGAGGCTCTGCAATAAGAAGGCTACACAACACACTAGAGGATAGCCCCTGCTTGCAGCAACTAGAGAAAAGCCAGAGCAGCCACGAAGACCTAGCATAGTCAAACATAAATAAATAAATAAGATAAATTTAAAATAGTTACTGGCACATACTAAAAACTCAAGAATGTTAGCTGCTATCATTTTTAAAATTATTGTTAATTCTTGCATAATGTTTAACCAGAAACAGTAAGGGATGGTTGGTTTGTCTTTTGTAATTGTGGTACAAGAGATAAAATATATATTATGCATTTACCTTCATATTAATACAATGATTTATACAAATAAGGTATTTGAAATTAGTACCATATATATTTTAAATTGCATACTATCTCAATAACCACATGATAATTAGGAATGGTTATGTTTGAAGAACTGATTAATTTCAGATAATGATTTTCGAGTACCCAAGATACGTGGGTAGTTTTTAGTATAATTAGACTTTGAATACCAAGCTTGTGATCAATAAGAGTTAAAAGACCATTTGCAGAAGCTTTACTTATGAAACTTCTACAGACAAGCAGATTTTTCAGTAAGAAAAGTCAAACCTCATTGTTAAAAATATATCTGATGGGATTATTTGCTAATGTCTCCATTGTCTTTACTTCAATCTGTATTTTACAATAAAAGAGGACTATCAATAATTTTTTCAGGAAAAGAAAAAAGTTTTACTTTTAATTTGGTATGTCAATTTAATTAATAGTCAACAAAATGGTATTTTAAAATTGCTTCAGATGGCAGCTCAATGACATCTATTGATTTTGTATTATTGAATTGAATATTGTGATCATTATTTGTGCAGCATGCTTTAGGCAGGATTTGAATTATGCCACATCACACAACATTTTCTTTTTTATGTGAGGTTTGTGTATGAATTGTCTCAAACGCTATAAAATTTCATACTACTATAGTAGGAATCTTTCTCAATGTATCAATATATTATATAATATTACATATATTTTTATATGCATTTGTCTGTATATATACAACATAATTCTCTAGCACAATCTATGGCTATGAAATTAGTTTTTCACTCATTTATCCTTTACAGATCACCTCAAGGTCCCCAAGGCTGCCAGCGCCAAGAAACAGTTCCAGAAGTTCTGAGTCTGGACCCCCACCCACTGCCCCAAACAAAACAAAATTATTTTTCCAGTCAAGAAAAAAAAAAGTAAAAAAAATTAAAATGGCAAACTGTATAATCTAGTTGGGGTCTGATAAAATTCTTTGAATGTCTCCCAAAATGTGTATCTAGCGATTATTGGGGACCATGATAGCATATATGTAAGACCAAAGCTCTATTTCTGCTTCTGGACTGGATCATTTCCATTATAATGGGATTTTTTTCCCTAGTAGAATGACTCACAGGCTGACTCTAAGAATTAAAGGCTAACTGGATGTTGGCAAGAATAGACAGCATTAGTAGCATAGAAACATATACACTACAATATGTAAAATAGATAGCCAGTGGGAACTTGCTATATGACTCAGGGAACTCAAAGCAGGGCTCTGTGACAACCTAGAGGGGTGGGATGGGATGGGAGGTGGGAGGGAGGAGGCATATATATACCTATGGCTGATTCATATAAAGAAATTTTCCTTCAATTAAAAATTTTAAAAAAGAATAGACAGCATTGTCTAGACTTCCTTATACTTAATTAGTACATACATTCTTCTGTTATAGAATATGTTGCTTAGGAAGCCCAAAAGTTGCCTGATGTCCATGCTTAGTGACNTGCCAACATCCGCTGAATCATGAAAAAAGTAAGAGAGAGATGTGTATAAGAGACAGGTCTAGACTTCCTTATACTTAATTAGTACATACATTCTTCTGTTATAGAATATGTTGCTTAGGAAGCCCAAAAGTTGCCTGATGTCCATGCTTAGTGACTCGGGGGGTTTGACTTTCTCCAAAACCTCATCACCATATTCGTCTATTGAGCCTTCTCTATAAGCATAGATGTTCATGTGCTGCCACTTTGTTATGACCTGTACCACTTACTGCATTTGGCCTTTTGCTATACCCAAAAGAGAAGTACATATTGATTTTATGTAATAAAGTTTTAGGTAGTAGGGTTTTGGAAGCTTGAGCATAAAATTCTCAACAAGTAAAATGATATCCCTTGTAAGTGATGATCCAGTGGAGTTTACTTACAATCAGTTTATAAAGGATTATAACTATAAGAAGCAGTGGCATCCTAATCCATTTTTTTTTGTGTGTGTGTGAATCATGTGGAAAAACCAATGCTGCAATTCTCATCTATATTTATTTTATATGATTATAATTTGACTCTGTAAGCAGCTTTTCTTAGAAGGCTAAAAATAAAATTGTAGAGGTACTGGAAATCACAATGACAATATAATTACAACACTAATTTAATCATATCTGTGAATCAGTTTTAAACAATATTTTTATTTCTTCAAATTTCTAATTACCAAATTTCTTCTGGTATCAAACGCAGATATATTATTAATATTACTCCCTAAGTCCCATTAACTTTAAAATTTGTATTATAACTTTGTATATCTCAAAATGATATTTTGCAAGTTTTTGCTTTTCATCTTTTTGTAGTAATATTTAGTTGGTTAAATAATTTAAAGTATATAGTAAAAAAGCCTCTTGAATACATTTTCTACAAAAAAAAAGCTTCTAATCCAAGTGCTGTGAATGGTTTTTCTCTTCTCACTCACAGTGACATGCAGCAAAGAAACTGTGCTCAGAAGACAGTATGGTACAGGGTACATCTATAATGCCAGTCATCAAAATAAAACAGAGGTCAGAAATGGGTCAGAGACCTTGATTATGGTCAACCTCCGCCTTGGAGTCACTTCAATTCTCTAAGACTTTTCTCTATAAAATGAAAGGGTTGAAGCACAGTGGATGAAGTTCAACATTTCTTCAAGTACCAAATTTATATAATTTTCCATTTAATTCATACTGTCTATAAAGGAAGAGTCCATTTGTTTTATAGTGTAGTGTCCTAAGTTCCTAGTTAATGACTAGAGAGTAGAACATACAGTTCAGTTCAGTTCAGTTCAGTCACTCAGTCGTGTCCAACTCTTTGCCACCCCATGAACTGCAGCACGCCAGGCCTCCATGTTCATCACCATCTCTTGGAGTTCACACAGACTCATGTCCATNTAGTTAATCTTCAGTTCCAGCATCAGGTTCGCTCCCACTTCCTTGAGGCCAGTTCTTGGAATTGTGGCAGCTTACATCATGGCTACAGTCTGGTCATCCTGTATGTAAATTTCTCCAGCTGTGCTTTCAGTATCTGTAACACAGCTCACAGGATATGGCTCAGAAAATTACCTACAGGTCTTGAGAAGGAACTCAAGGTCATTGACTATGCTCAATGGCTAAACTATAATTTGGTGCTATTTTTCTTTATTTCTGCATTTTTCCATTTCTCTGATTAAAATTATACTTTGGCTAAAGTTTTTCCTCAGACAAAAGTCAGACAGCCATGGAGTTAAGGACCATAGTGTTCTGTTCCATTTCAGAAAATGTCGTGTCAAATACAAATTCAGTATACAAAATCGTTTGTAGACTATTATCTTAGTTATTTAAAACATATTCATAGAAAAGAATTGGAAGAAATCTTACCTTTAGCATTGATGGGATTTTTAGATATTTAAAAATTTTTCTTTATCGTTTGCTGTATTAAAATAGTGCAAAAATGCTTTAAATGTGTTGAGCACATAAAAACCCTTTAGCAAGCTGCAGAAATGATTTATGTTGACACAAAGCCATGAATTAAAACTTTCTTTTTGTATGAATGATCAACTGGCTTCACTTCTATCTAATAGTGTTAAGAACCAATTCACTACTTAATCCCAAATAAAATCTCAGGGGAGGTTTTGTCAACAGTTCTTCTGTGATCAAGATAGTCCATACCTACTTCACTTCACATATAAACCAACATGAATTATACAAATTAAATTGTACATGTTGTTTTTGCTGAATTATTTAGAAGATAAGAAAAATACATCATGCACTTGGTTCATTTCAAATTCTTAATTCAACAGATATTTATGAGAATGGATATTTTGAGTTCATTTCCAGATACTATGTTCCAGAAATGAGAAGATGTGTCCCTACCAGGAGTTCACAATTTTGGAAAGGAGAGAGGTGTAACTGTTACACGTTGATATTCTCTGTGTGTGCATGTAGTGTATATTTTAGATAGTTGATGTATAGTTGATGTATAGAAGAGATATGCATACACTCACATATGCAATAAAATCTGTATATGTTTATATACATTCTGTACACATTTTTCTTGTTTAGTTTTGGCTATGTTGGGTCTTTGCTGTGGGCTTTCTTTAGTTGCGGTGAGTAGGGGCTACTCTTCGTTGTTGCACACAGGCTTAGTTGTCCCACAACATGTGGAATCTACCCAGAACAGGGGTCGAACTTCTGTCCCCTGCATTGTCAGATGGATTCTTAACCACTAGACCACCAGGGATGTCCATGCATTTTTTTTAACCTAAATAATAAATTAAATGAAAAGTAGACATATTTGCCAGGACTTCTCAAGTAATTCAATATATACACAGCACAATTTTAACAAGGTTGCCTGAACTATGTGAAATAAAGTTGCAACGTGAGTCTGCTTTCCTTCTGCTATGTTTGCTTGTGCTTTCCTGGCTTGACCCCTGGGCAAGGGGCAGAGGGGAGTGAATTTAGTGATATTACCCCAAATCACCCACGAGTGAAAACGTGATTGAATTTGAGCCTCAGTGCTAACATTTATGAGCCCTGTGACAGTAAATATTTTCATTTATTTGGTTGAGGCTTACTTTATGCTACATCTGTATGCAAAAGATTTATTTCAAGGAATAAATGAGATAGTGACATTAAATACACTGATTGGTACAGTGTTTGACACATATTAGCATAGTTAAGCTCTCAATTATAAACACATGTTTGTATAACACATCTGTATTTTAAAAAGTGAGAGGCAGAGAGTTAAGTCAAATGGCTCATAGTTGCAGAGCTAAAGAATAAAAATGATAGTTCAGTTCAGTTCAGTCGCTCAGTCATGTCCAACTCTTTGCAACCCCATGAACCAAAGCACTCCAGGCCTCCCTGTGCCTCATCAACTCCCAGAGGCCACTCAAACCCATGTCCATTGAGCCAGTGATGCCATCCAACCATCTCATCTTCTGTCGTCCACTTCTCCTCCTGCCTTCAATCTTTCCCAGCATCAGGGTCTTTTCAAATGAGTCAGCTCTTCGCATCAGGTGACAAAGTATTGGAGTTTCAGCTTCCTATGTGAATCCAAAGTTATGCTATTTCCATAGCAACTTGAAACTCCTAGATTTTCAAGCTGAGAGTCGTTATTACTCTTCCTTTATTCCATGGGATATAAATAGTACTGTTCACCTATATTGTGTCAGGCACTAGTGTAAGTATTTTATGTAGGATTTGTTGATTCTTTGTCATCAATATTTGATCTCAAATTTGAATTATATATCACAAATTTTGTTTATTTTTTATATGGTTACAAATTTTAATGATTTTGGCATACACAAAATAGAGTCAGGAAATCTACTTTTCTATGCAGAGTCTAAAATGAAAATGTGTAGGAGCTTTCCTACACTCATTCAAACAAAACCATGTATGATTCCCTAGAAACAAAATAGAGACTTATCAAGCATCTGGAAAATTATTTTATACTTTGCATGGCCCAAAACTGAGCCCCAGTCAACCCATCTGGCTAAATGAGAAAAGTCTTATTTACTTTAGTTTGCAGTAATATGTCTGTCAATAAGAAATGCCTGCAAGATCATCACTCAGTAACATTAATTGAGTATCCGTTTCACACAAAAAATAGTGTACATTGTTAGATAGCCTTAATGCTATCAGTGGTGCCAAAAAGTCAGATTGTAACAAATGTGTTATTTGATATTGTGTTGTTTGATATAATTTGGGCATTTTAGTTAGATTTCTGTCATTTTAAGTCTAATATTTTTAAAAGAGATTCAGTTCAGTTCAGTCTTTATATATCTACAAAATTATCTGTATATCAAGTTAGAATAACTTTAAGTGAGTGAAAGAAAGTGAGAGTGAAAATGAAGTCGCTCAGTCGTGTCTGACTCTTCGCGACACTGTGGACAGTAGCCCACCATGCTCCTCTGTCCATGGGATTCTCTAGGCAGAGATACTGGAGTGGGTTGCCATTTCCTTCTCCAGGGGATTTTCCTGACCCAGGGATCAAAAAATTCTACTAAAATACCTTTACTACTATAAACTATCATCTATCTCTAGTTGGAAACACTTCCTGAAACACAAAAACATGGATGCATTCTTCTGCTTCAAACTTCTCAATAGTTCTTCATAATCGACACCTCTCTTTCTTAAAAAAGAAGTCTAAGAAACATTACTTGTATCAGAATCCCTGGAGATGGAGGATAAAACCCCTAATACCTGCCTCCTTACAGGTAAAATTCCCAAGGATCTGCCTAGGTCTGTATTATTTTAAGCATCCTTCATGACTGTTTTGCCAGAAACAGTTCTTTGCTCCTGGACGTAGAGGATGCTGTCCATGACACCTGGCATGATTTATAAAGACCTTGATAATGAGGTCCCTATTTGCCTTGGACAGCCTCATTTCCCAATGGCCACTTTTGCTGACTGTTAATTGATTGCCCCTCAGAGCCAAATCCACTTTTCTTTGAACTGCTTCGTGATGCTGGCCTTGGACCTGTCAGATGCTGCATTGTGAAGTATTATGAACAGACAGTGCTGAAGGGACACTTCAAGGTCGTTATCAGGGGCATGTCTGTTTCTGGATTCTGAGCGCTGTTTTTGCAGGCTCCTTCCAGGTTCTATGGCAAGGCTGTCAGAGGTGTGGCCCAACTGTGTTCCCTCTCCAGCCGGTCTTGCTCACACTCCCACGGGTGGCTTCCTGCTTCTCCACTCTGTCCTATGGGTCCCTAGTGATCTTCTCTCCGATCTAGTGGGCAGTATTCATGCCCTCTCACGGACAGAGGAACCTGGCCAGCCACAGTCAGTCCAATGGGACGCAAAGAGCTGGACATGACTTAGCAACTAAACAACAACCACTCCTTTGAACAGTGAATTCATGGGGTTGCAAATTCTCTTCTACATTTCTTTCTTCCTTAAATTCTTTCCTCAGTTACTCTTGAAGTTTTCTATTCTATATTCCTTGGAATTCCATTTTTCCTTTAAAAAATTTTTCAGATTTTTGTGGCCTCTTCTTTCCTAATGCTTTCTGGCCCATTCTTATTTTACACTATCTTCCAGAATCAGGTCAAGGTTCACCTCTTCAAGATTGTCTTAGTATCAAAGCTAAAGAGACGAGCTTTCCTCTTTGTTCTCTCATAGGGTCTCTGCCACCTCTCTTCCACAGCTGTTATCTCCCATAAGCAAAACCCTTTATTTAATTCTCTATCACTCTCCATAGTCTTTGAAACTGAAGGAGTAATATTCTGTCATTTAAGTGTTCACATCACCTAACACATGCTAGGTATCTAATAAAGCACTTGTTTCATGAATAGCTACTGCTGCGTTTTCCTCCCCTTCTTCTAAATTTATTCTTTTAATGAAGGGAGTTTCGAGGGTACATAATTTTGGGAAAGTGTTCTTTATCTCCATTCTGTATGGACTTCCTCAAGGCTGAATAAGCTTTTTGTCCTAAATCCATAGAGCAAAATGCTTTGTAGATAAAGTGGGTACACTATAGTGATTTCTGTTACACTGAACACTGAGCTGTTAGGACTTGGAACAATGCCAGGGAACATTTCTCATTGACAATTAAACACCCATCAACTGGTAATGATGACTCCTAGTCACTTGTGACACAGACCAGACAGAAAGGCTGTCATCTGGATGGGAAGGGTATTTGACCTCATTACTCATCTTTGGAGACATTCACTGCCTCAGAATGTTGGATGACTTAGAGCCCTCAGTGAACAGAACGTTATGGAATATAGGGCTGTTTATAAGAAAGACACACATGCTATTTTAAAGAGTACACATATGATTTCTATTTGCTTTCTGTATGGCCACTTCACATGAAGAGTTGACTCATGGGAAAAGACTCTGATGCTGGGAGGGATTGGGGGCAGGAGGAGAAGGGGAGGACAGAGGATGAGATGGTTGGATGGCATCACCGACTCGATGGATATGAATCTGAGTGAACTCGGAGTTGGTGATGGACAGGGAGACCTGGCATGCTGTGATTCATGGGGTTGCAAAGAGTTGGACAGGATTGAGCAACTGAACTGAACTGAACTGGTGTGTTTTAATAAACATTAAATGCTTTTTCAGCTATGAAATTCTAGTTTTTAAAAGTAGCAAAACAATTGCATGATACATGCACAGAATTTGGTGTCAAAAAGAAACTTTTTAAATACAATATTTCTTTCTCAAGTTAATTTTTAAATTAACAAGTTAATGTAAAATTTTTTTAAAGTATTTGATTACTATTCCATTTCCAGAATAAGTATAATGGCAAGGAATGATTTTCAGAGCACAATCATTTGGAAATCTGTACTGCACAGAGTAAGTTCAAGTTTGGTTTTCCAAGCAAGAAAAATGCAGTTGACTTCAATACATTTTATAACACTCTTCCAGCATTAATAAAATGGAGACGGCAATGGCAACCCACTCCAGTACTCTTGCCTGGAAAATCCCATGGATGGAGGAGCCTGGTAGGCTGCAGTCCATGGGGTCACTAAGAGTCAGACACGACTGTGAGACTTCACTTTCACTTTTCACTTTCATGCATTAGAGAAGGAAATAGCAACCCACTCCAGTGTTCTTGCCTGGAGAATCCCAGGGACGGGGAAGCCTGGTGGGCTGCTGTCTATGAGGTTGCACAGAGTCGGACATGACTGAAGCGACTTAGCAGCAGCAGCAGCACTAATAAAAATATGGAGCTGCCTTAATATTTTTGACATAGAATCTAAGATTTATCAAAGAATTTCAGAATCTTTGGACCTTACTCTTCATTTGTGCAGAAACTACTCAATTTCTCATCTATGGAAAGTAATATGACAACCAATGGAATTTCATTTGTCCCTAATATTCCATAATATTTATCTGGTACCTTTTATCACTATATTTTACACACCTTTTTCTGTATATTATTAAGTTTATTCCTCAAAACTGTGAAATTAATAAAACTATTTTATAAATTATAAATTAGAAAATAAGATTCAGATAAGCAAGGAAACATTGACTCAAGTTAGTAACATTCAAAAATAACTTTGGGGGTCAGAAAATATGTGAGACATGAAAAATTAATTGAAGGAACTTTCCTTTGCCTAGGGAAAAAAAAAATCCTAAAATATACCAGAATGAAAATCAAACATATCCTTGGAAAGGTTCCTGACTTGGTAGCTAGCATAAGTTTACCTCCTTTTCCCAGTTTTTCTTGGAGCACCACAGGTGAAACTAAATTACTACAGTACATTTGTATTCTGTCTCTTCCTGTAGCACAGCATAGGGGTTCAAAGTTTGGAGTCAGACTGCCTGAATTAGATGATTAGCTCTGGCATTTACTATTTGAGTGAATTTAAAATGATTTACATATTCTGATCCTCAATTTTATTATTTGCTAAATGGAAATATAAATATCACCTATCCAGATTTTATTGTGTGGATTAGATGACACATACTTAGCAAACATTCAGTACTAGCTTTTAATCCTCAATATTTTAAAAATTATTAAATATTATGATCAATAGTTTAGTCTTTTTCAAACAGCTTAACTACAAGTATATGTGCATTTAATTGTCACAACTTCCTTCTATGTGTTTTTTTATTTAACTTATTAAATAAAGGTTATTTAGGTCCCATATTTAACTTTTGAAAGAGATTATTCGCTTTCAAAAAATGTGTTTCACTTAAGCACTGTAAAGGTACTTGTCTACTCAACAACAATGCATGAAGTAGGTTTAATTGATTAACAAGTCAATGGATGCTAATGGCTTCTGATTGTCTGCCTGCATTGTTTAATGTAGTGATTCAAAGCAATTAATGATACAAAATTTGAAAATTTTACTTTTTAATATGCTGGAAGTACTTTCAGGCATGGCTATAAATAGTTGTTCTAAAAGCAGATGATAAAAATGCATACTCATTTCTTTTATGATCTGCATATGACAATTTGCAAATCACTTCAATTGCTACAACATTAAATTTGACTTTTTTTTTTTTCATTTTGAAGAGCTGCAAAGGGCAAAGGTTCTAAACATATGTAAATTGGGATTGTATTCTGATTTGACACATTTACCTGACATGTCTCCATATACTAGAACTTACTTTTCAATCTGAGGAAGAGGTAGGTTGTGAAAGGTTGTGAGAGATGTCAAACTACTGTGCCAAACAGCTCTTATCTCTAGACGTGTCATGGTCAGCCCTCATTAAAGCTCCCTGATCGTGCATAAAACAGTACAGAAATCTAAATATAGAGGTCTCAATGCCACTCATTGTTTAGGGTTCCTTATGGAGCATGACTGAAGCGACTTAGCATGCATGCATTGGAAAAGGAAATGGCAACCCACTCCAGTATTCTTGCCTGAAGAATCCCAGGGACAGAGGAGCTTGGTGGGCTGCCATCTATGGGGTCGCACAGAGTCAGACATGACTGAAGCGACTTAGCAGCAGTGGCAGTAGCATGGAACAGGAACTACAGAAATTAAAGTGAATTCATTAATACACTTAGAAAAATTATGGGCTCTGGTCAGTAGGAAATCTCCACTTATCCATTTAATTTTATCTGGCTCAAACGAAACTACAAACTATGCTATATAATTAGCTCCCTCATTATGAAGGGATATTAATATACAATCCTTTTCCTATTAAAATGTTGGGGGACTTTGTAATTTCCTTGGTTCTGTCTCGCCACAGCAAAAAATTTGAAGTGACAGCCCAGTATTACTACTTCGTGTTATAGTTCAATTTTATTTGGGAGGCAAAGGAAAGTACATCCTCCAGGTGTGAAGATGGGCCGATCCAAGAGAGGTAAAGAGTAGAGAAGCCCCCAGCTCAGTTTTGGCTTCTCTTTTTATATTTTTTCTCCTCCCACTGAGCCTGCCTTATGTAAATTGGACTAGTCAGGCGGGCTGTTGGTTTTACCTGAGGTCCTCACTGCAGTCACAACCTTCCTTTGTTCTTTTTTCACAGGCTTTTCCTTTTTCTTTGTCTTTTAGCTACCTTCATTTTGGACTCCTTTTCCCTAATCTACCAGCATATATATATTATGTATGTATATATATATTTATATATATATAATTTTTATATAAAGTTTACCCATACATTCATTCCTGAAATTCTGCCTTTCCTTCAACAATATCAAAGCACATTGAGATTTGCTTTGGAAATATTAAAATATATATATATATATATATATATATAAATATAATTTTAGGTAATTAGAATAGGAAAAAGGAGTCCAGAATGGTGGTGGCTAAAAGATGAAGACAGGAAAAACCCACAAAAATAGAACAAAAGAAGGTCTGAGGATCAGAGTGAGGACCTCAGGTAAAAACAACCCTCCTGACTAGCCCAATTTGCATAGGGCAGAGGAAGGAGAAAAGATGTACAAAAAAGAGGAGCCAAAAATTGAGCCAGGGGTTTCTCTTCTCTTTATGTCTTTTGGGTCAGCCTGCTCTCACACCTCGAGGATGTATTTTCCTTTGCTTGCCAATAAAACTGAGCTATAACACTGGTCCATCCATTGCTTCAAATTTTTGCTGTGGTGAGACAGAACCGAGGAAATTACACACTCCCCTGTCATCTATGGTGCGGTTTCTTAGATTTCACCTGGCTGAAACAACCTCAGCTTGGACACTGCCAGGCAGAGGCCAGGCACAGCAGAGGCTCAACTCTGCAAAAGCTTCAGCGGTGGAATCGGAACACAAAGAAAACAAAGCCCAGGGAACATGACAAGAAGCCCAGCATGCTGGAAATCAGGACAGCAAAGACAAAAAGTTGGCAGAAAACTCACACAGCTCATTCTCAGATTCCAGAAGACCTCTGGTTGGGGTAGGAAGTCCTCACTTCTATGGCTGGAAGGACATAGAGCTAACAAAATCTTAATTCCTTTACAATCTCTCATTTCTTGTTTCCTCAAACTCTGCAAACAGGCAAGCAGCAGTGGGTGCAACTGAGAAACTCTGGCAGGGGCGGCTACTCAGTATGTCTCATAGTCTCCACTATCTGCTGTGCTCTAATAGCTGTTGCCCAAGTGGGTGGGAGTTCTTCTGTCCTTAATGATCAGGCCAACGAAAACTGTGAGCACAGGTCAGGTATTTAGCATATTTTTAGGCAAGTTATGAAAGGGATTCCTCGGCACGTTTTCCCCACTGTTTTTTCCTCCCATCCTTCAGCTCCTCTTTCCCAGGACTTGAGCCTGGCCAAAACTCACAGTGCATGGTTTCAGGACCTAATGAAGCTCAGGTTCTTGATATCTTATTGAAAAAAATTAAGTGAGAGACACAGCAATAGGTCAGAGGTGAATTTGTTTGGGTAAGAAATATCAATAACCTCAGACATGCAGACGACACTACCCTTATGGCAGAGAGTGCTACTGCTACTGCTAAGTTGCTTCAGTTGTGTCCGACTCTGTGCGATCCCATAGACGGCAGCCCACCAGGCTCTGCCATCCCTGGGATTCTCCAAGCAAGAACACTGGAGTGGGTTGCCATTTCCTTCTCCAATGCATGAAAGTGAAAAGTGAAAGTGAAGTTGCTCCGTCGTGTCCAACTCTTAGCGACCCCATGGACTGCAGCCCACCAGGCTCCTATGTCCATGGGATTCTCTAGGCAAGAGTACTGGAGTGGGGTGCCATTTAAAGTGAAGAGGAACTAAAAAAGCCTCTTGATGAAAGTGAAAGGGCAGAGTGAAAAAGTTGGCTTAAATCTCAACATTCAGAAAATTAAGATCATGGCATCTGGTCCCATGACTTCTTGGGAAATAGATGGGGAAACAGTGGCTGACTTTAATTTTTTGGGCTCCAAAATCACTGCAGATGGTGATTGCAGCCATGAAATTAAAAGACACTTACTTCTTGGAAAGAAAGTTATGACCACCCTAGACAGTATATTAAAAAGCAGAGATATTACTTTGCCAACAAAGGTCCATCCATCTAGTAAAGGCTATGTTTTTTCCAGTGGTCATGTATGGATGTGAGATGGACTGTGAAGAAAGCTAAGCACTGAAGAATTGATGTTTTTGAACTGTGGTGCTGGAGAAGACTCTTGCGAGTCCCTTAAACTGCAAGGAGATCCAACCAGTCCATCCTAAAGGAGACCAGTTCTGGGTATTCATTGGAAGGACTGATGCTGAGGCTGAAACTCCAATAGCTTGGCTACCTCATGCGAAGAGTTGACTTATTGGAAAAGACCCTGATGCTGGGAGGGATTGGGGGCAGGAGAAGGGGGCAACAGAGGATAAGATGGCTGGATGGCATCACTGACTCGATGTACATGAGTTTGTGTGAACTCCAGGAGTTGGTGATGGACAGGGAGGACTGGCTTGCTGTGATTCATGCGGTTGCAAAGAGTTGGACAGGACTGAGTGACTGAACTAACTAACATTCCACAGGGTGTGGGCCATTGCAGAGGATGAGTGCAGCAGCCATGAAATGTGGTGTGGTTAGTTTTTGCAAGGTGGGTGATTTCATATGCTAATGAATGGGAGGATCATCCCAACAATTAGGGAACCACCCACTCCTCCTTTTGACACTAGCTTGAAACTGTCCTGGTGCCTCTGGGTGTGTCATTTAGCTTGCAGATTGAGGATCAAGGTTTAGTTGAATTGACTTGTCATCTTGGACCCATTTGATTTTAATCAGTTTATGAAATTTCAAAAACTCTGCCCTGCTCCCTTCCCTCATATTTCATGCTCTTTTACTGAGACCCATCCGGGCCCACAATATTGCCTCTATAATCTTCTGGAGGGACAACCAGAAAGTAACTGGCCTTTGGGAGAGAAATACTGTATAATATCCAATCTCTTTAGATATTCAGGCCTTCATCTTCCATGTTTCCTACAATGTGTGCAACAACAGCATCTCTCAGTGAACCTTCTAGGGTGGGTGACAGACACACAATGTCTGCTAGAAGTTCATCTATTGGTGGCACCCCTTCAAGGGCAATTGGGCTTCCAGGATAATGTTTGCCACTTTGGGAGTTAGCCCTGCAGGCTGTTTGGGCCCAAACCCTAACCACCCTTCTTCTAAAGTTACAAACATATCCCTGGATCAAATCTCCACTCTACTTTTATGAACCATCTGGTCTTTTGCCTCTCATCAATTTGTTCTTAAGCCACTCACTAACTCCTACAACCAGGACCCTGACACCTTGCAGGCAACGTTGCTCCACCACACTTATTATTAAAATACTCTTAATGCCCCTAACAGGACCAGATAACCCACTCCCTTGTCATTATTTCTGTTGTTACTTAAAGTGGGTCTATAACAATGAAACCTTTACCATTGGAAACACCCTAAACTGCTCTTACAGACTAGGGAAAGAAATCAGTGACTTACATTCCCTCAGAGCAATAAAAGAAAAAGTCATATGGCTATTTCATCAGGTTCCCAGTCTTAGGGCACAGGTTTGGATTTCTTTACATCATGGTATCTGTTCACAAATAGATCAAGGGATTAGATCTGATAGATCGGTTGGCTGAAGAATTATGGATGAAGGTTCCTGACATTGTACAGGAGGCAGTGATTAAGAAAAATACATGCAAAAAGGCAAAATGGTTGTCTGAGGAGGCCTTATAAATAGCTGTGAAAAGACGAGGAGCAAAAGGCAAAGGGGAAAAGGAAAGATATACACATATGAATGCAGTTCAGTTCAGTTGCTCAGTCATGTCTGACACTTTGTGATCCCATGAATTGCAGCACTCCAGGCCTCCCTGTCCATCACCAAATCCCGGAGTTTACCCAAACCCATGTACATCGAGTCAGTGATGCCATCCATCCATCTCATCCTCTGACATCCCCTTCTCCTCCTGCCCCCAACCCCTCCCAGCATCACGGTCTTTTCCAATGAGTCAACTCTTCGCATGAGGTGGCCAAAGTACTGGAGTTTCAGCTTTAGCATCAGTCCTTCCAATGAACACCCAGGACTGGTCTTTGGGATGGACTGGTTGGATCTCCTTGCAGTTTAAGGGACTAGCAAGAGTCTTCTCCAACACCACAGTTCAAAAGCATCAATTCTTTGGCACTCAGCTTTCTCCACAGTCCAACTCTCACATCCATACATGACTACTGGAAAAACCATAGACTTGACTAGATGGACCTTTGTTGGCAAGGTATTATTTCTGCTTTTTAATATACTCTCTAAGTTGGTCATAACTTTCCTTCCAAGGAGTAAGTGTCCTTTAATTTCATAGCTACAATCACCATCTGCACTGATTTTAGAGCCCCCCAAAATAAAGTCAGCCACTGTTTCCACTGTTTTCCCATCTATTTCCCATGAAGTGATGGGACCAGATGCCATGATCTTTGTTTTCTGAATGTTGAGCTTTAAGCCAACTTTTTCACTCTCCTCTTTCACTNTCTTTTAATTTCATGGCTGCAGTCACCATCTGCAGTGATTTTGGAGCCCAGAAAAATAAAGTCTGACACTGTTTCCACTGTTTCCCCATCTATTTCCCATGAAGTGATGGGACCAGATGCCATGATCTTTGTTTTCTGAATGTTGAGCTTTAAGCCAACTTTTTCACTCTCCTCTTTCACTTTCATCAAGAGGCTTTTTGTTCCTCTTCACTTTCTGCCATAAGGGTGGTGTCATCTGCATATCTGAGGTTATTGATATTTCTCCTGGCACTCTTGATTTCAGCTTGTGCTTCTTCCAGCCCAGCGTTTCTCATGATGTACTCTGCATATAAATTAAATATGAATGCAGTGTATCAAAGAATAGCTCTGAGAGATAAGAAAGCCTTTCTCAACAATCAACGCAAAAAAATAGAGGAAAGCAATAGAATGGGAAAGACTAGAGATCTCTTTAAGAAAACTGGAGACACAAATGGAAGTTTTTATGCAAAGATGGGCACAATAAAGAACAGAAATGGAATGGACCTAACAGAAGCAGAAGGTAGCAAGAATACACAGAAAAACTGTACAAAAAAGATCTTCATGACCCAGATAAGCACGATGGTGTGATCACTCACTTAGGACCAGACATCCTGAAATGAGAAGTAAAGTGGGCCTTAGCATCACTGTGAACAAAGCTAGAGGAGGTGATGGAATTCCAGTTGAGGTATTTCAAATCCTAAAAGATGATGCCGTGAAAGTGCTGTACTCAACATGCCAGTAAATTTGGAAAACTGAGCAATGGTCACAGAACTAGAAAAGGTCAGTTTTTATTTCAATCCCAAAGAAAGGCAATGTCAAAGAAAACTCGAACTACCATACAATTGCACTCATCTCACACACTAGTAAAGCAGTGCTCAAAATTCTCCAAGCCAGGCTTCAACAATATGTGAACTGTGAACTTCCAGATGTTCATGCTGATTTTTGAAAATGCAAAGGAATCAGAGATCAAATTACCAACATCTACTGGATCATCAAAAAAGCAAGAGAGTTCCAGAAAGCAACTGTTTCTGCTTTATTGACTATGCCAAAGCCTTTGACTGTGTGGATCACAATAAACTGTGGAAAATTCTTCAAGAAATAGGCATACCAGACCACATGACCTGCCTCTTGAGAACTCTGTAGCAGGTCAGGAAGCAACAGTTAGAACTGGACATGGAACAACAGACTGGTTCCAAATCGAGAAAAAGAGTATGTCAAGGCTGTATATTGTCACCCTGCTTATTTAACTTATATGCAGAGTACATCATGAGAAATGCTGGGCTGGAAGAAGCACAAGCTGGAATCAAGATTGCCGGGAGAAATATCAATAACCTCAGATATGCAGATGACACCACCCTTATGGCAGAAAGTGAAGANATGTCAAGGCTGTATATTGTCACCCTGCTTATTTAACTTATATGCAGAGTACATCATGAGAAATGCTGGGCTGGAAGAAGCACAAGCTGGAATTAAGATTGCCAGGAGAAATATCAATAACCTCAGATATGCAGATGACACCACCCTTATGGCAGAAAGTGAAGAAGAACTAAAGAGCCTCTTGATGAAAGTGAAAGAGGAGAGTGAAAAAGTTGGCTTAAAGCTCAACGGTCAGAAAACTAAGATCATGGCATCTGGTCCCATCATTTCATGGCAAATCAATGAGGAAACAGTGTCAGACTTTATTTTTGGGGGCTCCAAAATCACTGCAGATGGTGGTTGCAGCCATGAAATTAAAAGATGCTTACTCTTTGGAAGGAAAGTTAAGACCAACCTAGACAGCATATTAAAAACCAGAGACATTACCAACAAAGGTCCATCTAGTCAATGCTATGGTTTTTCCAGTAGTCATGTATGGATGTGAGAGTTGGACTGTGAAGAAAGCTAAGCGCTGAAGAATTGATGCTTTTGAACTGTGGTATTGGAGAAGACTCTTGAGAGTCCCTTGGACTGGAAGGAGATCCAATTAGTCTATCCTAAAGGAGATCAGTGCTGGGTGATCATTGGAAGGAATGATGCTAAAGCTGAAACTCCAATACTTTGGCCACCTCGTGTGAAGAGCTGACTCATTTGAAAAGACCCTGATGCTGGGAAGGAATGAGGGCAGGAGGAGAAGGAGACGACAGAGGGTGAGATCGTTCGATGGCATCACCGACCCAATGGACATGAGTGTGGGTAAACTCCATGAGCTGGTGATGGACAGGGAGGCCTGGCTGCTGCGGTTCATGAGGTTGCAAAGAGTCAAGACTCGACTGAGTGACTGAACTGAATGGAACTCTGATTGATAGTGAGGTAACAGGGTCCTATCACATCACATTATCAATCCTTAGGTGCCAGAAGGTCGGGGGCTATGCACTCATGGTCATTAATTCTTTGCATTTAGCAGGGGGTTTGGCATCTATAAGACAGGAAATATGCCATCAGATCCTATTATCTAGGTACTTAGGGAGGAGCTAAAGCAGAGGAAGGGTCTATCCTCAGAAGGCCCTTTAGAGTCCTGCTCAGTTATAAGTTGAACTGTTGGACGTTGGAAGCTACTAAGAATAATGCTGCTATAAATACTTCTATGTCAGTCTTGGTGTGAAAATACGTTTCACATCTCTTGAGATACTTAGAGGTGAAATCGCTGGGTCATCTGGTGAGTGTGTGTTTAACTTTTAAAGATACTGCCTGTTTTCTAAATGTACCGTTTGACTGTGCTTTTTTGTTTCCACCAGTAGGGTGTTCCAGTTTCTCCTCATCTTCACCCATACTTGTTATTGTCAGGTTTTTACTGTAGTCATCTTCTCAGGTGTGAAATAGTGTATCACTTTTATTTTCCTAAAGACTAATGATATTGAACACTCTACATATGATAAACAGTAAAAAAAAAAATACACATATATATATATATATATATATACACTACAATATGCATGAACCTTGGGGGAAAGAAATACTAAGTGAAAGAGGGACCCAAAAGAACACATATAATTCTATTTATGTGAATATCCATAAAAGTGACAGGAAGCAAATAATTGGTTGTATGGAGGTGGGAGTGGGAAATTCTGTATGAGCAAGAGGAAACTTTGGGTTATTATGGAAATGTTGTAAATCTGGTTTTTGGAGCTGATTGTACAACTCCATAAAATTGCTAAAAATGAAACCACCTGCACTATAGGTTAATTTTATAGTTTGTAAATTATACCTCAGTCACACTGCAGAAAAACAATTTTAGAAAATTAATGCAGGGACTTCTCTAGTGGTCCAGTGGTTAAAAATCCGCCTTCCAATGTTGGGGACGTTACTTCGAACCAGGGTCAGAGAACTAAGATCCCACATTCTGGGGGGCAGCTAAGCCTGTGCGCCACAACTAGTGAACCCATGAGCTCTGGAGTCCCTGTACCAAAATAAAAGATCCTGTATGTCACAAGGAAGACCGTATGTGCTGCAACTAAGTCCTGNTTGGCCACCTGATGCGAAGAGGTGACTCATTTGAAAAGACCCTGATGCTGGGAAAGATTGAAGGCAGGAGAAGAAGGGGACAAAAGAGGATGAGATGGCTGGATGGCATCACTGACTCAATGGACATGGGTTTGGTTGGACTTTGGGAGTTGGTGATGGACAGGGAGGCCTGGCATGCTGTGGTTCATGGGGGTCACAAAGAGTCAGACATGACTGAGCGACTGAACTGAATTGAAGTCTTCTAAAACACATATGATCTCACATATTCCTGGTTGTCAGTTGAACATATGCTAGTCTGGTTAGACTCTACCTACATATATCAACTCATTACTATGGTTATTCTTATTGTGGGGCTTCTTGGGGGCTCAGTGGTAAAAAATTTACCTGTCAGTCCTGTAACAACAGGAAACATGGGTTCAATCCCTGTGTCTGGAAGATATCCTGGAGGAGGAAATGGCAATCCACCCCAGTATTCTTGCCTGGAAAATCCCATGGACAGAGGAGCCTGGTGAGCTGCAGTCCATGGGGTTGCAGAGTTGGACAAAAATGAGGATGCGTGCATGCAGGCGTATTGCCAAAATCTATGTTCAATATCAGAGAAGGCAATGGCAATCCACTCCAGTACTCTTGCCTGGAAAATCCCATGGATGGAGGAGACTGGTAGGCTGCAGGCCATGGGGTGGCTAAGTCAAACACGACTAAATGACTTTGCTTTCACTTTTCCCTTTCATGCATTGGAGAAGGAAATGGCAGCTCACTCCAGTGTTCTTGCCTGGAGGATCCCAGGGATGGGGGACCCTGGTGGGCTGCCGTCTATAGGGTCACACAGAGTTGGACACAACTGAAGTGACTTAGCAACAATGCTCAATATACTTTATAATAGATGCAATCCTTGCAACACCTTGTAAGCAAGGCATGTGTTAACCAACACTGATGAGAGAGCAGCTGAGAGAGAGAANGGCAGCTCACTCCAGTGTTCTTGCCTGGAGGATCCCAGGGATGGGGGACCCTGGTGGGCTGCCGTCTATAGGGTCACACAGAGTTGGACACAACTGAAGTGACTTAGCAACAATGCTCAATATACTTTATAATAGATGCAATCCTTGCAACACCTTGTAAGCAAGGCATGTGTTAACCAACACTGATGAGAGAGCAGCTGAGAGAGAGATGGGTGACGTACTCATAGTTACCTAACTAGCAGGTGATAGTTCAGCAATATAACTTGGTTTCTCCTTCAATGATGGAAACAACATTTATGAAAACTGAATCCTGTTTTCAGAGTCAAATAAAATGGATGTATCCCTTACACGTTCAAATGTGGACAAGTTGCTTTACTTTTTTGAATGTAAATACATGGTAATAAGCATAACTGCTGCCCAGCAATTGGTACTAAAGGATGCAAATTACTTTATTACTGCTCTTTCTCTCTCTCTCATTTCTACTTTTCTTCCCTCCCATCTTCTTTCTCTGGTATAAAATAGACATCCAGCTTCAATTTTGGACTCCATTTTGTTACAATGTTAGTGATTTTGGGGATAGTACTCCACCATCTGAACTAGTTTTCTTATATCAAGTAAGGGATATCCAGGTAGAGTACGTATAATATTTAGTGTACAGTAGATACTCAATAAATATTGGCTCCTTTTCTTCCATGTGTTTTTTTTTTTTTAACTATGAAGCTCAATGCAAATATCAGATATTTTATTATTAGGTGCCAAAAGAATGTCACCAAATTTATATGTAATTTGATATTCAGAGTGTCTCCAAAAAACATCATTTAACTTCTTGTCTTCTAATTCTGCAAGTGCTATTTGCTGATACAATGTCATGGTTGCTTGCTGATTATTTAGAAAAGAGTGCTTGTTTCTTTTCTAGACAGGAAAAAATATTCTCCTTTTCTTAATTCACCCTTGCAGTTGTATAGTAATCTCTCATATTTTATTTGAACATGGTCATTTCCAAATACGTTTCCAGTGCAGAAATTTTATTATTCAAAGATTGGCATCTTGCCCCTTTGTCTCTATATTAAACCCTTTTATTTTATTTATGGAATCTCAAGATCTGTTCTTCTTCTTAAATTAGCTAATTTAATATTCCCATGGCTGCCCTGTCCGACCTCTACTCCAGCCTTCTTTGATCACTCACAGTGCCCCTAAAATCATCACTTTGTCTATTATTTTTGTCAACTCTCCATCAACCCAGCCACACTTTTCTAGGCATTTTTCTTCTTTGACCACTTTCCTTATTTTCTATTTTCCCCTTTATTTTTTTTTCTCCCCTTCTGCCTCTCATTGTTTATTACATACCTTTGTCCCTGCAGTTAGTTCTTCTAATATCCATTTCCTTATCTTTCGTTCCCTGCCACTTTTTCCTGGCTGTTATCCAATCTCCCCTCTTCCAAATCAAAAATTTACTGTTTTTCACAAGATGCAGAGAAGGTAGATTAAAGGAGGTCAGTAGTATATTTGTAAAGAAAGTAAATATTTATATAACATACAATACACGGTAAAAGAAAGACTCTAGGCTTGGAAGTGACGTGTATGGGTAGCTAGAATTTTCTGTGGTGGATATATTTCCAATGCTAACAGCTAGAAGTTTGATGTGTGTCCAGTAAATGAAAGCTTGTCTGAGGAGACCTTAGAGAAATCATAACCTTGCTAGGAGGTAGTGCAAAATTAATTCTGCATTTTTAGTGCTTTCAATTTCTTGCATGTGATTCCATTGTTATGTCACTCCTGTCACTTGACAACTGTGCAAGGTGGCTTAGTGATGTTATCTTTCTGTTTCATTGTTCGTTGCATGGAATGTATTTAGCTATTCATGCTGCTGTCTGTTTTCTGATGTTCTGTTGCCTTTAAAGTCTTTATTTTTGCAGCAGCTTGTTCAAGATGAATTTGCAATATTTTACTAGGTATGAGTTGCAACTTGTGAAGTTGAAACACATGATATTCACATCTCTTGGTCATGTCAAATTTTTGAACTTTTTTCATAGATTTTTTGAGAACCATTATGTTTGCATACTAGATAATTGAACCAAAATATTACCTTAATGAATTTCCTGCTAAATTCTCATGAAATACTTGTTTGATTTCTTGATATATATAAATATGTGCTTTTGTAAAAATAATTCTACTTTATTGTATTCATATAGAATTGTGATAAAGCTTCACCATATCATCTTTGAGATTCAGGCATTCTCTGTGAAATAGTTAAAGCAGATATTGTTCCTCCTATTTGTTGACGGAATAAAGTCTTCTAGAAGTATTTGGACATTCTCCAGGTCACATAGTATAAAAACATTTGAAACTGGAATACTTAGATTCACTATAATTATGCATAATTCATTTCTACCAAAATTTAAAGCCATTTATATGTGTGTAAAAATATGTACCTGCTTTAATGACTTTGAGTAAAAAATCATCCATATTTTCTACCACCATTATCATAACAGCTATAATTTGCCATCTACCATACTTATATTATTTCTCATTCTTAAACTGTAATTAATTATAATTTACAGACAAGGAAGAGGGCATCAGAGTTTTAATATCATGTCCAAAGTTATAATCTCAGAAACTAAAAGCACTAGTGCAGGTAATTTTTTTTTTTTTTTTTTGGCTGCACCACTCATCTACAGGATTTTTGTTCCCTGACTAGTAATTGAATCTGGGCTCTTTGCAGTGAAATAGGGGAGTCCTAACCACTGGACCACCAGGGAGTTCCCACTAGTCTTTCATTTTAACTTGCTCTGCATGTGTCTGAGTGTATGATTTTTTGTGAACTAAATAACAAAATTTTAGAGAAGTTGTTTAGCACCACTTTGTTTCACAGTTAGTAAACCTATTTTATGACTGCTATTCAGCTAAAGGAAATCAACCCTGAATATTCATTGGAAGAACTGATGCCGAAGCTGAAGCTCCAATACTTTGGCCACCTGATGCAAACAGCTGATTCACTGAAAAAGACCTTGATGCTGGGGAAGACATAAAGCAGAAGGAAAAGGGGATGACAGAGGAAATGATGGTTAGGTGACATCATTGGCTCAATGCACATGAGTTTGAGCAAGCTCTGGGAGACAGTGAAAGACAGGGGGCCTGGCGTGCTGCAGTCCATGGGGTCTCAAAGAATCGGACATGACTGAGTGTCTGAACAACAACATTCAGTTAAAAAGAAAAAATATGAAATAATAACTTGCAGTATATCACCAATAGGACTTCCAGATAACATCCTTTCTAAATCCACTTGTCTAACATTTATTTTTGCATCAGGGAATCTTTGATCACATCAGTGACTCAGACTCACACACAGTGATCTACCTCCAAGTGACCACTGAGGCCAGCTGCAGATTGAGATAGATACAAAAATGATCAGAATATCTGACACAAACACATGCATCTGCACATATATTGCTCAAAATCCAGTCCATCACTTTTTATTGATATCAGTTTTTATCACTACGGAACAAATGACCATAAACTTAGTGGTATAAAACAGTATGAATTTATTTTCTCACAGTTTCTGTGGACCAGGAGGCTAAACAGACTAATCTGGGTCTTCAGCTCAGGATCTCCAAAGAGCTCCATTGTATCTCAAAGCAATGAAGGTAGCAACTGGGTTATTTTTCTTTCTGGACCTCAGATTGTCTGTGTCAACTGAAGAAAATGCATAAGCTAAAAATTGAGAATTGTGTTATGGTTGGTAGCCTTACTGAAGATTTAAGCAAAGGAGGCAGCCTCTCAGCTCTGAAAAACTATTCCAAAGAGGTCAGGAAGGAGCTGGGATAAATAGGAGTTTTTGCTAAAAAAAAAAAACAAAAAACATGTATTTGGATAGCAAAAGATTTCTGCTTACCACAAAAATCAGACATCTGAAGTTAGTGTTTCAGATTATGTATGGTGAGAGTCTGGGCCCACTGAAGTAATACCTGTTTATTATTATTATTATCATTATGATTATTATTTCAGCTGTAAGAAATTTAATGTTAACATGTTTATTTATATTTTTATGGAAAGCCATTTTATTTTTAAATATACCAATGTGTACATGTCAACTCCAAGCTTTTGTCTTTCTCCAGCCAGAAGTCCCCTCAGATACATCATAAGGGGCTGCTCTAGTGGTTGATGGGGCTTCCTCTTCACTTTTTGCTCTTTGTTGAAAATTTTATCTTGCTGTTCTTTGCTGTTTCTCTTCTATTTGAAACCTCATGCATTTCTAATGATGTTAATACATTGTAAAAGTAATAATCAGTGCCAAAATATGTTTTTAGTATGAGAATAAAAGCTCATCGACTGTAAAACATTAAAATCATATTTGACAGTAAGTATTTTCTAATGTGAGTATATAAAATAAGAGTGTGGTGGGTTTAAAATATTCTTAAATATTACCTTATGTACTTTTTTTCCTGAAAAATGTCTTTCATTTTAGTCAAGACTACAATAGGTTAACTTCCAAAAATAATAGCACTTCTGAAGAAAACACAGTTTCCCACCTTGTAGATATATCCAACTGTAAGAGTTTCCACTCTCTGAGAATTCAAGAGTAAGAGTCTAAGATTTACTAGCAGTGGAGTGATATATTACTATGGAATCCTTATTTGTAGCTCAGTACTCTCTACTGGCTGAGGGTCTGAGTGGCTAGAATACTGATGATAATTTATTGCATAACTAATATTTTCCTATTGTAGCATTTAAATTAATCGTGTAACAGGGAGGCTCTTTCCTGCTCTTATTCATTCAAAGGCATTTGTTGAAGTTATATCTTTACTTTTTCATGTCAGAGAAAACATTAAACGTGATTAGCTGCAGGTATCTGCTTCATGATATCCAAACAAAGTTCTTTTTATATTTCATCTTATAATTGTATTTGCAACTTAATGTTTGAAGTGTCAGTCTTTGTAAAATTAGCTCATCTTGTTATGATTTAGACCTTTGATGTGAGTGAAAGGCTTCAATTGCAATGCAGAGTCACATCTGAGAGTAAACTGCATAGACAAAGAGACTTACAAGACTAGTAAATCAAATACTCGGAGCTGTCTATGTGGATTATGAGAGTATTTGCATAACTTTGAAGTATTTATACTGATGAAATTACAATAATTAAAATCATTGCTGTGTCAATTGCTAGATGCCACAAGGCATAGCAATTACTAGCATGCAAATCAGACTTTGTGTAAGCATTTTAAAGAATAATTACCTTATTTGATTCAGATGTGCCTGAAAGGCATTAAGAATTATTTGAACTATTTTGCCTCCAATAATTTTAAGGCTTGTAGATAATGTTGTTGTTATTATCAATTATTTACTTTTGTATATCACTTTTCCTTATTTTGGTTGAAACTAAATGCCACGGATAAAATAAAAACACACAACTTTGCTGTAACTAGGAATAATTTACAATATCAGTTAAATCTGCATCTCTCTTTAGCAAACATTTTTCTTTTTAATAGGCTTAACTCTGCTATGTCATCAGTTTTGTGCTAAATAGCTAATGTATACTCAATGTCTACATTCACACAATTTAAGGTCAGGGTTCTGAATTGCAGGAAAATGCCAGAGTAAGAAAGTCAGACATAAAAGGCTGCAAAATATTATCTCAAACATATTTATCACAGGATATGTACAGGTCAGGGCTTCCCAGGTGGCCCCAGTGGTAAAGAACACGCTGTGAAGGCAGGAGACAGAAGAGCCATGGGTTCAAACACTCGGTGGGGAAGAATCCCTAGAGGAGGGTGCAACAACCTACTGCAGTATTCTTTTTTTGTTTGTTTGTTTTCAATTTATTTATTTATTATTATTTTTTAAAATTTTATTATTTATTATTATTTTTAAATTATTATTATTTATTATTATTTTTTTTCTTACTTTACAGTATTTTATTGGTTTTATCATACATCAACATGAATCTGCCACGGGTGTACACATGTTCCCAATCCTGAACCCCCCCTCCTATCTCCCTCTCCAGCAAAAGAGACACAGATGTACTGCAGTATTCTTGACTAGAGAATCCCATGGACAGAGGAGCCTGGCAGGCGATGGTCCATGGGGTTGCAGAGAGTCAGACACAACTGAAGCAACTTGGCACAGCACACAGCACACATGGACACTTATCTAGTTGAGAATTTTAGTCTTTCAAAGTGAAATGTTTTACTTTCTAACTTTAATACCACACCTTAAATAATGCATTGATATCAAAATGGACATCATATTGGAATACATGATCATTTAGAAATTGTGAAGTACTTCCTCTAAGATTTTAAATAAAGTGATTGTTGTTGCTGTTGTACAGTCACTAAGCAAGGCAGGTTTATTCCATATGATTGTTCTTTTAACAGAAGACTGAATCCTGATCTGCTTTGATCCGGGGAGTAAGTTATTTAGGTATAAAGACTTAAAAACATATATCATATAGACTAATTGAGTTGTAAGGCAATGAATCAAGGCAATTATTTTCATGATTATATGCCATATTTCCTGGTGCTTGCTGAATTTTCCCATGTCTCTCGACAAATATTTTCTCTAAATATGTAGAGTTTATATGTTATTGCCACTGAAAATTCAAGGTATTTTTATGATAAAAGTTTTGCTATTTTTAACGTTTGTTACTTTGGTTTGTTGCCTGAGAGCTCCTGAATTTTCCTAAATTCCTAAATTACTACACTTAGCTAGACTAAAATTTATCTCTCCTTTTGAGATGACTATAGAAGTAATGTTTAGTTTTCATTTTACAAAAGGTATAACTATCTGAAAACTAAAACACTAGCCCAGAATATATTTTGAAAGTTAATTTTGGATTTTGAAGTTAGTTTAGTAATTTTACTTGGGAAATACCTTCTGTGAAAAGAATATATATAAAGATAAGTAGGTGCTAAGAAATGAGTAATAAATATGTGAGATTTGTGCCTTTCCTTTCTACATCTGTTTGCATCTGTAAAATTGATATGCCTTCTCATGAGATACAGAGTACAACAGACAAGCATGTGTGACAAACAAACATCTCTTTCTATAAGAACTCTTAGAAGAAAAGTCTGAGACTCTATCTGGCATATATTAGAAGCTCATTTGTTCATTTGCTGAGAAAAGCATCTATATTAAAAAAATCCACATATACTAGAAGACATATTTGTCATAAAAATTAAGAAAAGTAAGCTTCTGTATGTAGTAAAAAGTTCAGTTACTATATCTTGCAAGAAAAAAACAGAGCCTGGATTTCATCACACCAATTCTTGAAGCCATTAACAGTGTAATAGCTGAGTTTGGATATTATAATTTTTAACAACAAAAGTTGTTGGCATATGGGGGAAAAAAGCATGAGGGTATAGAGTTCTTATAAAAAAAATAAAGCTTTTGACAAGCTTTGATGTGCTCAACCATTAGAAATTAAAAAGATTTATTGATTTTTTGTTTTGATACATTTTTAATCCAATCTTTTTTTTTTCTGGCCTATCCTTCCTGTTGAGTGACTGTAAGCAAACTATTTGAGTCTTTCTATGTATTTCAAAATGTATTTTTATTATTTTAAATGAAACTTTCAATAGATATGTTCCTTCCAATTCTTTTCTATCTTGTAAAAATACGTAGAAAGATAAGTTCCACCAATGACGCTTAATTACATTGATTTAGGGCAACGTTTTATGTTACTTAGTTACAGGGCCTCTAACAGCCCATAGTAAAGTAAAAAATGTTCCTTTGTTCCCTGTGGCAAAATAAATTGTTGACTCTGGGCAGAAAGTTGGACAATGTGAATCCTTTTAGCATTACAATGCATTTAAATAATACTGTCATTACAGGCAGCTCTCTCTTTAGTAAAAGATATGTGTGCTTAACCATAAAGGATCAGAGTTCTCTAGAACACATCTAGTCAAGATTTATAAAACAAACTAAATTTTAAGAAATAATTTTCCAAAGTTTTCCCAGAGACTTTGGTCAAAAATTAACACTGACCAAACTATGTGTCAGTTTTGTCTTCATACAATAAGAAAAAGAAGTAGCATAGTAGACTACCTCTATATAAGTATTTTTATTTCATTTTTTATATAGTTTGCATTCAAAACATTAAGATGATATGGTTATATTTATGTCAATATCTGTGTGTGTCTGTGTGAATGTGAGATCTTAGCTCCTTGACTAGGGATTGAACCCCAGGTCCACAGTAGTGAAAGTGATGTCTTAAACCACTGGACCACCAGGGAATTCCCATATGTCAATATTCTTAATGTTTACAGGATAGCATAACTCAACAAGGCTTAGCATATAATACAGAATAGAACTCATATGGTCCAGAGCAATGACTTAAATAAGGCTCAACCACAATATTCCCTGGAGAATGCTATAAATGTGGATTCCCATTGTCTTCCGCAGAGTTGCCCAAGCAGAATTTCAGGGAAGTCAGCTTTGGGACTCTGCATTGCAAAGATGTCTTCTAGAGATTCTTATGCATGGTTAGGTTAGATAATCACCATCAGCTTTTAGTGTGCCTAGCAGAGGCCCCAGAGGACACCAATAAGTCCCAGAGACAGTAAAATGAGTGAGAGATGGAGGTTTAAAACTTGGCTAAGTGTGTCCTTTTTTTTTTTTCTCTCTGTAAAGCAAAGAAAATTTACATGTTTCTTTTATAAAGTTTTAGTGCAAATATCATTGTGCAAAAAGATTTATAGCCATAAATAATTTAAAATATATTTATTCTTAACCTTCTGCTTTGACAAATGTTTAGTCTTCTAAAAGATCTCTTTTCCCCCTAAATATATAGGAATGGATGAATATTTTCTTAACTTGAAAATTACCAAATACATACCAGAAACAAATTTCAGCATCATACGGAATGGTGAAATAGGAGAATTTCCAAGAAAATCATGAAGACAAACTAGCTTACTATCTATATTTTGATATCATTTTGAAAGGCTACTTAATGCAGTGATCATGAGAATAAACTAATTTTTATACGGTAGAAAGGAGAACTCAAAAATAACATAAAATGTAAATCCAAGAGAATCAACAAAGAAACCATTAGAAACTGGTAGACAATAGGTCATGTGATCAGCTAAAATGCTAAGTGTCAAAAACAAAACTTTTCTATATATAAATTCTAGTCAATTGGCTATATCACTGGATATATCACTGGAGAAATATATCACTGGAGAAAATAGACAGAAATACGAGATTCCCCAGCCAGTCCAGTGGTTGACTCTGCACTTCTACTGCATGGGGCACAGTTTCAAATCCTGGTCAGAGAACTGAGATCTCACAGGCTGTGCAATGTGACAAAAACAAACAAACAAAACAAACAAATAAATATTGATTTAAAAATAAATAAGAATAGCAATAAATATTATAAAATACTTAAAAAGCCTCATTGAATGTATGAGGAACTGTATGAAGAAAACTATATATTTCTATTGAGAGATCAGTATAGAAAGACATAAATAGATTTTAATAAAGATATGCTCTTTTCTTGAAATAAATAGCATAATAAAACAGGAAGAAAAATACTATAAAGATTTCAAGTAACTCAAAATCAACCTAAATATTCAATTCAATATAAGGTTAATGAAAAAGCAAAATTTCTGAAGGTCTCAGGCAAAGACTATAAAATTTATGTAGAAGAATAAAACTATAAACTTTAAAAAAGGAAAAAAGATTGCATGATTGCAAATAAGGACTATCAAATAGATATATCACGATACCCACAAAATTTGTATAATTCTGACACTGAAATCCATAGACTGAAGAGTCCAGAAATTAAACAATAAAATATGATGCAGACAACATTTCACATTAATAAGGGAATATATATATATGCAAAGTGAGAGAGAGAAGGAATTCTAGATAACATGGAATAATAGAGACCAGAAATACCTTCCTACCTGAAATAATCAAAAACCAAGCAAAATGGTCTGCAGATTGAACACCTGACAGTGACTTCTGTGACCGGATTATCAATTGAGACAAGCCCCAAAACAGTCCCAGGTTATATCCTAGAGAGAAATTCCAGGGCACAGTGTACAAGATGGAGTTCACCCATTTTCTTAAGGAGATAGAGCTAGGAGTCCAAGGAGGCCGTAACACCTCAAATCCCCAGGGCATATTGTCATAGAGGAGAGGACTGAACATAGAAAGAACTTCAAGACTTCCCTAGTGGTCCAGAGGTAAAGAATTCACCTGCCAATGCAGAGGACATGGGTTCAGTCTCTGGTCTGGGAAGATTCCACATTCTGGGTGGCAACTGAGCTCATAAACCACAACTACTGAGCCCACATGTCACAGCTTCTGAAACCATTGTACCCTGGGTCCTGTGCTCCACCACAAGGGAAGTCACTACGGTGAAAAGTCCAGACACCGCAATTAGAGAGTAGCCCTGCTTCTTGCAGCTAGAGAAAGCCCATGCAGCAATGAAGACCCAGCGCAGCCAAGAATAATAAATAAATAAATATATTTTAAAAAGAAAGAACTTCAGAGATCCAGTAGGGGACCACTCTTAACTCTTTAACTGAGTACAAGCCAGTGTATACTTGTGAGTACCCAAGACTGGGAAACAAATAAATGAACAACAGTAACAAAGGAAAGAATTCCTATAATTCTCTAAAGGCAGGGAATTTACATTGCCACTAGCCAGAGTAGAAATCCTAGTAATTCATGGGACATCAGGTAGAGTACGCAGAAAAATATTGCCTCAATAGCGGAGCAAAATTAGCCTTAGACTAAAGACTGATCTGGTCTTGCATAATAAAACCTAAAAGCAAAGCTAAAATAGATCAAACTATTTCTAAGTGACTTAACTGTGTTACAGTACAATGCTCAAGAATATTTATAGAAATACAAAAATACCCTATACTCAATAATGCAATGTAAAAAATGCTTGGCACTCAGTCAAAAATTACTAGAGACGTAAAGGAATGGTGGAAATACAACCCACAGTACAGAAAAATCGAATTGTAACAACATAGTGAAATATAATACACATTATATAATTAGTAGAAAAAGAGATAGAACAATTATAAATATATGCCATATGTTCAGGAAAGTAGAGAAGAAACTGAATGTGATCTTTCAAGGCATGTAAGAAGCAAAAAGATACACTATGGATCTAGATAGAGGAATGAAAAATACTGGAAAAGCATATATATGAGTAAATATAAAAGGCATTTTTTTCCTTCTTTTAAAATATTTCTATAAGATAAATGACCATTTAAAACAAATAATAATAGTGAAGTTTGGGATTTTCAACATATTGAGGAGTAAAATGTATGATAATGACAGCACAAAGCCAGGAAAGAAACAATGAACAATTACTCTCACAAGACTCTTTTATTTTCCGCAGACATGAAGATATTGCTCATCTTCCTGCTCTGATTTGCACTTCTCATTTAAATTTGAAAGCATGACTGCTTATTTTTCCTGATATCCTAAAGTGAAAGTGTCCGACTCAGTCACGTCCAACTCTTTGAGACCCCATGGACTGTAGCTGTTCAGGCTCCTCTGTCCCTGGAATTCTCCAGGCAAGAATACTAAAGTGGGATGCCATTCCCTTCTCCAGTGGATCTTCCCAACTCAGAGAGTGAACCCAGGTCTCCTGCACTTCAGACAGATTCTTTACCACTTGAGCCACCAGGGAAGCCCCTCAGTTCAGTTCAGTTCAGTCGCTCAGTTGTGTCCAACTCTTTGCTACCCCATGAATCACAGCACACCAGGCCTCCCTGTCCATCACCAACACCCGGAGTTCTCTCAAACTCATGTCCATCGAGTCGGGGATGCCATCCAGCCATCTCATCCTCTGTCATCCCCTTCTCTTCCTGCCCCCAATCCCTCCCAGCATCAGGGTCTTTTTCAATGAGTCAACTCTTCTCATGAGGTGGCCAAAGTATTGGAGTTTCAGCTTCAGCATCAGTCCTTCCAATGAACACCCAGGACTGATCTCATTTAGNGTTTCTCATGATGTACTCTGCATATAAGTTAAATAAGCAGGGTGACAATATACAGTGTTGACATACTCTTTTTCCTATTTGGAACCAGTCTGTTGTTTCGTGTCCAGTTCTAACTGTTGCTTCCTGACCTGCATACAGGTTTCTCAAAAGGAAGGTCAGGTGGTCTGGTATTACCATCTCTTTCAGAAGTCTTTCAGTTCAGTTCAGTCGCTCAGTCGTGTCCAACTCTTCATGACCCCATGAATCGCAGCACACCAGGCCTCCCTGTCCATCACCATCTCCCAGCGTTCACTCAGGCTTATGTTCATTGAGTCCGTGATGCCATCCAGCCATCTCACCCTCTGTTTTCCCCTTCTCCTCCTGCCCCCAATCCCTCTTAGCATCAGAGTCTTTTCCAATGAGTCAACTCTTCTCATGAGGTGGCCAAAGTACTGGAGTTTCAGCTTTAGCATCATTGCTTCCAAAGAAATCCCAGAGCTGATCTCCTTCAGAATGGACTGGTTGGATCTCCTTGCAGTCCAAGGGACTCTTAAGAGTCTTCTCCAGCACCACAGTTCAAAAGCATCAATTCTTCGGCGCTCAGCCTTTAAGGTATTCTAACATCTCATCTTCATTAGGCTCAGCCATTAGCTATCCCAGCATAAACCAAGAGAACCTATACTTATACTGTCATCACTGGTTGATCTTACAATGCCATTTTTACCCTCAGGTCACACATGCTAACTTGCTCTCCCTTTATTTGTTCTAACATCCTCATGCAAATTAACTCTAAAGTGAATCTGACTGCCAGTTCACCAGCCATTCACTCTGTGTGAATGAAGCCCAGCTAAATCTGAGATGCCTCCAGTTATGGAAAACTAACATTGGAGCTACGTCAAACAGGGAAATGATTTTTAGTTACAGAATAGAGAAATTCTAAGTCAGTACCAATTATGAAGTTTCTGTACCTTTTATAATGAAGTTTTGTGAAACTCACAAACATTGAAAATTAGTCTTGTGTCCACTCTCTCTCTCTTTTTAATTGCCATGTTTACTATTACTTTAGAGAAAGGAAGTAATCCTTCCGGTTGGACTAAATGCACCTCTTTCAGTTGCCTGGAAGACTGAAATGGAATTATATCCCATGAAGGACTTTGAAAGAGTTGAAGTATGTTGTAAATTTGATAAGAATTGTGCAGGTCAGCTTTTCCTCTGCAAATTTCTCTTCACTCGTCCTCCAGTTTCACATTTCACAGAGACATATCCTAATATACCTTGAGCAGAATATGTGAATGATCTGAAATCAATCCCTAGTCCTGTTGGTTCTCCAGCCTAAGCTTTAAAAGCTTTCTTTTCATACATGGCTAAACGGAAAAATAAAAAAAAGAATATCATCAGGACTCAAAGGAAAATCTCTTCGATACAAATTAATTCATGAAAAAAATTTTTAAGAGGATATATGCTTTAATTTTTAAATAAATTGAACAGTAAAATGAATGGATTAAGCAGGAGAGGACTATTTAAAAGAACAACATAAAATGTGAAGAGAAGGTGCAATTAAATAAAATAAGTAACAGAACAATATATTGTATGCTTCACTATAGAATACAGTGAATTGTCTGTAGAAAAGACAAGTATTCAAACAGCACAGGAAATTATAAAGAAGAAAATTAATGGGAAGAAGATTACATAAATAGGAGGTAATTATGAAAGTCTAACCTCCAAATAATAACTCTTCTCAAAAGAAGGAAACAACACATATAAGGAATAATAAAAAACGTATTAATTTTTAAAGTAGTAAGACCATTTACTCAAAGGTTCATCACTATCTGGGAAAAATTACTAAAAAGAAATCCATGTTTAGGTTTTAAAAAATGACTAGGGTTCCAAATATAAAGAAAAAAATTATAACTATCCAGGTAGAAATGAGTAACTTTTAAAGAAAATGTATGAAACATATAGAAATTACACATGAAAGTATGAGAAAATTTTCATGAGTCAGATTTTTCTCAAAACATCAAAAATAGCAATATTAATTGCCTCAGATGATTTCTATAGCAACATGATTGAAAGCAAATAAATTATGATTATAGATAGGGTAGAAATAATAGAAAATTTAAAATATAATGTATGAAACAGAATAAAGGGAATTTTTTTATCTTACTAAAATATCAATCACAGTGAGTAAAAGGGTGTCTTGTATTATTTATGCTATAACAAACCATTTAAATGGTTTAATGTAATAAATCTCTTTAATGTTGCACTTCAATGCAGGTACTGGGAGTTCTCTACTCCATTCTAGGAAATAGTCTGAAATTTAGTTGCTTTATTATTTTCTAAAGCCTTCCTATTCTCTATTGATATTTCAGAATATGAACAACACACAAATGAAGAGAAACTGTGAAGAATTACAAAAAGAAGGTTAGAGATCAGTTGTAAATGGGATTAATAATTTCCCTACATATTCAATTGGATAGAGAGGCTCATCACACAGTGTCACCAAAAGCAAGGCAAATGTAGTCAAGCAGTGCCTTAGGAATAAAATGAGAAAACTGCAATTAGTGAGCATTAGTTTTCTTTGTTACATGTACTAAACATTTACATGTCAGCAATAACAATAAAAGCTAAATATTAAATTATAGTAAAAATTGATGAGATATTGGATGTATTACACTATTTTAAAATAGTTATGTAAGAAGCTAAAAATTAAAAAGTTTATAATTAAAATAAAATTTGAAATATGGTAAATATAGACTATATTGTCTTCTGATGTGTGTATAAAATATATACAGAAGTAATAAGATATTTTTCAATAAAGAAAGCCTCATTGGAAGAGGTTAAATCGGCTAT
The DNA here is from genome assembly GCA_006410875.1 of Neotragus pygmaeus. Taxonomy (NCBI): domain Eukaryota; kingdom Metazoa; phylum Chordata; class Mammalia; order Artiodactyla; family Bovidae; genus Neotragus; species Neotragus pygmaeus. The sequence goes on along the minus strand of SJYV01053574.1, from coordinate 300,777 downwards.
AAATTGACCTTATGAGTTAATTAAATTATTTTATATAAATCATTCATTTCATGACAGTACCCTCTATAACCATTGATGGATATAACCAAATAGACATAGATGTAAAAGATATCTTAGAATATTAATGTAATATGTGGAATTAATTGAGAAATTACCACTAATTTAATAATTTATATAATTTTTGAATAAAAATAGATCACAGAATCTAGGTGGGGAGAAAAAACATTTCAAGTTACTGTAAAAGAAAAAATAAAAAGAAGAAAGTGTAATTTACATATGATTATTAATTTATGAGTGAAAATGTAAAGTTACATTGGTATATTCCAGCAAGTTGTACAAAAAATAATACCACAATTTTATGTAGCTAAGACAAATAAATAACAGTATTAAAGATGTGGATGGAGAAATTACAACTAAAAAAAGTATTCTAAACTTAAAAATGTTGGGAGTTCCCTGGTGGTCCAGTGTTAGGACTTGGTATTTAACTGCTGTGGCCCTGATTCAGTCCTTGGTTGGGGAACTAAGATTCCACAAGCTGCATGCTGTGGCTAAAAGAAAAAGAAAGAAAAAGCTTAGTTATACTAATATTTGAAAATGTAAAATGTAATTTTATTATAAATACTGAATTGTAATCCCCAATCACAAAATTTTATGAAGACATGAACGTGATAAATGTGGAATTCAAACCAATTCTATGAATTGGTCCAAACTTTTTTGGCAAAACCTACAAAAACATTCATAAATTGTTCCATAATTTTTTTCTTTTGTTAATCTCTTGCCATAACTCTCAAATATCAGGAAAACAATTTGTGTAAGGAGTTGTTCACTGAAGTATTTACATATATACAATATGAGAATACATACACTTTTTTAATGGTGATAAAAATACAAAAGATGTATGCATAAGCACATTACAGTATTCTTTTAAAAGTAAAAGACAAATAACCCAGATATTCACCATCAAAAAATGAACTTAATAAGGAATCAACAAAATGGAGTAGCATACATGTATAAAAAGCAATGAGGAATATCTCTAATAGATAACTATGAATTGATCACCAGAATATATTTATAAGCAAGAGTCAAGTTAAAGTTAAGTGTATATAATTATGAAACAATCATCAAAAAAATAACATTTGAATATATTTACTTACCCCAAAATGGGTTGATTTAGGAAGAAAAAACTATGAAACTTGAGCAAATAAAGATTTACATAAGTGGGTAGAGAGGGAATCCAGTGGAAAGACAGGAGTAAAAGATTCTTTGAGTCTATAATTTTTATAAAATTAATTTTAAATTTCTTCAAATATTTTACACTAGCATAAGGCAAATTAAAAACCCATAAAATCAAAAGTAAAATTTAAAATGTAAATTTCACTGTGTATTAGTTGGTAGAAAAACGTGTATAGAGAGGAACTATTTTGAATGACTTTAAGCCACAGTGACTTGACTATAAAGTTCAAGTGATGAAGCATATGTTAAAACACAAAGAATAATTAAATTGTTGAAAACATAAATAATCTTTTTAGTTGTCATATTGTAAATGGTATCGATATTGTTATTTTGAATCTGTTTCAAGTTTGTTTTTACAAAGGCTCAGTTATATTTCTATTGAGAAGCTATATTTCAATATGGAAGAAAGGGGATACATAACTCACCTCACATTGATGTAGCTAAGTAAAATCCAGTGGTCTTGAATTTTAATTGATAGTAATAGTATGAATTTATGATATACTATTTCCTAACTCTCTCTTTTAAAATGTCTAGAGAGCTTGACCAAGTATCACTAAAGGTACTATTGCTACAGAAATGGTGGTCTCTACTATTATTTCCTAGTAAAAGAAAACAGAGCTCTGGAGAAATATTTGATTTCCAGATCTGACACAAGAATTTAAAAAGGCATTACAGGAATTAATAAAGATCAAGGAATTTATCAAAAATTGAGAGTTATATCAAAAGGACTCCAAAGTCAACCAGGATAGGTTCCCGCTAGTCAAAAATGGGGCAACTTGAGCTTCAGTGAAGATAATAACTGAAATGGATTGAAGAAAATTTAATAGATTTAAATTATTAGTCCACAAGAAAATTAAATTTTAAAAATCCCACAGTCAGTAATCTCTGTTGTTAGAGAACTAATCTCTTATTTTGAAAACTGATAAAGGACAAAGCAAACATTTTTCCCCCCACTCCTATAGGAATGACAAAGGAAAGCTTATCTATGTTTATGTCTACATCTATATCTAGCCATATTTGTTTCTTGTCACTAAAGTGAAAGTGAAGTTGCTCAGTCATGTCCGACTCTTTGTGAACCCATGGACTGTAGCCTGCCAGGTTCCTCTGTCCATGGGATTTTCCAGGCAAGAATACTAAAGTGGGTTGCCATTTCCTTCTCCAGGAGAGCTTCCTGACCCAGGGACTGAACCTGGGTCTGCTGCATTGTAGGCAGACACTTTAGGCTCAGATGGTAAAGCGTCTGACTACAATGTGGGAGACCTGGGTTCGATCCCTGGGTTGGGAAGTTCCCTGGAGAAGGAAACGGCAACCCACTCCAGTACTCTTGCCTAGAAAATCCCATGGACGGAGGAGCCTGGTGTCCATGGGGTCGCAAAGAGTTGGACATGACTGAGCAACTGACTTCACTTAGTCACTTAGTTAAATCCAATTCTTTTGCAACCCTATGGACTGCAGGCTACCTGGCTCCTCTGTCCATGGGACTTCCTAGGCAGGAGTACTGGAGAGGGTTGCCATTTCCTTCTCCAGGGGATCTTCCCAAATCGAACTTGCATCTCCCGCATTGGCAAGCAATTTCTTTACCGCTGAGGGAACAGGGAAGCCTGTCTCTCTCTCTCTATCTATCTATATATCTCAGATTATAAACAAAGAATAATTATAATATCACCACTTTGCAACTCTAAATGAATTACTGCATGTAGGGAACGATTATCAATAAGGAACAGCCAGACAGAAAGTGTTGTGTATTACATGTTTAGGCACATGTTGTCTGGTTGTCTCTCTTTTGATGATTGTAAATATCATTGATGTTTCCCTTTTATCACTTTTGCTTGATTTTCCTAGTTTGTGTGTGTGTGTTAGTTGCTCAGTTGTGTCTGACTCTTTGTGACTCCATGGACTATAGCTTGCCATGCTTCTCTGTCCATGAAATTCTCCAGGCAAGAACAGTGGAGTGAGTAGCCAGCCCTCCTCCAGGGGATCTTTCTGAACCAGGAATCGAACCTGGGTCTCCTTCCTTGTAGGCAGATTCTTTATCATCTGAGACCAGGGAAGTCTTTCTTTCTACTTTATAATAAAATATTCTAGAGCTCTGTCTTTGAATATTCCTTAGATAAACTTACTCCAGCTCATGATTTTAGATGCCATTTATATAATGATGGTTTCCAAATTGATACCTTCAAATCAGATATTACCAAGCTAGTGTAACCAATTGTTCATTTAACACACACTCATGAATGTTGTATTTTCAAATGTAGCATATTTGCAATTGTTATAGGTTATATTTTGTTCCCACTCCCTGAAAAAAAAAATATATATATATATATATAGACAGAAAGTTCATTCAGGTTGTCCCATAAGATATTACAGAACAAACTTTTTGGCCAACCCAAGACATATAAAAGTGAGAAAGGTGAAAGTGTTAGTTGGTCAGTCATGTCTGACTTTTTGCAACCCCATGGACTGTATCAAGCTCTTCTGTCCATGGATTTCTCCAGGCAAGAATACTGGAGTGGGTATCCATTACTTTCTCCAGAGAATCATCCTGATCCAGGGGTCAAACCTGTCTCTCCTGCACTGCAGGCAGATTCTTTACCATCTGAACTGCCAGGGAAGCCATATATATATATTTATATATATAAATATCAGTTCAGTACAGTCACTCAGTCTTGTCCAACTCTTTGCAACACCATGGACTGCAGCATGCCAGGTTTCCCTGTCCTTAAACTCCTAGAGCTTGCTCAAATCCATGTCCATTGAGTCGGTGATGCCGTCCAACCATCTCATCCTCTCTCCTCTCGTCCCCTTCTCCTCCTTCAATGTTTCCCAGCATCAGAGTCTTTTCCAATGAGTCAGTTCTTTGCATCAGGTGGCTAAAGTATTGGAGTTTCAGCTTTAGCATCAGTCCTTCCAATGAATACTCAGGGTTGATTTTCTTTAGGATTGACTGATTTGAACTCCTTGCAGTCCCAGGGACTCTCAAGAGAGTCTTCTCCAACACCACAGTTCAAAAACATCAGTTCTTCAGTGCTCAGCTTTCTTTATGGTCCAACTCTCATATCCATACATGACTACTGAAAAAAACATAGCTTTGACTAGACAGAATTTTTCAGCAAAGAAATGTCTCTGCTTTTTAATATGTTGTCCAGGTTGGTCATAGATTTTCTTCCAAGGAGCAAGCGTGTTTTAATTTCATGGCTGCAGTCACCATCTGCAGTGATTTTGGAGCTCCAAAAAATAAAGTCTGTCACTGTTTCCCCTGTTTCCCCCATCTATTTGCCATGAAGTGATGCGATGGGACCCGATGCCAAAGGACCAGATATATATGCGTGTGTATATATATATATATCTTTATGTTGTCAGGCTCAGAATGTCACTGAGTCTGTTACACAAATGTTTCCTGTTTGGAAATAGGTTGCTGCACATAAAATCAGTTAAAGTAGGGAAAAGTAAGATGAAGTTATTATAGTGGTATGACTGACTTCCTTATAAGAAGATCACCATGTGAACTCACAGAGATACAGGGAGAATGCCACATGCCAGGAGACAGATTGGAGTTTTGCTACCACAAACGGAATGCTTGAAACCAGAAGCTGGAAGAGGCAAAGAAGGGTCGAATAGAGGCTTTGATAAGAGGATTGCCCAGCTGATACCTTGATTTCAGACTTCTAGCCCCCATTGTTGTGAGAAAATATATTTATGTAGTTTTAAACTGCCCTATTTGCACTACTTTGTCACAGCATTCCTAGTGAAACCATGCAACAGTCTGATCCCTGATTTTCCATTTTCCCCAAACCTGCTCCTCTCTTAGACTTCAATTTAGTACCTCTGATCCCCCCTCCATATGTTTAGGATCAAAACTTTGAACTCATGTTTGATTATCTGTTTTACATTTACCATGTTTAAACCATCAACAAATCCCAGCGGTTTAACCTTTTAAATATGTTGCAGGGAAGAGCCAATTCTGACTCCAGGATGGATCTGTTTCTTTAACTTTGTTGTTGTTGTTCTGTTGCTAAGTCATGTCCAACTCTGGGATCCCCTGAACTGCAGCGTGCCAGGCTTCCTTGTCCATCTCTATCTCCTAAATATCTTAGAATAAAGTCAGACCATGTCTTTCAGTGCTCAAGGTCCTACAATGGCTTTCCAAATTAGACAGAATTAAAGCCAAAATCCTTAACATGGTCTAGACGGTCATTCCTACCATTTCCTATACCTCTTTGACCTCACCTCCTACTAACTTTGTTCCCAGTCCAACAATGTATGACACAAAGGCTACTTGTTTGCTCTTATCTATGTCAAATATTCTTTCTACATGTATCACACAATTCATTTAAATATTCATCTGTTTAAATATAGTCTTATCTCTAAGACCTTGCCTGACCTCCCCTTTTCTATTATAACAGCTTTACTCCTCCTCCTCTGCCTTATTTTTTTTTCACAGTGAAAAGTGAAAATGTGAGTCTCTCAGTTGTGCCTGACTCTCTGAGAACCCATGGACTGTAGCCTGCCAGGCTCCTCTGTCCATGGAATTCTCCAGGCAAGAATACAGGTGTGGGTAGCCATTCCCTTCTCTAGGGGACCTTCTAGACCCAGGGATTGAGCCGGGCTCCCCTGCATTACAGGCAGATTCTTTACCATCTGATCCTCTCCAACTGGCACAATATAAAATTTCCTTATTATTTTTCTTCCACTAAAATGTATACCCCATTGAAGGACATTTTAATCGTTTATTCACTGCTGTATCTCAGATTCTAAAAGAAGGCCTAAAACATAATAAGTATTTTATAGATACTTGTATAAATTAATAATTACAAGGGAGACATATCATTCATCAATTTGAGCAAACAAGCTATTTTAAAAGGCTATGTATATTTATTACATGCATGTGAGATAAATATTGTAGCTATAGATGACATGTTTCTTCATCTAAACTTGTCTATCAAGACCAGTTTTTGGAATGAAGCAGTTTGATTTACTTCTTTATTTAAAGTGATAAAGCTGTATTTTTTTAGTGGTAAGATTCAACATTTCACTATATCATATTTTTCCTTTAAATTATGCAATTGAGTAATGATGCCAGGGTATTTGTCAAGAATTCTCTCTAATCTAATTATATTTCCTTTTGCCTAAAATAATGTATTAGAAATATATAAGATTTTATCAATGATATACTCCACTCTCATGCATTTTCGTCGTATAAATTGTGTTGCAAAATGAAAACATAAGCAACTCTGAACCATCAACTTACAAATAATCTATCTTCCAATTTAAAATGTGATATTTCTATTCAGTAAACTTAATACTCTTAACTATGTAAGTATATTAAATAATAACATCTAATTACCAACCATTTCATATTCTTATGAAATGTCTTTGAAATGTCGAGTGTTCATGCAGAGTAGATGTCTACTGTATTTTACTGCTAAAATAACATGTTTCAAATCGTAAAATGGCAGGGGAATACTGACCAAGCTATTAATAAAACACACCAGCTTTTAGCTGGCATAGCAGCCTTCTTTCCATCAAACATGTCTCAGCCTTTAATAAAGAAACTCAAGTGGTGTAGGTGAAAAATTACTTTTCTCACCCGGTCATCTGTCTGTCATGTATTATTCAGGTCACCAATGTTTGTCCTGAACTGTATCATTCTGTAGTTGTGTCAGGTATGAGATATGTTCAGTGTAATTCCATCAGACTTCGTGAAGTTGATTAGAACAGATCACCTTTCGGCATGGGCACGTGTTATCTCAGCAGATTGAGTGAAAAAGACTTATTTATCTTTGACTTATAATAAAGAAAGAGATGAGCAAATTTATCCATTAACTTGAAAAGAGTCACATATTTGGTGTGAAAACAAACTATAGTCAGTAATTCTATTGAAAACATTATAGGGCATGGATGTTCCTTCTGGAGAAAGAAAAAGCTTATAATGGAGTCTACATTTGATAGCATTACTTATTTAAGCAAAGCACATGCATTTTATTATATTCTTTAAAATGGTAAATCTTTATCCCAGAACAAAATGACAAAATGAAATAAAATATGCCAAAACTTTGATGGCTTCCATTGCCTTTTATCCAGCATTGTTTTTGCAAAACAATTTGTATTTTGTTTTCAAAAAATAATCTTCAAAGTTTGTGTAATCATTATACTATTATACTTTGATTAAGTCGTAGATTGATTTTTGCTAAAGGATTCTAAAACATTTCATAACTCAAAACATTCATGAAGAGGTTTGGACTAATCAAAAGATACGTGAGTTAAGTGTAAGGCAACCTAAGATCATATCTGATGTGACCTGAGATCCTCATGTTCCTCATCTGGCAAATGAATAAGTGAGTAGGACTCATGGATTTTGGAGGCAGAAAGAAAACAAAATGATATAGATGTGATTATACAATAGAGCTAATTTTGGGTTCAAATTTGAACTCTGCTACTTACTAGAGTCATGATTTAGATAAGTTTCTAAATTTGTAAGTGAAAGACCATATGGTAGCATATCTAGCACATAGTAACATATGTGTATGTGTATATATATGTATGTATGGGCTTCCCCGGAGGTTAGGTGGTAGACTCTGCCAGCCAAGCAGAAGATACAGGAGACCTGGGTTCAATCCCTGGGTCAGGAAGTTTCCCCTGGAGAAAGAAATAGCAATCCACTCCTGTATGCTTGTCTGGAGAATCCCATGGACAGAGGAGCTTGGTGGGTCACAGTCCATGGGGCCACAAAAGAGTCAGATATGACTTAGCGACGAGATAACAATGACCATATTCATCTTACTTTACATCTTAAGAAACTAGTTTTTAAATTGTTTTAAATCCACTCATAGACTTCTAAGTTCTCTCTGTGAATTATGCTATGAGATCATTCTTTTTATCTTTTGTGGCTTGAAATTTATTAGTGATTTAAAGAAGCATCGAAACCACACCTCTTCCATTGTAACACTCTGGATTACCTTTGTGTGTGTGTCTGCTCAGTTGCTCAGTTGTGTCCATTTCTTTGTTGCCTCATGGACTGTATACCATCAGGTTCCTCTGTTCATGTAATTTTCCAGGCAAGAATACTGGAGCAGGTTGCCATTTTCTAATCCAGCGAATTCTTCCCAACCCAGGGATCAAACACATATCTCCTGTGTCTCCTTCATTGGAAGATGGATTTTTTACCATTAGGCCACCTGGAAAGCCCCTTCCTCATTTATAAAATATAAATAATAACAATATTTTAATGACTTTATTAAACAGTACATTATATTTTAGCATAGTGTAACCTATTTAATTTATAATAAGCAATCAAATAAAGATAACATTCATGACATTTAAAAATGTGATTAACAAATTTGACTGAATAAACATAAAATACCAATTATAAATTTGGGATATTTTAATCAATTAAAAATATAAAATCACTGAATGCTTGGGAAATAATCTATTTTTTTAATGCATTATTAAGAGAAGAATTTACATGAAAAGTAGGAAGTATTTTGATTAAGTGATAATGAAACTACAATAAAATATGTATGATTCAGATAAAAGTATGCTTTAAGACATATGCTGTGCTGTGCTTAGTCACTCAGTTGTGTCCAACTCTTTTGTGACCCACGGACTATAGCCCACCAGGCTACTCTGTTGATGGGATTCTCAAATCAAGAATACTAGAGTGGGTGGCCATATCCTTCTCCAGTTAAAATATAAAAATGCATATACTAAGAAAAGAAGGAAATCAATAATCTATGCTTCTAAAACATTGTTAGCTAGAGAACATTAATTCCAAGCTAAGAAAAAGAAAATATTAAGGATAATATCTGAAAAATATATCATGTGCTTTGCTTAAAGAATTAGTAGTATGGAAAATGTCAGCTCTCCTTAAATTAATATATAAATTCAATGTAATCCAGTATCAAAGACTATTTTTATGTGAAATATGTTTTCCGTTCTCTTGAGTATATGCCTAGAAATGGAATATTTTGGTCATTAAGGTAACTCTATATTTAACATTTTGAAGGAGGGCCCAATTATTTCCCAAAATGCTCCCCCCTTAACAATTTCACCAATAATGTATTATTGTTCTGATTTTTCCACATCCATGCCAACACTTGCTATTGCCTATCTTTTCCTTTTTTGGGTAGACTCCTTAGTGAGTGCAAATTTATATCTCTTTATGATTTTGATATGTGTTTTCTTAATGACTAATGACGTTGAATATTTTTATACACTTTCATATAATTTCTGTATATAATCTTTTGAGAAATATTTATTCAAGTGATTAGCTCATTTTAAATTGTGTTATTTGTCTTTTAATAGCTGAGTTATGAGAGTTCTAAATATAAGTCCNTTAATGACTAATGACGTTGAATATTTTTATACACTTTCATATAATTTCTGTATATAATCTTTTGAGAAATATTTATTCAAGTGATTAGCTCATTTTAAATTGTGTTATTTGTCTTTTAATAGCTGAGTTATGAGAGTTCTAAATATAAGTCCTTTATCAGATATGTTTTGCAAAATTTTTCTCCCATTCTGTAGGTTTTTTTTCACTTTCTTTATTCTGTCCTTTGAAGCACAACAGTTTTTAATATGATGAAATCTTATTTATCTGTTTTTTGTCACTTATGAATTTGGTGTCACATCTGAGAAACTTGTCTAATTTAAGAATACAAAAATACACTTTTAAATTTTCTTCAAAGAGTTATAATTTTGCTTTTACAGTTAAGCCTATACTTAATTTTATAGTTAAATATGGTTATTATCCTATTTGATGTTTTTGAGGTTCTTGGGTATGCAAATTATTTTTTTTCAATGAAGTTTGGGAAGTTTTTGACTATTATTTCTTTAAATTTTACTTGCTCTCTTTCTAGACTCCCATCAGGTATTTGTTGCAACACTTGACAGCGACACACAGGTTTCTGAGGACTCTGTTTATTTATTTTATTTGCTTGTTTATTCCTCAGACTAGAGAGTCTTGCCTGACTGTTATTTACTTTGCTGATTTTATGTAATTTTCTTGTCCTGCTTTTTGAGCCCCTAGAGTGAAGTTTTCATCTTATTTAACCTAAAATTTCTACTTGGTTTTTCTGCCTTGTTGGTCGGTGTTTGGTAGGATACAATTCTCACATTTTTCCTTTAATTCTTTTTTTTTTTAATTAATTAATTTATTTATTTTTAAATTTAACTTTACAATACTCTATTGGGTTNGAGGCCTGGCCTCCATGGGTTTGTCTTAAGTATGTCAGGGGAGACCAGATTGGATGTATGAACGTGGTGATGGTGACATCGCTGGAGTCCCGAGAGATTGCAGGATCCAGCGTCCGGTGTCCAGCCGGGAGCAGGGATGCGTCGGGACCGGCGCTGATGCAGACTCTACCGCAGAGGCGCCAGCTGAGTCCTCCGTGTGGAGGTGGGCGGACTTTTAGGAGTGAGAAGTGTCACCTTTTGAAACACTGTGCGACCCGCAGCCACGTCATAAGGGAGAGTGAAACTTCAATTTCTTTGTCTCGCCCCAGACGAACAAAAAGTCAGGTGAAAAGAATTAAAAAGACGCTGGGGATTCTGGTTGGAGTCCATCAGCAAAAACACCTGGGTTCCTGCACCTGATCAAACCCAGAAAGATGAGGAGAGACTCTCACAGAGCTCTGTAAATCTGTCCCCGGCCGACACACAAACAGCTTCTCAGTAAGGTAGGTAGAAGACGAGAAGGGGGAAGTGGTGGGCCTTGTATTTTGTGACACTCCTTCATGGCAAACTGAGAGGCCTAGAATGTTCCTTAAGATGGCTTAGCTCTCCTGCCAACAGCACAAAAACCTCCCTCCATGTACTATGGATATTACTCCATCCACGTTTGTAGTTTACTACTGCCTCTCTGCTCTGGTTTGGGTGATGAACGAACAAAATTTACTTTTAGCGTTAAAAAAGAAATAAAAATAAACAAGTCAAGACTATCACCAGCCATTCTTCCAGTGTAAATGTGTACTAAGTGTTGAGCAACAACACTCCTTTGGAATTCATTCCTAGTTTTTTTGTTTTTTTTTTGGTGTGGGCTGGGCTATTTTTTCTGAGGAAAAAAAGCTCAGTTATTTATCCTAAATGTTGTTGAGCTTCCCCTTTACCTTGTTTGTGTGTCTTTTTGTTGATATCCTCACCCACAGTCTGGAATGGCTCAAAAGATATTTTATATTTTCATGTGCAACACATAAGTGTGAGAATTGAGTTAATCATGATTTTAAGTACTCTGATTCTTCTGTGACAATCTTCTCAGTATTTGATTTCTTGCTATTTCTGCCTGTGCTTCCTGATTAAACCGTGCCTTACATGCTCTGCTAAAGTGATGGNGGTGATCACTCACTGTTTACATGCACGGAAATCAAGAGAGCCAATCAAACACTTTGACAAACAACATGGATCACGCCCCCATCTCTTCCGCTAGGCGCCATCTTAAGTTTCCGAACACAAAGCTAGCCCCTTTCTTTTCAAGGTTTCCCATGTAGGGCCCCACACAAAAATAAGTGTGATTTTATATTTTAAGATTATAATTAGTATTGACGTCATTATTTAGTAGTTTACAGCTTACTAAGCACTGTTATAAGCATACCCATAAGGTAATTTTCACACTCAATCTTGTGAATATTAAATTTATTTTCCAGAGATTAAACAGTAGATGCCAAATCACACATCAAGTAATGGGTGGAGAGCCAACTCCACGCATAATGGCCCCACTTTTTAAATCAACTGATTGATAAAAACATTATTAGAATCCACTTTGGGCCAGATTCTGTGCTAAAACATGGGAATATAAGGTGAAGAGACAGCCATGGTTTTCTTTACAATGGAATTTACCGGTCAGCAGCCAAATTCTGCATTTTTTCTTTGTACTATTCTCTCCTATTCAGGTTACATTGAATCCCTCATGTTAGAAAGCCATTTTAGTCATGAAAAATAGAAAGTGATCCTCTTTAATAGGCAAAAGATATTAAATTTTTATGAAAAAGGATATATTTCATTTCAACAATTTCATTCATCAAATATATCTATGAGGTGGGCATTTGCCTGGGTACTGGAGAGAAGGGGATGAATAAAACACGAGCCTTTCATTAGAAACTAATGGGAAATACAGACAGAATAATTTGAGTGCTAAAAGAAAATACAGGTACTTCCCTATGGGAGAGTCGAAGACTACGAGTTTCTCATGTTTATATCCATGGGTCTTTGAAATGTGCCACATAGTAGTATTTTAACAAGGATTTGTGGAATTAAAGTAGCAATTATTTCTTTATAAGGAGAGTTAAGGAAGAGCTTAAGGATAAGTTGACATATAAACTGGCATCAAAAATGTAAAATGTTAAAATAACGTCTCATCTATATCTAGGACTAAGAGTGTAAAAGTCGACTAACCAGTGATATTTGGTTTATTTCACTTTTAAAGTAAAATGTTTCAAATCCTAAATTGCCCATAATCCAATAAACAATCGATATCCTTTCTTGAAAGAAATAAAGACATGTCATAAATCTTAAAAAATGACTGACTTATAGTATAAACTTTGTGCTCCTCATTCAGCGGGTATATAGTTTTATATTTTTACTGATTTGTTTTGGTTAAATTCAATGATCATAAGGACTTTTAAAAGTATTTTCTAGAGACTCTCCTGGCAGTCCAATGGTTAAGGCTCTGCACTTTCAGTGCAGGGGTCAAAGGTTGGATCCTTGTTTGGGAAACGAAGATCCCATATGACACGGCCAAAAAGAGAGAAAGAAAGTGTTTTCTAATATTTGAATTATCTTATTAGAGTCTGTCTCAAAATAGAAAAAAATTTAAAATTTCAACTTTCAAGCTTTTTTTTTTTAATAAGAAAACATTCCACATTAAATTATATTATTTTGCTTGTGAGAGCAAAGAGTCTACAACATTTTTACTCTCTTATATTCCCAGAATTTTTCATAACAAACTTTTTGTGCTGGTCCACAAATACAGAAGGGCTTCCTGGGTGGTTCAGCATAAAGAATCTGCCTGTAATGCAGGGGATGCAGGACAGGAGGGTTCAGCCCCTGAGTTGGGAAGATCTGGAGAAGGAAATGGCAACCCACTCTAATATTCTTGCCTGGAAATTCCCATGAACAGAGGAGCCTGGTGAGATACAGTCCATGGGGTCACAAAGAGTCAGACAGGACTTAAGTGATCCAGCAGACACACATGCACAAATACAGAAGATACTTAGCATTTATGAATTTCAGCTTAATGGAAAGTTGATCAGAACATGGTCAGGTTCAATCCTTCAGAAGGATTTCTAAATAACCTCGTTTGGGTTTCTGACAAAATTTAACTTTGAATGCCATCAGCCTTAAAATAATTTGGTTTTTGTTCCATTTATGACTATGGGCATGCTAAGTTTCTTCAGTCATGTCTGACTCTTTGCAACCCCTTGGACTGGAGCCCACCAGGCTCCTCTGTCCATGAAATTCTCCAGGCAAGAAGAATGGAGTGGACTTCCATTTCCTTCTTCAGGGGATCTGCCCACACAGAGAGGGAACCTGAGTCTTTGCCTCTCTTGCACTGGCAGGCAAGTTCTTTACTACCAGTGCCATCTTGTTTTTGTTACATTTATGACTATAGTGAAAGAGCAATTATTTTCCCCCAACTTATCTTGCTTCCTTTTGCTCAAAACTGTTCAATGGAAAGGGGTGATAAAGCTGTTCAATTTCAACAAAGATGATCTAGCTATTTTAGATGAAGAAGCTGGGCAGAAACATCTATGAATTTGTCAAAATCATGAGCACTCAGAATCTGACACTCCAGAGGCCTCTGTACACATGGGATAAAGAAACTATCCAAGCACAAGCTCACTTGTCTTCGGATCAAGGTGTTAATGGCAGTTTTTTTTGCTATGAGTTGTTTTCAAAATCTTCATCAATAAACTTGATCAGTGACCTGCAAAATTCATTAAGAAAGATGCTTTCACTCACTTTTATTTTGCTTAACCATATTGTTGTTTATATTTCACTATTCCTACCACCCCTTTTATACAGGTATTTTAAAAAAGATGATTTATAGACTGATTAGAAAATATATAATATTTTGCAAGTATTGGGTTTTGGAATTCTTAACTAGGATGATTTACCTCTAGCTATACAATCGGTCAAATAAAAAGACATAACAAAAATGTGTAGCTGAAGAACATTAGAGTACATTGCAGCATAGTGTCTCAATACTCCTCCCAGGGAATTCCCTTGAGATGCTCCAGGGGTTAGGGTATGGGCTTGATTCCTGGTCAGGGAAATAAGATCTGTATACCAGGGGTATAGCATGACCAGGAAAACAACAACAAAACAGAAACTTCATTCCAAGACCACATCATCTACATTATTACTGCAATAATTTACCCTACATCCTTGCATTTTTAGCCAAATAACAAACAGAAAAGAAAAAATTTATGATCTCCATTGTACAACAAAAAAGATGCCTTTTTCTAATTTCATAAGAACTTTGATGGTCAGCAAAACCATATACCTAGGACTTAAAATTATCTTCTAAATACTATCACTGGCTTTTTTTCCCAACTGAATTGTGAATTTTAATAGGACACATACTAGGATTTAAATAATCTCTTTATTCCCTATATCTTGCCCAATTATTAAGATGTGTTCAGTAGATGTTGGATGAGTTGATATCCCAAGTTTCTTAGCACTAAATTCCAATGCTCCTATATCCTCTCACAATATTATCTCCATGAAGAAGGGAGAAATAGATGAGAGCTGTTTTAATTTTCTTACGAGGAATTTCATCCTGTAAAAGTTGGAACTGCCGAGGTGTGAGAAGTTGATTGTAGAGTCCAAAGTAAGAAGTACAGTCTTTTTCAAGCACATGTGCTTGTTTATTGGGCTTGCAGATAATATGAAAGGAATATTCTTTCTAGTTCTTGAAAGGATAGTTTGACATATATGTATACATTATATATATATATGTATTATTTATATATATATATATATGTATATATATAAAATCTCTTCCACAATCTGAAACCCTTTAATTGTTTTGACTTAGAAAACTGTAGCATTAAATGGTTGTCAATAAATCAGCTGATAATTTGAGATTTGATTTCCAAACATGAGAGGATTTGACTTTAAATCGCCTTTGCTTAATAGCTAATTCCTTAAGATATATAATCTGGCTATATAGTAAGAACTTGTTCCACAATAGAAAATAATGAATGAAATCTATCAGCTGATGGTCATCAGTTAGCCAACTTGATTCTTTCTTCTGCATAATTGAAGGGCTTTTCTCAGACAATTTAGAAGCAGCTTCTTGACATAGAGTTACTTTTCTACTAAGGATCTCTGAGATTGTTTTTAACCAGGGCTATAATTTTAAAAGAATGGGAGAGATACTGTTTGTAGAAATGCAACAGAATTAGCTGTTGAGTTGACCATTTCATGTGGTTCAAATTAATTAAAAGTTATGAAATTTGTCCCTGTTTCACTTAAAAAAAAAAGTTAAGTGTGGATTTTTTAAAGTTAGGAAGTACATTCTTATTTATGGAGAATCATAAATTATACATACTTATTGTCAAGGTCACATATTAATATACAATTTGAGAACTAACCTCAAAAATATTCAGTACTGTATTTTGTATTTCAAATTTTAGAAATAGCCATTGATCTTAGTATGGTAAAACACTACTGGAAGGACTTCCGCATACTCATACTCTGGCTTCACTGTGTCTTCACATGTTTATCTTCAAGGCAAGCTGTAAGTTTGTCTCATGATATTGCAAGGCTGAGATGGGTAAACAGATATGTAGAACACACAATTGAAATTTAATCGGAGTAATACTGTTTCTATAAAGATTTGAATTGTGAAGTGAAATTTGCTGTGAAAAAAGAGTGTTATGCAGCTTAGAAAATAGTAATATAACGAATATTTTGGGGGGTGGCCAGATGTGAGCTACCTAAGGGTTCTACTTATCTAAAGATGAATATCTTTTCCAAAACTATTAAATCTTGCACTGTTGTTAATTCTTAAGGAAAAAGAAAATATTGGGAAATTGGGGTTTTAAATTAGATAGACCTTATTTTCCTGATATCATCATTTATCATTTTGTCATACTCTCTGTTACTGTGGTACTAGTAACTCCATTCTCTTACAGGATTTGAAAATTATTCTGTTGTGTTGATCATCTAATCCTATTAAAAGAGACAAGAAACTCTTGTTCAGACCTCTCTGGTAGATCATTAGTGAAACATTTTCATTAAAACAGTGCTGTCCAATAAAAATATGTGTGTGTGTGTGTGTGCATGCACTAAATGCTGAGTCAATTCAGTTGTGTCCAACTCCATGATCCTATGAACTGTAAGGATTCTAGGCCCCCCTGTCCATGAGATTCTCCAGGTAAGAATAGTGGAGTGGGTTGCTGTGCCCTCCTCCAGGGGATCTTTCTGACCCAAGGATCGAGCCCACATCTCCTGTGGCTCCTGCACTGAAGGTAGATTCTTTACCACTGAGCCATCTGGGAAGCATGAGATTATTGAAAATTTTCAAATAGCCCCATTATACAACAGAGATAAAGTTAGTTCTCATAGTCTATTTTATTTAAATCAATAGATCCAAAATAGTATTATCACTTCAACATATTAAATTCTCATACTCTTCATAATTTCTGATTTAAATCTGTTTCAATAAACTTTAGAGAGGGACTTTGAAATTTAATATTAACCTAATTTTCATGTTAAAAAATCAGATTCTTCTAAAATTTTTCTTAAGCCATTTAAAATATAAAAACTATTCTTAGATGTTGAGCTTAGAAATGTAGGGAGGCCAGTTTTTGCTGTACCACTCTTTGCTGTACCGCTCTAAGTTGGTACATTTAGTAGGTACATAACTCAAAATAGCTTCTAAAATCTGTCTTGACTTAATTTAATACTAAAACTCCAGGAGTTGGTGATGGACAGGGAGGCCTGTGTGCTGCAATACATGGGGTCTCAAAGAGTTGGACACGACTGAGCGACTGAACTGAATCAATAAGAATTGATGAGTACAAAAAATCGATGTATGGCAAAGCCAATAGAGTATTGTAAAGTAAAATAAAGTAAAGAAAGAAAGAAAGAAAAAAAAAAGCTAAAAAAAAAAAAATCCATGCGTAGATAAACTGGAAATTTTCATGAACTATCACTTGTTTTTTGAAACAATGAATAAGCGAATAAATTCCATCAAGATTGGGCATTATTTTGCAAAGTCACAAATGATCCTTCCTTTCAATTTTTGATGGCTCATTTCCACTAAGGGTCAGCTAAAAGATACTAACATCTGGTATCTTTTTGCACAGTGTGTAGTATAAGTTTTTATTTTCAAGAGAGAATACACTGTATCTAGGACTATTCATTGTAGTCATTCATTTTGGAAAGTTGTAGATATGCATTTTGTCATGAAATATATTTATATATTGCATCAAACTAACTGATTCTAAAAAAATTGTAGTCCTCATTCATGATTTTTAATTGATTTACCTCAGCATAATCAATATTGATCAGGTATAGAAAATATGCAAAAATGTTTCTAGGTAGAGTTGTCAATATTCTATCATCTAGAAAAATTAAAATCTCCTTCACCTTTTCATGACTCCCAAAATAAAGAAAAATTATTAGTATAAAAATTGTGGTACTATATAAATCAACCTCTTTGTACCCACTTATTTAGATGTCCCTATCAATTCTCAGCCCAAACAAATGAAAGGAGTTGAACATTTAAATCATACTTTAATTTTAATTTTGAACTTTTAGAGCCAGATTTCTTTTTAAAGACTAAACCACTTTAAAATAGTCATTAAAATATCATTTTTCTTTTTACCAACTATTTCTAGGTTTTGAAAGAGTCTAATAAAACCTCATAGATTAATTAGTCATGACCTGAAGTCATAATTTAAAATATTAGAATATTATGTTAATGTATTATTACATCAAAAACACATTTAACTGAAGTCTAAATGAAATGGATTATACTCTATTATTAGAACTTTGGAATAATATCTTCAAAGTCAATGCACAATGTTCCATTTTAAAATACTTTAAATGTCATTTTAACTTATTCTTGGGAAATTGAATATATGATTCATTTCTTTTTACCTTATGCAGTGCAACATTCACCTTGGTTTCATAGTTGTTTGGGGAAGAACTATTTAAATCATTTTTCTTCTTTGTTTATTCTCATTATATCCGGCTTATATTGGGCTTAAAGTTGATCTGTAATATTCCAGGAATATAGGTTGTTGTACTATAAGGTATTTTTTGAGTAATGTTTAATTTTTTTCAAAAGCCATCTCACACACCACTTGACATACCTGGGAATCTTTATATGCACAATAATGGAAATGCCTTATGCTTCATGTTGCTCTTCTTTTCTTTTGCCTTAGGGAAAAAGTAAAAAAGAAGATGAGTAGATCAAAACATTTGATTGCGAAATGGTAGCCCTTTTTGTACAAAGGAGATAAACTTGGAGACAAATTATATGGATTGAGTCTTGGAGACTCTGTAGCTACAAACAGACATGCTTACTGTTGACTCACATAAGTACAGCAGCTTTATAGTGAAGACAATGTGTAAATGAAATGAAGTGCTGTTAGTTCTGTTTAACACAAGATTCTTTCAAAACGACAACTTAGTCTTAAGGCAATAAGCAAAAACAGTATTAACATTTAAGTTAGACACAGAGGATAGAAAGAGAGCTGCTTGAAACTGATTATTTTACCCAAATCAGTGGGCATTCACACTTTGTAATTTGAGACAGGAAAATGTTTACGTGTAGTACAATTGAGCTAAAAAAAAAAAAAATTAACATTTGAGTATTCTTTCTTCTTTTCTTCCCTACTATTATTGAGTTTACTTTAAGAAAAACTCTACAACTATGGGGATATTTGGTAATTTTAAAAGAAGAAAGAGGTTTAACTATGAAGTAAAATATGTTACCTATCACATGCCAATCTGTCAAAAATAAAAATAGATAAAAATGATATCTTGCAGCCACCTTATTTTATGGCTATTAGAGAATTATGGAGGTACAAAGAACAAAAGGAACACAATCTGGAGCATGGAGAACAGAGAAACTCTCAAAAAAAAAAGAAAAAAAAGAATCTTCAGCTGTCGCTAAGGGAATCTGCTAATTCCAGCTACAAAGAGACTAAGATTCTTTGATGGGTTTAGATAGAGGACAAATATCCCAATGGATATGAATTTGAGCAAATTCAAGGAGATAATGAAGGACAGGAGAGCCTGGCATGCTGCTGCTCATGGGGTCACAAAGAGTTGGACACAACTTAGCAACTGAACAGCAACAGTTGAGGAGAAACTAGAAGAGATTTTGGTGATTATACAGGGCTTAAGGGGAAAAAAAAATTGGAGACTGAAGGAACATCATACATACTGCTGTCTTAAAGAAATCCTAAATTCTGAAGATGTGTGAGTTAGGAAGCCAAAGTACTGAATCAAAAATTTTTGACAGTATATTTCTTTTAGTTGATCAGCAGGAGGTAATTTCATACTAGATGTTCACTGAAACATGTGGAAGGACATGCCCTACGAATAGGGTAAACTGGAAGTCACCTGCAATAAGCTAAAACTGGAGCTCAGATTTGATCCAGTTCAATTCATGTGTTGAGTCAGGGTTTGGCCAGTATTTTTTCTGCCTAAACAGAGGAATGGGCCAACTCTTTCTGTGGGAGTTTAGTTGTTTTCAGCCAATAAACATTGTAATACAATAAAAGCATAACATTAGGTGACTCAGATGCTGTAGTTAACACAAATGACTTTAAATTATGATTATGTTTAAAAACTAGAGATAAAGGTAGAAAAACATGGAGGAAAAAAGGTAGAAAAACATGGAGAATTTCAAAAACAAATGAGAATATATATTAAAATATAAATTGGAATTATTCAATTGAAAAATAAAATATCTAAAATTAAGATTAATTGTTGGGTTTATCAGTAGATTGCACAAAAACAGAACAGGATTAGTGAACTGGAATGCATACCAAAGAAAACTGATTTTGAAGCACAGAGAGAAAATATAATAGGAGAAAAACAGATGATAGGGAAAGGAAGATAACTGAATGAAGTAGATAAAACCTAGAAATTTCTAAAACCACTTAAATTCCTCAACTCGTCATTTAAGAATTTCAGTAAAGCCCAGGCAGGATAAACGCAAAGAAAATACAATTTTGGACCATTAAAGTATAACTACTAGAGACCAAAATAATAATAATAAAACATGAAAAGAGCTAGAGAAGAATACAAAATGCTATTTTCATTTCATCTGATTCTTCACAGAAAATATGGAAGCCAGAAGAAAGTCAAATATAAACTATTGAAATAGAAAAAGATCAATCTAGATTTCTATTTTCAGAAACATGTTCTTCTAAAATGCTATTAAAGATGATTTCAAATAAATAAAAACTGAGTGAAGATGTTGCTGGACAGGCCACATTAAGACAAACTGATATAAAAACAGGAAAGACATATCACTTTTTAAAAATTAAAATAGAACGTTTTCCAATGAAAATGTGAGAAGCAAGAAGAGAGTGAAGAAAACCAGAAAGTGATACACATGAAAGAAAGTGAAGTGTCTGAGTCTTTGCAACCACATGGACTGGAGCCTGCCAGGCTCCTATGTCCATGGAAACCTCCAGGCAAGAATACTGTAATAGGGTGCTATTCCCTTCTCCAGGGGATCTTCCTGACCCAGTGATTTAACCTGGGTCTCCTGAATTGAGTGCAGATTCTTTACCATCTGAGGCGCCAGGAAAATCCCTGGGTAAATATAAATAATATGAGTCAATACATAACTATTTTAATAATCCCCCAAAATATAGGGGAAAAAATGAAAGTAAAATATGTGATTAAACTGACATCAAAAGCAAGGGCAACAAAAGAAAAAATAAAATGGAATTGTATCAAAGTAGAGTTTCTGGAGAACAGAGAAAATCATTTGTTTTTGACTGTGAAGTAAAAAGGCAACCTACTGAATGGAAGAAAATGCAAATCACATATCTGTTAACGGGGTAATATTCAAACTATATAAAGAGCTCAGACAACTCAATAGCAATAAAACCAAACAATCCAGTTTAAATTTGGCAGAAAACTAAATTTCAGAAAACTAAAATCATGGCATCTGGTCCCATCACTTCATGGGAAATAGATGGGAAAACAGTGAAAACACTGAGACTTTATTTTTTTGCACTCCAAAATCACTGCAGATGGTGACTGCAGCTATGAAATTAAAGGACGCTTGCTACTTGGAAGAAAAGTTATGACCAACCTAGGCAGCATTTTAAAAAAGTAGAGAGACATTACTTTACCAACAAAGGTCCGTTTAGTCAAAGCTATGGTTTTCCAGTGGTCATGTATGGATGTGAGGGTTGGACTGCAAGGAAAACTGAGCACTGAAGAATTGATGCGTTTGAATTGTGGTGTTGGAGAAAACTCTTGAGAGTCCCTTGGACTGCAAGGAGATCCAACCCCTCTATCCAAAAGGAAATCAGTCATGAACATTCACCGGAAGGACTGATGCTGAAGCTGAAACTCCAATACTTTGGCCACCTGATGTGAAGAACTGACTCTTTGGAAAAGACTCTGCTGCTGGGAAAGATTGAAGGCAGGAAGAGAAGGGGAAGACAGAGGACGAGATGGATGTCATCACTGACTTGATGGACATGAGTAGGCTCTGGGAGTTGGTAATGGACAGGGAAGCCTGATGTGCTGCAGTCCACGGGGTTGAAAAGTGTCAGACATGACTGAGCGACTGAAGCAAAATAATTTTTGCTTTAAAATATGAATGATGAACGCTAACTAGACTTATTTTGGTGATCATTTTACAATGTATACAAATATAGAGCCATTATATTGTGTATCTGAAATTAGCACAATGCTATATGTCAATTATGCTTCAATAAAATCTATGTAATCAAATAGTTAATGGATGATTGTAAAAAAAAAGCTAATTGAAATAGTCAAAAAGAAAAAAAACTAATAAAACAGATGTCTGAAATAGAAAATACTTAAGATGCTCAATATAAACAAATTTATATGAAAGATTACACTAATTGTAAATGTATAAACTCTTTCAAGACAAAAACCATCATTCTGGATATAAAAGCAAAATCTACCGATATGTTAGTCATATGGCACACACCCAAAATAACAAGTCGAAAAGATTGGAAGAAAAGATGTAAAAATTTATACCAAATAAACGTGTCAAATGAAAGTTCTATTAATAAAAGACAAAGTAGACCTTAAGCCAAAAAACAGTTCTTTAATTAATAACTCACTGCACATAAGGAAGAAGTTGAAATCCATGCTAAAATAGACAAAGCTCTCCATTATTTGTTTTCTGCCTGCTATTTCATGGTTCACATGCCACACTACCACTCACACTTTAGCACTTGTAAAGAGCTGGCAGATCTGCAAAGAAGTTGTGCTATTACATGTATACTAATGTTGCCTTTTCTGTTCAATTACAAAATCAGATTTTCTGGACTGCCTTTGATAAGACTGGTCACAGAAATCTCTATACCCATGTTGTACTCTATATAGATTGTTAGCACAACATGAAAAAAGCTTTCTTTCACTTAAAAATCTGCTTCTCTCTATTAAAATGATCAGGCTTATGGACCATTTCTAACTCATAACTGTACCCATCAGTTCAGTTCAGTAGCTCAGTCATGTCCGACTCTTTGCAACTCCATGAATCGCAGCATGCCAGGCCTCCCTGTCCATCACCAACTCCTGGAGTTCACTCAGACTCACGTCCATTGAGTCAGTGATGCCATCCAGCCAACTCATCCCATATCATCCCCTTCTCCTCCTGCCCCCAATCCCTCCCAACATGAGAGTCTTTTCCAATGAGTGAACTCTCTGCATGAGGTGGCCAAGGTACTGGAGTTTCAGCTTTAGCATCATTCCTTCCAAAGAAATCNCCAGCCAACTCATCCCATATCATCCCCTTCTCCTCCTGCCCCCAATCCCTCCCAACATGAGAGTCTTTTCCAATGAGTGAACTCTCTGCATGAGGTGGCCAAGGTACTGGAGTTTCAGCTTTAGCATCATTCCTTCCAAAGAAATCCCAGGGCTGATCGCCTTTAGGATGGACTGGTTGGATCTCCTTGCAGTCCAAGGGACTCTCAAGAGTCTTCTCCAACACCACAGTTCAAAAGCATCAATTCTTCGGCAGTCAGCCTTCTTAACAGTCCAACTCTCACATCCATACATGATCACAGGCAAAACCATAGCCTTGACTAGACGGACCTTAGTTGGCAAAGTAATGTCTCTGCTTTTGAATATGCTATCTAGGTTGGTCATAACTTTTCTTCCAAGGAGTAAGCATCTTTTAATTTTACATCTCTAACACATGACATGCAGCAGCTTGTAAATGTTTGCTGAATGTATGAGTGAATACCAAGGGCTACATGTCTATATAATATTGCAAATCTATCAGTTGAACAGAACCATATGTTAAGTATTTCAAAATTTTAAAAATAGTACTTTTTAATCATTGACTATGACAGGAAACAGATTCTTCTTCCTCTTCTTTTTCTCCTTTTCCTTCTCTTTCTCCTTCCTTTTAATTTGCTTCTTGCTCTGGGAATCAATAAACATGGCCTTGTTGAACTGAATAGCATTCTAGGTAAATCAACAGAAGGACCCATAGGAAGAATTGGACATCCAATTCAAGACTACATTTCTGTGTCCTTTATTTTTTTTTAACTTTTTATTTTACATTGGAGTATAACTGATTAACAATGTTGTGAAAGTTTCAGGTGGACAACAAAAGGACTCAGCCATATGTAGACACACATTCTCTCCCAAACTCCCTCCCATCCAGGCTGCCACATAATATTAAACAGAGTTCCCTGAGCTATACAGTAGAGTTCTGTTGGTTATACATTTTAAGCATTTTAAATATACATTGTGTGTGCATGTCAATCCCAAACTCCCTAGCTATTCCTTCCCTCCATTCTTCCACCCTGGCAACCATAAGTTTGTTCTTTAAGCCTGTGAGTCTGTTTCTGTCTGATAAAAGATGTGGCACATATATACAATGGAATATTATTCAGTCATTAGAAAGAATTAAAGAATGCCATTTGCAGCAAACTGGATGAACCTAGAGACTGTCACACAGAGTAAAGTAAGTCAGACAGAGATGGAGAAATATTGAATGACAACCCTTATATGAAGAATCTAAAAAGAAATGATACAAAAGAACTTATTTACAAGATTACATTTCTTAACTTCCCTTTTATATAGGTGTGGATATATGACTATGTTTTGTCCAATGAAAAATGAGCAGTAATTATGTGTACAAGTTTCATAGTCCTACTCTATACAGTAAGGTACTTGCCTTCTCGGCCTATTTTCTTCTTTCCTGCTGATTGTAATGTGGATAGGGTGGTAAGAAATCAAACAGTCATTTTGTTCTAGGAAACTGATGTTCAGGAGGTCAAAGAAATAAACCAAAAGAAGTCTGGTATGAAGAATCAGATAGACATGGAATCAAATATTGGCTCTTACCATCTCAAGCAGTGCAATATTCTACAAGTTCCTGAATTTCTTATTTTGAAAATAGGATGATGTTACAATGAGAATGAAATGAGATTGTTATTGTTGTGTGGACTATTATATTGTGAGAATAAGATGTGGGTAAGCTGCCTATGTCATTGTGTAACTACAGAAAAATATTATTTCTCTCTGTTATTCTTTCCTACTTAACTCTAAGCACATGTTCCATTTAGTTTTTTTCCAAACATTTGTCAGTAGATATGTGAAGCATATTAATTATAGAAGTGTAATTTCTTCTGTCTAATCTTCTGTCAATTCTATCTAGCGTATTTTTAAATCTCCCACGTTGAAGTGTTCATGTCAAGAAGTTTGATTTAAGTCTGTTAAAAATATAGATGTTGCATATCTCAATTTCATATTTTGAGCATGTGGAATTCAGCTATAACTGTTTTAATATCCTTTGCTAATTCTAACTTTTGTGTCAGTATAAGATTCATTTGATTGATGGATTTCCCTTCTCACTATAGGGTGTATTTTCTTGTTTGCAACCAATACAAAAGTTTATTGAATGTCTCATACTTTGTGCATTTTGCCTAGTTGGGTGCTAGATATTGTTTTATTTCTGTAAAGTTTCTTAGGTTGTGTCCTCAGATGTGGTTAAGTAGTGTAGAAACGGTTTGATCGTTTCACCACTTGTTTTTAAAATGTGTTAGGTGGTTCTGGAGAAGTGCTTTGTTAAGGGTTAGTTATTCCCTACTCTTAACCAAGATCCATCTGTGAATTCTATCCAGTACCTTTTTCTAGTCTGGTTGATAAGCGAGGTAATATTCCTGGTTCTAGCTGAATATTCCAGGGGATCATCTGTGGATAAATAGAATTCTCTGTACATCAAGCTCCTCTCCAGTGCTTTATCTTGTGCATGGTAGAAGCTTGATTTGACTCTTAACTCCTCAACTCATGGGACTTTACCTGAGTTCTCCCTCTTTTTGTTACAGCAGGAACACTTTCTCAATGTACAGTAGGACAATCCTGGAGTCACCTTATTTTTTCTCCTGCCTTTTAATGAGCTTTATTATTTGATGTTCAATGTCTTTAAAACTATTGTTTTATATATGTCTTGTGTCTTTTTTGGTAGCTCTCTGAGAAACAAGACACATGGACCCATAATTAAAACGCAATATTTTTTAAAAAAACAACAAATCTATAATGGGAGATATACAAAAATTTTATTAGAACAACAGAAAAAAGAGCTAAATTTTTTTTTTTGCTTTTTGTTGAATAAACAATGCAATTTTAAAGAAAAGACTATTTGTAAATATATTGTTATTTAGTCACTAAGTTGTGCCCAACTCTTTTTGACCCCATGAACCACAGCACGCCAAGCTTCCCTGTCCTTCACTATCTCCAGGAGTTTGCTCAAACTCATGTCAGTTGAGTTGGTGATGCCATTCAATCATCTCATCCTCTGTCACCCCTTTCTCCTCCTGCCCTCAGTCTTCCCAGCATCAGAGTCTTTTCCAATGAGTCGGCTCTTCACATGAGGTTGCCATAGTATTGGAGCTTCAGCTTTAGCATCAGTCCTTCTAGTGAATACTCAGTGATAATTTCCTTTAGAATTGACTAGTTTGATATCCTTGAAGTCCAATAGACTCAAGATTCTCCAGCACCACAATTTGAAAGCATCAATTCTTCAATGTTCTTCCTTCCTTAAAGTATAGCTCTCACATTTGTACATGACTACTGGAAAAACCATAGCTTTGACTATACAGATCTTTGTCAGCAATGTAGTGTCTCTGCTTTTTAATACGCTGTCTAGGTTTGTCGTAGTGTTTCTTCTAAGGAGAAAGCATCGATATGGAAATTGTATTTTATATAATCACCTTTGCTGCTCTGGGTCTTTGTTATGGCACTAGGGCTTTCTCTAGCTGTGGCCCCTGAAGACTTCTCTAGTAGTGCAGCAAAGGCTCTAGAGTTCACAAGCTCTCTAGTTGTGGTGCAGGGCTTAGTTGCCCTACGGCAGCATATGAGATCAAAGTTCCCCAACCAGGGGTCGTACCTGTGTCCCCTGAACTGGGAGGTGGATTCTCAACCACTGGATTACCAGGGAAGTCCCTGTATAATCACTATTTTAACACAATCTGAAAGGTAGTGATGCATAAGAAACCCACCCCAAATTTAGTGGCTTAAAACAACATCAATCATTTTAATATGCTCACAATCTATGTACCAAGGATTTGGACAGGTCGGGAAGATCCCCTGGAGAAGGAAATGGCAACCCACTCCAGTACTCTTGCCTGGAGAATCCCATGGACGGAGGAGCCTGGAGGCCTACAGTCCAAGGGGCCGCAAAGAGTCAGACACGACTGAGTGACTTCACTTTTCTTTCAGGCAATACTTTGCCCACCTCATGCGAAGGGTTGACTCATTGGAAAAGACCCTGATGCTGGGAGGGATTGGAGGCAAGAGGAGAAGGGGATGACCGAGGATGAGATGGCTGGATGGAATCACCAACTCGATGGACATGAGTCTGGGTGAACTCCGGGAGTTGGTGATGGACAGGGAGGCCTGGCGTGCTGCGATTCATGAGGTCACAAAGAGTCGGACATGACTGAGTGAATGAACTGACTGACTGACTGAAGCTGGATAGTGTTCTACTTCATGTAGCATCTATTTGGATCACTTGAGCTATTCAGTTGATGACTGGACTGTCTGAGGGACCGAAATGACTATTTTTGGCAAAGGCTAACAGGAGACTGAGTTCATCCAAATCCTTTTGCTTCTCTTCATTCTCTCAGGGGTTCTCCATATGATCTTTTATATGCAGATAAGTGAGTGTTTCAAATGTGTGAACTTTAAGAGGCAGAGCAGATATTTCTAAGGGAAGATATTCCATGTTTTATTCCCTATTCATGCATGATAAAAATAAAAACTTTATGGTCTCTTTTGTTCATAGCAATGGCCCAGGGAATAAGTAAATATGCTAAAACTAAATTTTCAGAATCATTTATAGCTGCAGATAGAGGTCCCCAAAATAAGTTTTACATAATGCTACAACTTTCTAACAGTAAAAAATGCTTTCTATTAAATATTCTAATTTGTTAAGAAAAGCATGTAACAATGGATATTCCTGATTTATAATCCAACCACTAAAATATAACATATTTGAAATGATCAAACTCATAGCACAGTATTTTAAAAGAAAAATGTGATAATAACTTCTAGTGTCTTTAAAATAAATTTACTGAGGTATTATAAAGCATAACACCATTAATTTTATAAAAACAATACATATAATTAAAACTATAAAAAATAAAATATTCAGTTTAAAACAGTAAATCAGGTGCATATGAAAGCTTAAAAGTAAATTCTGGATAGCTATTTCAAATTTGAAATTGCACGTAAAGATGTTCATACAGTCACAGGTTTAATATCTATTTTTATTCTTATGATTTGCATAAGTGCTTTTCAAACTTGATTTTTAGTATGCATTACTACTGTAGATACGCTTGTTCCCTTCATAAATAAAAATGCTGTTTTCCTATAATTGTTATTTCTTTATGTCCTTAAAGTGTTGTGTTGATAGACTGAGCAAATTGTGTTAGAGAACAAAGTTCAAAAGAGATAGCAACACACACACACACACTTCCCCAGCAATTGTGAATAGAAGATGTTAGAAAAAGAAAGGTAACATATATAGTTCCCCTGAGTTCTATACTAGGGCCAATCTCATTTAGCTTCTGTATGAATGACCTTGAAATAGAAGTAAACCTGACCATATCTTGCTTTGAAAGCAGTAGACAGAGCAGAGTCCGGATAAAGCTACAGGGAAATCTTAATAGAATATAGCTGTGACTGGGAAGGTTACAAACGGAATGTAATGTGGTACGGTCTCATTTTAACATCACATGGGAAAATGCAAGCATGTGGTGGTGGTAGGAGAAAGAGTGTATATATTTAAAGCCAGAATACAGCTGTTTTTTTTAAGTCCAAATAATTTCCAAAATGCTACATGTCCTGTGAGTGTACACATTGTAACAATTTGTATGTAGATTTTAGAAAAGTGAAATAAATGTATATAGATGTTAGCTCTTAAAACACACAATCCTTATACATGAATTAAGTACTTGAAGTTATAACAATCACCTATGAATACAACAAGCTAGGGAAATTTCTGTCATTCTCATTTTTATTGATAAGATAGTAAAAGCTCATGTAATAGGGTGACAATGAAGAATGGGGATGTATATGGGATATTAAAATTTTACTTGTAAGTGAAATTAGGTATTTGGCAGAACAATTTAAAGATCAGTTAATGGGCGATTGTTTCTCT
>SJYV01053574.1:206728-262748 GCA_006410875.1 Neotragus pygmaeus | reverse complement strand
GATAGCATATTGAAAAGCAGAGACATTACTTTGCCAACAAAGGTCTGTCTAGTCATGGCTATGGTTTTTTCTGTGGTCATGTATGGATGTGAGAGTTGGACTGTGAAGAAGTCTGAGCGCCGAAGAATTGATGTTTTTGAACTGTGGTGTTGGAGAAGACTCTTGAGAGTCCCTTGGACTGCAAGGAGATCCAACCAGTCCATTCTGAAGGAGATCAGCCCTGAGATTTCTTTGGAGGGAATGATGCTGAAGCTGAAACTCCAATACTTTGGCCACCTCATGCGAAGAGTTGACTCATTGGCAAAGACTCTGATGCTGGGAGGGATTGGGGGCAGGAGGAGAAGGGGACGACAGAGGATGAGATGGCTGGATGGCATCACCAACTCGATGGACGTGAGTTTGGGTGAACTCCGGGAGTTGGTGATGGACAAGGAGGCCTGGCATGCTGCAATTTATGGGGTCGCAAAGAGTTGGACACAACTGAGTGACTGAACTGAACTGATCTGAAGGTTTTAGTTACTCAGTTGTGTCTGAGTCTTTGCTACCTCATGGACTATAGCCAACCAGGCTCCTCTGTCCTTGAAATTCTCCAGGCAAAAATACTGGAGTGGGTTTCCATTCCCTTCTCCAGGGTATCTTCCCAATGTAGGGATTGAACCCAGGTTTCCTGCATCGCAGGCAGATTTTTTATCATCTGAGCCACCAACAAAGATGGGAGTGATAGGTCACTCAGTTAGACCAGTCTGATCTTGTGTCCCACAGTGACTAATCTGATAATTAGCAGGTAACACAGACTGGATGAGAGGTTTCTTCTCTGAGGCATTTCAGTCAGAGGTTGAGGAAGACTTTTTAAAATTCTTCCTCTCTGGTCATAGAACCTACAGATTCAAGAATGAAACTGTTAGCAGTCACTTCTTTTCCTCGTTCCACATTTACTTAAATGGAAATAAGAGACCATGAAATGACAGAAGTGATGTGAGAACTAGTCAGAGCTTGAGAACATTCAATTCTCTGGTTGGTAACACCCTTAAGGCCAGCTCCACCCATTTTCTTGCTGTGTTCTAGTTCTCTGTTCCAATAAATGCCCCATATAATATAAGTGCCTAGTCATGTCCAACTCTTCATGGCCCTATGGACTATAGACATGGCACTTCTATCCATAGAATTTTCCAGGCAAGAATGCTGGAGTGGCTTGCCATTCCCTACTCCAGAGATCTTCTGGAACCAGAGATTGAACCTGCATCTCCTGCAGGTCTCCCCTGTTTGGCAGGAGGATTCTCTATGTTTAGCACCACCTAGATAGCCCTATAATATGAGTAGCTTGAATATATATTGGTTACCAAAGAATACAGGTACTGAAAATTATCATAGAAGATAATGCCAAAATCTATTTTTAGGGAAGAATTAAATTGTAGTTAAAAACTCTCAATACTACTAAGACTTTTAGGAAGGAAAACTGAGAAATTAGTTTAAAGAGAGTTCTTCATTTACTATGTCAGAGCAAAAATTTTAACATCAGAAACTCTAGAGGACTGAAAGAAATTTACAAAAATAGTTGCTCATTCCAATTGTTGTCACCAGAATAAAATTTGCTCTGAGAAAGTGAGGGATATTTTTTCGAGAATTTAGAGATTTAAACTGCATAAAACAAGACTTAACTGCAAAAAACCACCTACTACCATGTTATTTCTTGATTTTAAAAGGAAATAAAATCTTAAATTGTGCACATACTTAAGATTGAAAAATATCTTTTGAACACATACAATAGATATTTTTTTCTTATTCTTATCACAAGTCTATCCCCATTCATTTGAATGCAATTTCCATCGTCATAACATTCTGAGTTGAGCGTATACAGATTGTGTTGTGATGTCAAATTGCTATATGAAAACAATTTTGATAAGCACATAGACACCACATTATAATGACAAATTATAATGACAAAATGGTTTCTGTGTTTCCATGGAGACCAAATTACAATGTCAAATTGATGGCAAAATGAGGTCAATACAAATCTACACAGACCAGATTGTGATGTTAAAACAATGTGAAGCGATATCACCAGAGGTTTGGGCAGGCTATGCTATGATGTCAAGATGATGGGGAAGCACTATCTAGAATGATGTCAAAACAGTTACAGAAAGGATGTCAGTGAAAATCTCAATAGCATCCTTCATTATGACAGTACAATAGAACACTATTATTAATGCAGATTTCACCAATGGTAAAATAAATCTAGTGAAACTGAGAAAATGAGAAACTTACACATTGATGAATTTTGACTCTAAACATTGTTTAATTTTATGTTCTTAGGAACTAAGTGCTTAGTCATGGAAGTTAGAGTGAAAAAACTAAACCGCATTACTCAGAGGTGGAAGTTATTTATTGAAGAATCTGTTTAGATGTAAATGACTTTCCTCATTTACAACAGGACTGTGAAAGGACCCACAGGGAGACAGTCTGATTAATTCAGTCCTTTCTAGAAGGTGTCCCTGACAGACTTTTCTCTTGAAATGTCTTTGGGGCATGAATGCTCCTCCTCTTGGGATGGTTGTCATATCTTTTAATTCTTCTTTCCTAAAGATGTTAAAATATTTACAGTTGCATTTTTGTATTTTATAAATCATAAACCAAGTAGTTTAACACTTTCTTAAACCTGTCATTGTCAAAAAATAGTATGAAGCATGATGCTTTCTTCACTGCTGCAGATTATTCCCATTTGTTCTTAAATAATATATCATATTGATGCAATTTATCTTGAATAAGTGCAATAAATATTTTAACCTAATGCTAATGCCGATCAGTTAGTATGTTAAATGCAAATGGAATAGGATACATTTATCATGGTTTTGCAATACCATATCCTTTCTTTTTTCCCTTTAAGGGTAAATCTGATTTCCTGTAGAAATAAAAGACAACAGGTTATAGGGTCATAAAACATTGTGATTATTTAAAAAATGCTTTCATCACGTTATGAAAAGATAGTGATATTTTGCTACACTATTTGAGTTTGTGTTGTTCTTCCAAGTGTGAGCCATTTAAGGCTTGTGGTTTACCATTCTAGGTGGTGATTAACACCATGCCTCAGTATGAAAACTCATTTAACCATGTTGACTAAATTAACTAGATAATTAATTTGCATCTGACAGACATACTTTCATTGAATACTATGTGCTAGATAGTATGCAGGATCAGTTAAATCAAAAGGTTTCAGAGAGTTGTTCAACAAGATTTACCAATTGGCTTAAAATGCTTATCATTGAAGTTGAATTGATCCATCAGCTTATGAACATAGGAATCTCTGTTTTTTAGCTTTTAGCTTTTTTTTCACTTTTTGTTTGTTTGTTTGTTTCTGCACTGTAGGTCGTGCTGGATCTTAAGATCCCCAACCAGAAATGGAACTCGTGCCTCCCGCAGTGGAAGCGTGAAGTCTTAACCACAGGACAGCCAGGGAAGTCTCCTGTTTTCTCTTCCTTTTTTAAGAGGAAAGAAAAAAAAGGATATGAAAAGAAAGTTCCTTGAGAACTCTCTGTTCATAAAGCTACTGTGATGGACAGCAGACAACTCACTTCAAAAAATTATACACAGTTTTCATTAATTCTTCAAGGGTTGCAGAGTCAGAAACAAGGCATGCCTAGACCATGTCCAGGATATTCATCCACTTAAAACCAGTCCAAATTAAATTCGTGAAGAAGATAAGTAATACTAACAAACTAGTAGCCTTCCTAATGCAGAGCTATAGACCTTCAGTGGGGTCCTAACTCTGTCACTGTGTGAAGTTTGCAGTCATTTATTTCCTTGAGTCATTTTTTCCATTTTGAGACACTAGAGACAAATAGGAAACCATCTCTCTCTGTGAGTGGGGTTAAAAAGAACAGCACCTGTGTTCCTGCATCTGTGCTCTTTGAAAGTCTCAGAGGAGAATTTAGAACTTTGTGACACCATAGGATGCAGTCAACCCTAAATATTCATTGGAAGGACTGATTTTGGGCTGAAGCTCCAGTACTTTGGCCACCTGATGTGAAGAGGTGACTCATTGGAAAAGACCTGATGCTGGGAAAGATTGAGGTCAAGTGGAGAAGGGGATGACAGAGGATGAGATGGTTGGATGGCATCACTGACTCAATGGGCATGAGTTTGACCAAACTCCAAGAGATAGTGAAGGACAGGGAAGCCTGGCATGTTGCAGTCCATGGAGTTGCAGAGTCAGACATGACTTAGGGACTGAAAAACAACAACAACAAGAAGGANTCTTCATCTCCTTAAGAGGAAGAAACTATTCTATAAATATCTGTGTCCTGCGCCCTTGGTAGAGTATTTTATATAAATTTCTGATGAATTGATTAATCTTTTTTAACCAAGAAAGTTTTATGAATGATTAATTATAAGGCAAGTAAAAAAATATGTGAAAAGAAAACTAGAGTATATGAGTTTCTCTTTAGCAATAAGGAAAAAATATTATATTGTTCATCAACTATTTGTATTGGACTGAACTAAGATTTAAAATTTAGAACTATTTCACTAATTTCTATTCAAGATGCATTTTCTGAGCATCTACTCTGTGATTCTTGGGTCTAACACTGAAGTTATGAGTCTCTGTTCCTGGTGGCTCAGATGGCAAAGAATCTTCCTGCAATACTGGAGATCAGGGTTCGATCCCTAGGTTGGGAGGATCCCCTGGAGAAGGGAATGGCTACCCACTACAGTATTCTGGCCTGGAGAATTCCATGGACCAGAGGAGCCGGTGGGTTTCAGTCCATGGGTTCTCAAAGAGTCAAACATGACTAAGCAACTAGCACTTTCACTTTTTCACTTACCTGGGTGGTTGAGAGCACAGGTGTTTTGTTTTGTTTTGTTTTGAATAATGAGGAAACTTGGCCTTAAGTCTCTGATATATCACTTTTTCTTTGTGACCTTTTACAGTTGTTTCACACTTCTTTGTTTTGATTTCTTCATTTGTAAAACAGAGTTATTAATACGTATCTCAGAGGATTTTTGTGAGGATTAAATGTGGTGGAGCATGTGTAACAAGTATAATGCTTTTACAGAGCTTTCTGGTATAGACCCCCTTGTTGGTAAGCTAATCAGCTTTTTACAGTATTTTCTTTACTATGAGGAAAAAACTATGAGGCTAGATTTGGGAGGAAAGAGGCTGTTGTAAATTATTTTTGTGGTGAGTGTTAGTCGTTCAGTCATGTCTGACTCTCTAGAACCCCAAGGACTGTAACTTGCCAGATTCTGCTGTCCATGGAATTCCAGGCAAGAATAGTGGAGTGGGTTGCCATTTTCTTCTCCAGGGGATCTTCCAGACCCAAGGATCGAAACCAGGTCTCCTGCATAGAAGGCAGATATTTAACTGTCTGAGCCCTTTTTGTGGTAGGCAGAATTCTAAAGATTCCACCTCTCAGAATTTCACCTTCTGCTTATTCAGTCAAGCACTTACCTAGGTACTGTTGTGAAGGGACTTTGAAAATGCAATTAAGATTACAAAGTTTAAAATAGGGAGATTTCCATGAATCATCCAGGTGAACACAGTCTAATCAATTGTGCCTTTAAAATGAGATAAATTTTTCTGGCAGTTAGGAGAAATGTGGCAGAGTGAGCGAGAGTGAGTGAAAGTTGCTCAGTAGTGTCTGACTCTTTGTGACCCTGTGGATTACACAATTCATGAAATTCTCCAGGCCAGAATACTGGAGTGGGTTGCCTTTCCCTTCTTCAGGGGACCTTCCCAACCCAGGGATAGAACCCAGGTCTCCCGCATTACAGGTGGATTCTTTACTAGCTGAGCCACAAGGGAAGCCCAAGGATTCTGGAGTGGGTAAACTATCCCTCTCTAGTAGATCTTCCTGACCCAGGAATTGAACTGGAAGGAAGCAGAAATAAGGGGCAGAAAGGATTGTCAAAGAGATTTGAAACATGGAAAGAGCTAGACCTGTTTCTTACTGGTTTTAAAGAGAGAGGAAAAGGACAATAAAACAAGGACTGTGGATGCCTTCTAGAACCCAATGGCCATCAAAGAAACAGGGACCTTAGTCTTACAATTGCAGGAAATTGAATTTTGCAATACTCTAAATGAACTTTTGAGTAGATTCATTCCTACAGACTCCACAAGGGGATGTAGATCTGCCAATTTGATTTTGACCTTGTGAAATCCAGAGACTAGATCGGCTGAATCATTCTGTGTCCTGAATTTTGACTTACAGACTTTGTAATTCAGTTCAGTTCAGTTCAGTTCGGTTGCTCAGTCATGTCCGACTCTTCGCAACCCCATGAATCGCAGCATGCCAGGCCTCCCTGTCCACCACCATCTCCTGGAGTTCACTCAGACTAACGTCCATCGAGTCAGTGATGCCATCCAGCCAACTCATCTTCTGTCGTCCCCTTCTCCTCCTGCCCTCAATCCTTCCCAGCATCAGAGTCTTTTCCAATGAGTCAACTCTTCGCATGAGGTGGCCAAAGTGCTGGAGTTTCAGCTTCAGCATCATTCTTTCCAAAGAAATCCCAGGGCTGATCGCCTTCCAGAATGGACTTGTTGCATCTCCTTGCAGTCCAAGGGACTCTGAAGCGTCTTCTCCAACACCACTTCAAAAGCATCAATTCTTTGGCACTCAGCCTTCTTCACAGTCCAACTCTCACATCCATACATGACCACAGGAAAAACCATAGCCTTGACTAGATGGAACTTAGTTGGCAAAGTAATGTCTCTGCTTTTGAATATGCTATCTAGGTTGGTCATAGCTTTGTAATTAGTCATGCTTTAGCTACTAAATTTGTGATAATTTGTAATGACAACAAAAAACAGCTAATACCATTACTTTTACAATTTTAATTTTTACTTATTTTTAATATAGACATTCAGTTGAATTTTATATATTGATCTTGTATTTCATTTGTTAAATAATTTCATTTATTAATGAATTTTGCTAAATTCATCTGTTAATTAATTTGAATTTTTTAAAAGAGTACAATTATTTGTAAATAAGGGATAATTCTATTTATTTTTTAAATATGAAGTTTTTTAGTTTTTGCTTTCTCTTATTGGGCTATCTAGAGCTTTCTACTATACATAGAATAGAATTGTTGAAAAAGACATTACTTTTTCTTTCACAAATAAAGATTCTCAATATTTCATCATTAAATGCAATACTTGATGTGAGTGTTCTAAATTCTTATCAGACTAAAAAAACATTCTCTCTGTTTTTCCTATAATTTTTTACATAAACTGATCAAATATGTATTTTGACATGACTTCTTTTTCTTCTTCTTTTTTTTTTTTTTTTTGTTGAAAAGGAAACCTTGCTTTATTCAGGAGGCTGGCAACCTGGGAAGGAGGCAGACTCATATATAAGAACCAACTCCTTTGGCATGACTATTTGATTTTTCTTTTTTGTTAATGTGGTCAATTATACTCATTAATTTCAAAGTAGTTTTTCATGTTTACACCCTCAAATAAATAAATTAGTAAATTATTTATTATCATTTATTATTGCTAGATTTTAAATACTGTGTTTCTAAATAAAATATATGTTATTGCTTTGTGATTTTCTTTGTTGTGATGTTTTCAGGTTCTGGTAGTTTGACAAAATAAATTATCTCTTTTCTAGTCTCTTATACAGTTTATATCAATTTGGTATTATAATATTCTTTGGTAGAATTTCCTTTTGTTTGATGCTATTATCTTGGCTTCTGATTTCTTTTGTGGAATTTGAGAAACAACATTTAAATCTCTTTAATTTAAAATTGATATTTGCCAATATTAATTTTTGTAAAAGAGGATATATAGTAATATTTCCTTTTAATTTTTGATAATGATAATTCACAGCCATGTTATTTGTATGTCTGATAAGTCTTCCCTGGTGTTCATAAATTTATTCTGTTGTTGCTCCTTCTTGTAGATTTGTTTTCTATTTCATTCTTTTTGTCTCTTATTCATTATCTACTTAATATATTCTTTGAGCTTAAGGAGCTATTCTATTACTAATTTCATGTAGTAGATGCTCACATCATTGTATTTAGCCTTTATTCTCTTCCAGGGCTTCCCTAGTCGTTCAGTTGGTAAAGAATCTTCCTGCAATGCAGGAGACCTGGGTTTGATACCTGGGTCAGGAAGATCCCTTGGAGAAGGGAATGGCTAGCTACTCATTCCAATATTCTTGCCTGGAGAATTCCATGGAGTCTGGCAAGCTAGAGTCCATGGGGTCATAAATAATCAGATCAGCTGAGCAACTAACACACTCACTTTCATTCTTTTCCAATATATGCATTTAAGATTACAGTGGCTCCTCTAAATATGCATTATTATTATTAATTTAAAATATTTTCAAAATTTATTGTCATTTATTTGCATTTTATAGATTTTTAAACTGTGTTTCTATGCCATCTGTTCAGTTGAATATATAGTACTGAATTTCCAAACTTCTTAGGAGTCTTCACCTGTTAGCTACATTTTGACTGTTGCCTTGAGAAATGTCAGTTATCATAAGGAGAAAAATAGTCTCAAATGCCAGTTTCATCTCTTTTGGCCTCAAATTTTGGATCTGGTTCTGCAAATTTTCACTCTAGCTATTGTAGGTCATTCTTAAGAGATTTTGATAATTCTGTTTTCAATTTGTTATTGTTACTAATATTATTATCATTTTTTCACTTTAATATTTTGTCTAATACTAGTTAGACATTG
This sequence comes from Neotragus pygmaeus, assembly GCA_006410875.1. NCBI lineage: Eukaryota > Metazoa > Chordata > Mammalia > Artiodactyla > Bovidae > Neotragus > Neotragus pygmaeus. Next base: position 254,071 of record SJYV01053574.1, on the reverse strand, counting down.
CCAGAAGTATGTATTTTTCTAACCTTCATTTACTTCATTTGACAAAAAGACAATGTCTAGATGAAACTGGCTCAAATTTTGCTTTTTTTGACTGTGGAGGGGAAAAGTTCTTTCTTTCCCTCCAGTTGGCTTTCAGAATTAAAATTAGAACCATTTCCAGCTACTCAGTTTAAAATAAATTGAGAATCTTGCATAAAAGTATTGAGAAATCCAACCTGATCTGAAATTCTGTTTCTTTCTATCTAATCTAGCACTCTTAGCACTCCCAGATTTCATGCATACACACTCCCTAGATTTTTGTTCAACATAAATTATTAGGTTATTTAAATTCTTTTGAGATATAAGCTTTATCATGGGCTTAAGTGTATAATTACCTCTTGACATGTAAAAAGCTGATTCTATTTAAATTTCTAGGAACAATGGAATATGATTTATGGAGTAAACAAGATAACTCACATATACTTCAAAAAGAACTATTTTGGTTACTTTCCTTCAGGTAAAATCATTATAGTATTGTCAGCCAAAGCAGGAATATCCCATCAGACAGATGTTCTGAGAGACTGAGAGATATTCTGAGAGAAAGAGATGAGGGATTGTTTCTATTGACAAGTGGAGTTTACATGTTTGAAATACTTAGAGCCATTTAAATTATTTCAAATGACCTCTTTCCAATTTTCTGGCTTCTACTCTGCATAAATGAGAGCCCTAACTCTTAAATAGCAAATTTAACCTATGTTCTAATTTAGGAACTTTTGTGGTTGTTCAGTCTCTAAGTTATGTCCGCCTCTTTGCGACCCTATGGATTGCAGCACACCAGGCTTCCCTACTCTTGTCCATTGAGTCAGTAATACCATCAAACCATCTCATCCTCGGCACCCACTTTCTCCCTCTTCCCTCAATGTTTCCCAGCATCAGGGTCTTTTTTCAATGAAATTTAGGAGCTTACAGGATATATTCACCTTCTTTTAATGGTCTGACATGTTTGCCAATTCTGATAAGTTTTTTAATCTGAATAAAATTTCCAATTTGTAGAATGGTTCCAGACCACCAAACGTGGACAAAAAAGAAGAGATTTTTCCAAGCTATCCCTAAACCAGTGAAGATTGATAGCTTACCTAAAATTAGATTGGCGTGTTAGATATTTAGGTAGGAACAGTCTCAAGAAAAGGCTATCAGTCAAAATTCTCGTGACATAAACAATATTGAAATAAATAGCTGATGAGATACACTCTGTTGAAATAAATATTCACTTCACTGCAATATGCCTCATCAGCCATTCATTGCAATACTATAGATGTGTGTAGTAGAAATAATAGAGTTTATAATAGGTTGTTATTAACCAACCTTATAAAAATATAAATTATATATTTGCTATGATAGGTCTTATAAATGAGTAAATATATGTGTATATTACAAGAGATAAGTATTTGTGATCTGAAACACTTTTGAAACTCTGAATTAAGCAATGTATTATCACCTAGAATGAAGATATGGTTTACAATCAAATTTTATTAGTTTCTTTATCAGTGGTTCTAATGATACAGAATGCACACTATCTTTACAGCTATAGTCTTCCAGAAGTATCTTATTGTATTGGTAATTGACTGTGGACAAAATAACCAGTCTAGCACCACAAGATTTTGTGTTTTATTCTCCCAGCAGCAACCACAAAAATCACTTTAACCAGGACCTTTAAAAATCCTTTTATTTTGTGGCCATTTGAGTATCTACATTTTTTCAGACTTTGATATATTAATGTTATAGTGGAATAAACTCTGAAGGCAAAAATATAGATTCAAGTCTCGGATCTCCAATTTATTGACATAAAAGAAAAAACCATTTGACTTTTCTGGGTCCTGGATTTCTCACATGCAAAATGAAAGGGGACAATTAGATACTCCTCAAATTTGTGCTAAAGCTAATGTAGTATAATTCTGATTGATTTAAAAAATACATCCTTTCACAAATTTGCCTTAAATGTCACTGTAGTGCTTCATAAAAAACCAAAGAAAAAAACTAGAGAAAAATCTTTCTGTCAGATCTACATTGGGATAAAGATTATCTTCCACTTAAAGAAAAACTGAAGCATAGAAGTATTAAAAATGCATTTCAGTTTTACAAATAGTATTAAACAATTGAAAGCCCCTGAAAATAACATATGATTCCTATAAGACAGAAAATATAAATAAGTTTAACTCAGAAGTGAAGGATTAGACTACTCCAAGGGGTACTATTTATTATTTACATGGAACACCTTTTAGGTTTTTTAAAGTTTAAAAGATTGAAAATGCATAATATTAGTGTGAGTTTAGAGATGGAGGCATATTAACTGTACACAACATTAATCCTTGAAGGGCAGAATTTGTTTTAAAATTATTTCAAAATTTAAATGTACATTTCCTTTGATTATTTTTACATCTAGGATTTTTATTCACAGGACACATGTCCACAAAGTTGTATAAATATGGGTATTCTTTCCACTATTGTTGAGGAAAATTAACCAAACAGAGAAAAGAAAGATTTAAATAAAACAAAGAAAAACAAATTAATTATAGGAAATTAAATTTCTAACAGTAGGGGTCTGGTTACGTAGCAGACACAATATTAGACAATATACAGAATCATGGGCTTACCTGGCAGCTCAGATGGTAAAGAATCACAAATACACAATTATTCCACCATCAAAGAGGCAAAAGGAGTCAAAATATGTGTACTGAAATGGGCAGATTTAGAAGATATACTATATTTCTTCAATTATAAGGTACATCTTTGCACATTCTAAAATACCTGAAATCTAGATGTCAAAATCCTATTTTCCAAGAGAAGGTTTCATGTAATTTTATGACCTGCGCAACAAAACACAAGGCTCAAACTTTGGAATGATGGCGGCAAGTGAAAGCTGGCAAGCTACACATAAGCCATTGAAATTAGAACACTCCTTCACATCATATTAAAAATAAACTCCAAATGTTTTAAAGAGGTAAATATAAGACGTGACACCATAAAACTCCTAAAAAGAGGACGTAGGTAAAACATTTCTTGATGTGAATCATAGAAATATTTTTTTAAATTAGTTTTCCAAGCAAAGGAAATAAAAAAAAAATAAACAAATGGAGCCTAATCAAACTTGAAATCTTATGCCCAGCAAAGGAAACTATCAACAAATGAAAAGAGAACTTACAGAATGGGAGAAAATATTTGCAAACAATGCAATTGACAAGAGGCTAATACCAAGATATACAAACAATTAATACAACTCAATATCAGAAAAACAAACAAGCCAATTAAAAAATGAGCAGAAAACCTAAACGGACATTTCTCCAAAGAAGACATCCAGATGGCTCTCATGTTTCTTACGGCTTCTTTTAAGAATCGCTAAATCAAGCACTTGAAAGAACAAATACTAACACTGTGAGGAAAAAAAAAAAAAAAAACAGACTTTGAAGGCTACAAATTTAAAAGTAATTTCAAGTAGGTGGTTTTGGAATAAGAAATTGAGGATATCTTAAAGAATCAAATTTTCCCTTTTTAATGCATGCACAAAAGAACACATTTTTGTTTAAATTCTAAATGATAAAAGCATCATGTTATAGTTTCACTGGTAGTATTTCTCTTTTCTCTTAGAACTTTAAATAATAGCGCATCTTCTAATAGATGATGTCTTAGATTGAATAAAATATGGTATTGTTAAGAGAAACAAAAGGATAATAGAAAACAGGAAATCTATATATTCTTATTTCTGTGGGAAAGAATTAAAAGAGAATTGACTTTTGTGTTCATATCCACGGAAAGTATCTGGAAAAATACAACAGAAATTTAAAAATGTGGACAAGGACACAGAGCCTGAGTAGAAAGTGGGGGTTTTCTCACTGAACTTCCTTTTATACTTTATTTTTTTTGCCATGTGAAATTTTCATAACAATGAAATCAGGTTATCTTCACACAACTACAGAAAGTATTGAATGGAGCCCAGCAATACAAAAAGTATTGATAAGACTGCTAAATGATTACAATTTTAAACATTTACAAAGCATTTCTCATATTTTTACTTCTTTATATCTTCAGCTTGTATTCCTGGAAAAGTTAGAAAATGATGCATTAATTCTTAAGTAAAATTTCATACATTACAATTTTCCTCTCCATTTTATCTCCTTTCTATTTCACAGTTTGTCCACCTCATTGATGTTCCATGATCATTTGACTATTGCCATTTCTCACATGGCAAGTAGGATAATAGTTATGACTCACTATTCACTCAATATTCACTCAAAAAAAAGTTGAAAGATGAATTTTTCTCAGCACCCTTTGGACCAAACTCACAATAAAAAATATTCAATTTTCAATAAATGAATTACTTTTACCACACCATGGATATGCTTACAGAGCAATGAGTTACACAAAATGAAGTAATTAAAATGACAATTGTCATTTATGAACAATTGGAGAAGAATGAATCTGATAAACAATATTTGTAAGCAGTATCACTTATACAAAAAAAATGCTGTTTATTGCTTCTAAATTGTTAAGAAGCCATATGTGGCTAAGTATATTATTTCCTTATATATTAACTTAATAATGTGAACCACATTTCTAATATAAAGTGATTTTTACAAATACTGCACATCAATACTGGTTCTTCAGTAGAGTAGGAACTTTTTATATTTATGAAAATATTGATGAGAAAATATGATTTCTGAAATCTGTGTAATGCCAGTAACTTTGAATCCATTGCTTAACATAAACACATTTTGAATTCTAATTTCTATGTGAAGGCTTTGATTAAATGACTTCTAGGTAGAATTTGTGATATGTATGTCTTCTTGAAATATAAAAACCTGGCTTCCTCATCAAAGTAAGTCATCTCCACTAACATTGTAAGTCAGAGTCCATTTGTCACAAGATGAACTTTTCATATACTAGATTAAGAAAGCTAGTTTTTTGTTTAAGATCACTGAGAGTATTGAGCAACATATTCAGCTTCTGATTTACTTAAATTAAAATGGACATAAAACTATAACAGAATATTAAAACAGTACTATATCCATGTGGAGGAGGAAATGGCAACCCACTCCAGTACTCTAGCCTGGAGACTTCTGTGGACAGAGGAGCCTGGTGGGCTGCTGTCCATGGGATCACACAGGGTCGGACACTACTGAAGCGACTTAGCACGCATGCATGGATTGGAGAAGGAAATGGCAACCCACTCCAGTGTTCTTGCCTGGAGAATCCCAGGGACAGAGGAGCCTGGTGGGCTGCCGTCTATGGGGTCTCACAGAGTCGGACACGACTGAAGCGACTTAGAAGCTGCAGCAATTTCTAATCAGATTTTTTAAATTTATGTGTTAATTTACAAATCATTATTAAATTACTATAAAATGGCCAAATATTTTATTTTGTAGATATGTCATTATACTCTGAAAACAGTGTTTAGACTCATATCATAAAAATCTATGGTTGATTAAAAATGATGGATACAATGAATCTTTGTAATTTTTTATACCAGTGACAGTTTAAAAACATGCTATGAGATAGGTCTTCTTACTAGTTAACTTAAATTTAGTACATATTTGAAAGACAGACAATGTTGAGAAATGCTGATCCTTTATGTATATGTTAAGGCAGAAAGTAAGGCCAGTTCAATAAATGTTCAGTAAATTATATTCAATAAAATAAAATAATTTGCATATGAAATAGTAACTTTCTATTTTCAGTTTTACAAAGTCAAATGATAACATTTAAAGCAAAAATATTCAAGAAATAGCAGAAATAGCAAACTATTTAAAAACATGAAGACTCAAAACCAAATACCAAAGCAAATATACGGGAAATTTGTTTGCAAACACTTTCATCAGTACAGTTTCCTAAGGTAGTAGTGTTGTCTCTAATTGAAACACTAAACTTCTGGCACTCTTTTTCTTTTTTTGCCATTATGCTAAGGATATATAATTTCTGCTGATTTAAGTATCTTATGTCAGGGCAGTAAGTATGCAATTAGCTTTAGTTTAAGTGATAGCAGCATGCTATAAATAAGATTCTTAATTGTGTTTGCAAGATTAAAATTCAGCCTCATTGTTTGTTCCCTTTATTTCTTCGGTGGCATTGTGGTATATTCGCGTTGCTACCTCTAAATGAATGTCAACTTGTTTTACCTCGACTGCAGCCGATCGATACTTCATTAGGCTGAATTGTCTTGTGTCCATGCAACCTTGAAGCTGTGGCTTAATTACCACCCGTATTATGCAGTGGCTCAGAGAGCTGCACTCAACTGTGTCAGTTTTGAAAAAAAAAATTTTTTTTTTTTTAAGCAATAGTGTTACTTATATTTGGGAAAAATGACCAGTTGGTTTGAAAAATAGTAATACCTGATAAATGAAGCATTACAGATTTTTTAAAAATGCATTGAAATACACAAAAATAACACAAGTATAATATCAATTTTGAAACTCTTGGTATTTGACAAAACTCTTTGAAAGGAAATACAATTTTCATGATCAAGCCATTGTGCAGTTAAGATAATTTAAAACTAATGACAAAATTGCATTCATATGAAAGAGAGAAGAGGGGAAAGTGCAGCCAAACAGCAATCATGACAAATGACATCTCTTGTCCGAGAGTCATTTTTCCTCACTAGACTGATCTGTCATCCTCACTTTTGACATTTTTCATCCTGCTATGAAATCACACTGACAGAATAAGATATTTCTAGACTTAACAGCAGGCCATAGAAGGTGGTTTCGTACCTCCATGTATTTTTTGGTTGGCTGTTTCAACTTTTATTTTCAAGCAGCTAAAATCTGGACACACAAAATATGGTCAGTTAAACAACTCCATGTAAGAAGGCTATTTTAAAATAAAATGTGAAATGATACGTAATAGTGCTCAATTGACAACAAATCTCTATACTGGTCACATTTAAAATGTACCAAAATACTTAAAATTGTGTTTGGCTTGGTGTTTGATGAATCAAGTAACAGTTCCAGCAGTTTATGCCAAAGTCTTGAAATTGGAATAATCCCATGGAAAAAGGATCAAAACAAGGAGATTGTTCATCACCTTACAGAGCCACTACATTTAGATAGGAAGTTGGCCTTAGAATTTGTATTAGTTTCCTAGGGCTATCATAATAAAGTACCACAGACTAATAGCTCAAAACAATGAAACATTATTGTCTCACAATTCCAGAGGCCTGCGATTCTAAATCCCGTGTTGGCAGGGCTATTTGCCCTCTCAAACTTGTGGAGGAGTGTTTCCTTGCCTCCTCCTAACTTCTGGTGGGTTGCCACATCTTTGACATTCTTTTACCTGCATACCTCCAATCTTTCCACAGCCCTGGGGGAAATTTGGAGTCAAGACAGTTTCCTGAGCTTAAGATGGGGCTTCTTTCTTCCTCTTTTCTTTGCTACTTTCTTCCTTCCCGCTCTCCATCTTTTCCCCCTTCCTTTCTTCCTTTGAGAATGGCAATCCACTCCAGCACTCTTGCCTGGAAAATCCCATGGGCAGAGGAGCCTGATAGGCTATGGGGTCGCAAAGAGTCGGACAGGACTGAGTGACTTCACTTTCACTGCATACTAAGCTAATACTTAGGGACATTTGAATCCATGAATATTTACCCTTAAGTTCATCACAGTTTAATTTACAGGTGGGGAATAGGAGCAAAGATTGTGAAGATAGAAGTTAGGATAATTTGCTAAGTGTAAGAGAACTAACATTTGTTTTCTATTTTAAGAAGTCATATGACAATTTCTAAAGAAAAAAAGTTTCAAAGAATAATAGAGTTAGGAGACTATTTAGAAATTTGAAGAACCAATACCCAAAGGGACAGATGAGTTGAAAGTGGTTGACATTGGGGAACACAGGTGAAGCCGGAGAATATTACTTTTCACTGAAGTCATTTGAAATGTAAATTTATAAGCATTTACTACTTCGGAAGCAATAATAATGAAAGTTGGTCGTTCACAAACTTGGGATTTCCCTGGTGAAATTCAAATCTAGCCCTCAGACACGGAGAAGAGAATGAAGAAAGAGGCGGACCACTCTAGGTTGGCCGTTGTTGATGTTCAGTCACTAAGTCATGCCCAAGTCTTTGTAACCCCATGGACTGCAGCACTCCAGTCTTCCCTGTCCTTCACTGTCTCCCAGAGTTTGCTCAAACTCATGACCTCTGAGTGAGTAATATCATCAAACCGTCACATCCTCCGTACCTCCCTTTTCCTCCTGCCCTCAATCTTTCCCATCATCACTGTCTTTTCCAATGAGAAGGCTATTTGCATCAGGTGGTCAAAGTATAAGATCTTCAGCATCAGTCCTTCCAGTGAATATTCAGGGTTGGAAAGTGGCAGTTTTAATCAGCAAGGGAACTCATGAGGCTTGTTTTGGGTGGCTGCAAGATAACTTGATCTCCAGACTTGTGTATCAGAATTTTAAACATATATATAGAAGCTTTAACTGGGTCAGTCATGAATTCAGTCCAGATGCTTTCAAACATCACATTATTCTTTCAAGGCTGTGCCTCGAAATGGCTTCTTGTGTGGGAATAGTGTTAACTGGTAAAACATACATTCCAAGGACAGAGGAGGAGGTTAAGGGGTCTTAAGCTGCCCAGATGCAGCTCTGGGGTCAGCCAACCATCATATCTTCTCAATGACCTCCTCGAACAAGTGTAAAAATTCTGCATATGAATCACAATAGAGCAAACAGGAAGACCTAATTGAGTCTTCCTAGCTGGGGAGGGGGAATGTTTTCACCGTCTGGGAGCAGGTTGTCAGCAGAGCCTTTTCTGAGAGAAGTGGCATTTGAACTGAGATGGGAAGGATGAAGGAACCAGCTCTGTCAAAAGTCAAAAAGAAATCTCAAAATCAGTGATACCAGTAAATGCAAAAACCCTGTGACTAGAAAGAGATGGAATTGTAGGTGGGGAGTAAACGAATATGCAAGTGGACCTAAAGCAAGCAGAGGGACAGGAAGAGTGGTTCTAGATGAGCTTATAAATGTAGGTGGGTCAAGAGGGTTCAGGGTGTTGTTTACATTGAGGAATTTTATCTGAAAATCAAGAAGAAGTCATCAAATGACTGTAAACTTGGGACATGTAGTGATCAACCAGAGCCTTATTTATAAATAAGCTGGAAGCTGGATGATTCAGAAAGTTGTTATTTTGTTTTAGGGTAGAGGTGATGGAGCCTAACCAGGTTTGTGTTAATGGAGATTTAGAAAAGTTGTCAGATTTAAGCTCTATTTTGAAGGTAGGAATTTCTGTCAGGGCTGCAGAAGAAACACAGATGAAAAAAGATGAGAGCTAAAAGTGAGGGAGTGGTTGCGACAGCAAAGGATGTCCAGATTCAAAAGACATTTTGGAAAGTGAATTTAAAGGACCTGGTGACTAATCAGATATTGAAAATGAATGTGAAAGTAGAGGATGACACAGATGTTCCTAGCTTTGGACTTTGGTAGCAGCAAGGCTACTGCCCCTTCTTGAAATATTAGAAAAGACTGGGAAAAACTTGGAAGGCACTTTCTTAATAAAAAATCAATTATTTCACTAGACTATTTTGACACCAGGGAGTGCTAAGGGCATGCAGTAATTTTTTGGAATCATTCTACAGGTTTCAAATGAAAACTGTCAGAAACTATTTTGCTTAAATTTGGTGTCCTTAGACTAGATTAAGTGTCCAGGTTGTTAAAATATTATATAGCAATAGGACTATTGGTCTCAGAGGCTCATGAAATTAGATTTTTTCTTAGTTCATATAATCTAGTTGTGTGCTCTTTTCTAGTAATTATTCTCCAAATCTAACTTTTTTCCAATATTCATCTCTATTTTAGCCTCTCACCTCATCCATCCCCAGGGAGTGCAGCATCTTAAATTTTGATTCTTGGGGTCTTTCCCCTCTTCAATATGGACCACACACAGTAGGCAATTCACTTCACTGTTAAACATCTTTCATCCATAGAATGCTGAGACAGGCGCTGCAGTTGTTCATGAAGTTCATTTTTGTCTCTCCTCACCCCCCAGTTTTATTGAAATATAATGTAAATACAGCTTACTGTTTAAGTTTAAGAGATATAGTGTAATGATTCGACTAACACACAACAAGAAATGATTGCTGCAAGGTTCAGTGAACATCCTTCATTTCATATTGATACAACATTATAAAAAAGAAAAAAATGCACAAATTTTTCCTTATGATAAGAATGTTTAGGATTTACTCTCTTAACAACTTTCATATGTAACCTGTAGCAGTGTTAATGAGCTTCATTATGTAGCATATTATATCACTGCATGCGAGCTAAGTTGCTTCAGTTGTGTCTGACTCTTTGCTACCCCATGGACTATAGCCCACCAGGCTCCTCTGTCCATGGGATTCTCCAGGCAAGAATACTGAAATGGATTGCCATGCCCTCCTCCTAGGGTTCTTCCTGACCCAGAGATTAAACCCATATCTCTTAGTCTGCTGCACTGGCAGACAGTTTCTTTACCACTAGAACCACCTGGAAGCTGACATTACATCACTAAAACTTACTAAACTTAAAATGAAAAGTTTATATCTTGACTGCCTTCATCTAATTCCCTCTTTCTCCACCTCCTGCCTTTGAGAGCCACAAATTTGTTCTTTTATCTATCAGTTTGTGTATGTGTGTTTTTTTGTTTTCATTTTTTGAAGTTAATTGACCAACATCGCTGTGGTAGTTCCTGGTACATGGCATAGGGATTCAATATTTCTATACATTTCAAAGTGATTACCACCAACAGTCTAATTACAGCATCACCAAGCAAAGTAAAAGTGAAAGCGTTAATCACTCAGTTGTGTTCGACTCTTTGTGATCCCATTGACTGTAGCCTAGCATGCTCCTCAATCCATGGCATTCTCCAGGCAAGAATACTGGAGTTGGCTGTCATTTCCTTCTCCCGGGGACCTTCCTGACCGAAGGATTGAACCCTGATCTCCCACATTGCTGGCAGACTCTTTACTGACTAAGCCACAAGGGAAGATGCACCATGGAAAGATGTCAAATGGTTATCAATTATATTCATCTTTCTGTACAGTTCATACTCACGACTCATTTATTTTGCAGCTGTTAGTTTGTACTTCTTAATCTCCCTCACCTATTACCCACCTCTACCACCCCCACTCCACTTCTTTCTGGCAACCGCCATGGTGAAACTAACATCAAGGTGCATATCGCTTTTCTAAATAGTGCTCTTGGTTTCTTTGGATAAACACACAGAAGTGGGATTCCTGGATCATATGTAATTTCATTTTAAATTTTTTGAGGAGTTTCCATGCTGTTTTCTATAGTGGTTGCACCAATTTACAATCCTACCAACAGTGCATGAAGTTGTCCTTTTCTCCAGAATATATTATTCTGCAGAATATATCCAGAATATATTATTTGTAGACTTTTTAGTGATGGCCATTCTGGCTGGTGTGAGATGATACTTCACTGTAGTTTTGATTTGTATTTCTCCAATAACCAGTGATTTTGTTGGTTTAGTTGCTAAGTCACATCTGGCTCTTTTGCGACTCCATGGACGATAGCCCTCCACACTCCTCTGTCCATGGGATTTCCCAGGGAAGAATACTGGAGTGGGTTGTTATTTCCTTCCCCAGGGGATCTTCTCAACCCAGGGGTCAAAACTATTGGCAGGTGGATTACACAACACTGAGCCACCAGGGAAGCCCAATAATTAGTGATATTGAGCATCTTCTCATGTGCCTGTTGGCCATCTATATATCTTCTTTGCTGAAATGTCTGTTTAGGTTTTCTGCCCATTTTTTGACTGGGTTGTTAGGTTTTTTATATTAACTCATATGAGCTGTTCAAATGAATATTTTGGATATCAATCCCTTGTCAATAACATCATTTGCAAATATCTTTTCTCAGTCTGTAGGTTGCCTTTGCATTTGTTTATTATTTCCTAACCANTGCCCATTTTTTGACTGGGTTGTTAGGTTTTTTATATTAACTCATATGAGCTGTTCAAATGAATATTTTGGATATCAATCCCTTGTCAATAACATCATTTGCAAATATCTTTTCTCAGTCTGTAGGTTGCCTTTGCATTTGTTTATTATTTCCTAACCACTCTATGTCTTTTGATTGGCATGTTTAGTCTATTTACACTTAAAAGAATTATTGATATATATGTTCTTATTGCCATTTTGTTAATTGTTTTGGGGTTGGTTTATTAGATAAAGTTTTCTTTCTTCTTGTGTTCTCTTGTGACTTGATGACTAACTTTAATGTTATTTGGGGGATCCTTTTTCTTTTGTGTGTGTGTGTGTGCATATATCTATCAGAGAAGGCAATGGCACCTGCTCCAGTACTCTTGCCTGGAAAATCCCATGGATGGAGGAGCCTGGTGAGCTGCAGTCCATGGGGTCGCTNAGGTTTCTCAAGAGGCAGGTCAGGTGTTCCGGTATTCCCATCTCTCTCAGAATTTTCCACAGTTTATTGTGATCCACACAGTCAAAGGCTTTGGCATAGTCAATAAAGCAGAAATAGATGTTTTTCTGGAACTTTCTTGCTTTTTCCATGATCCAGTGGATGTTGGCAGGTCTTTTCACTGGCCATCTAAATGGAGACTTCCTTCTAAATGCACGAGGCTGAGAAACCATAAATAGACCAGTGCTTCTCAAACCTTCCTGTGAAATTCCTGATGGTGAATTATTTTTATAGTTTTTTTTCCCTGTAACTATGAAATGAGCTGTTGGAAAAATCACCTCAATATGTGTATATGTGTGTGTGTGTACATGTGATTTTAATATGACTATTTTTGTTAGTATTGTACTTATTAGAAACTGTTCACAGAGAAAGCAAAGCTTCTGTTTTGGTTGAACATCACTGCTCTTGTGTGGTATATCCTGAAATGAAAGTTAAAGATGTTTAGCACTAAAATTCAGTTCCTCTTAAGTGAACAAGTTCTCCTTCTGAAATATTTCCACTTAAAAAAAAATCAGATTGTAACACTTTTAGAGATAAATGGACCTTAAAAGGAAAATTCAGTTTTTCTAAGAATCAAACACTTACCTGACTGAAGTGCCATCTGCTTTATTCCATTGCTTATTCTTTTTTTGCATCATTGATTTACATATAGACCTATTGTATATATATAATCTGTGCCAAACCCAGTTATCATTTGAAGATATGACATTACACTACCTGGATTCTACTTTAGCATGTTATTTCCCCTCTATTCTTAATTTTTGTCACTGAGTATTTAGGACTTATGGTATAAAAGGACTTAGTTGATTTGTCTTTTAAACTACATTTTTAAGTTTCTCTTTTTGTGATGTTATGGTATCTGATAATTACTTAACTGGTTTCATTAAAGTAAACACTAATTGTATTTAACTTGTAACTCTGTTAGATTATACATTCTCAAGGAAAAGTCTACACCATTTAACCCCTCACAGTTTCTAGAACATCTTGTGCTGTGGATTTATTATTTGAATATGGAAATTGATTCTTTTCCCCTTCCATCCTTCACAGTTGCTATCTTTTAACATTCAATGGTAGCATAGATATGCCATATAAAAGTGTTTCTTTTTTATAAAAATAGATTCACACTTATAGACATCCTACTTCTGGTATCATTTCAGGCAGCATGAGTGAATTCTCTGAGTCTATGTCTTGTGTTGTTTTTTAGAATAAATATTCTAAAGTAAAAACAAATAAGTGGATTTTTAAAATGACTTTGATAGGGTCCAATTACAGGAAAATAGAACAGACACTGCAGATGGTGACTTCAGCCATAAAATTCAAAGACACTTACTCGTTGGAAAAAAAGTTATGACCAACCTAGACAGCAAATTGAAAAGCAGAGACATTAATTTGCCAACAAAGGTCCATCTAGTCAAGGCTATGGTTTTTCCAGTGGTCATGTATGGATGTGAGAGTTGGACTGTGAAGAAAGCTGAGCACTGAAGAACTGATGCTTTTGAACTGTGGTGTTGGAGAAGACTCCTGAAAGTCCCTTGGACTGCAAGGAGATCCAACCAGTCCATTCTGAAAGAGATCAGTCCAGGGTCTTCTTTGGAAGGAATGATGCTAAAGCTGAAACTCCAGTACTTTGGCCACCTGATGCAAAGAGTTGACTCATCGGAAAAGACCTTGAAGCTGGGAGGGATTGGGGGCAGGAGGAAAAGGGGATGACAGANAAAGGTCCGTCTAGTCAAGGCTATGGTTTTTCCAGTGGTCATGTATGGATGTGAGAGTTGGACTGTGAAGAAAGCTGAGCACTGAAGAACTGATGCTTTTGAACTGTGGTGTTGGAGAAGACTTCTGAAAGTCCCTTGGACTGCAAGGAGATCCAACCAGTCCATTCTGAAAGAGATCAGTCCAGGGTCTTCTTTGGAAGGAATGATGCTAAAGCTGAAACTCCAGTACTTTGGCCACCTGATGCAAAGAGTTGACTCATCGGAAAAGACCTTGAAGCTGGGAGGGATTGGGGGCAGGAGGAAAAGGGGATGACAGAAGATGAGATGGCTGGATGGCATCACCGACTCGATGGATGTGGGTGGACAGGGAGGCCTGGCATGCTGTGATTTGTGGGGTTGAAAAGAGTTGGACATGACTGAGCAACTGAACTGAACTGAAGAACAGAATAAAGATATTCATTTTTTATAAGTTTGGCTTGTAATTTCAAGGAATGCTTTATAAGCATCAGTTTCTTTAAATTTCTTCTAAATGTTTTTGTCATAATATAGAGAATCTACCTGAAACTTTTTTATATTTCATGGGCTTAAATAGTATATATTTCCAATTACATTGATTATTAGGTGAAATCCACTATTGATTCTAGCACTTAGCCTTTAAAACAAGAAAATCAATTCATATACTCATTAATATTGTTTTAGTTAAAGATCATCAAAGTTATTTGTCATGTTTGTGGTTCAATACTAAGCAGTTCACTTTGAGATAAAACTAAAATATTTTCCTTTTTAAAAGGTTCTTGTCCAAACAATAACATAGTGATATAGAAGCCTGTTGCTATCTCATGATGAGTTGGAAAAGTCAATGATTATTGAAAATATTTGGTTAAATGTTGAGTTTTTGAGTTGGCATTTTGAGTTCATACCTTACAACAACAGTCTCTTTGGGAATGTTCTGAATTATGCATGACTAGAAGAATGGTGAATGGCACTGCTGAAATTTTGCTAAGTCAGGCAGATTCACTCTCGACTCTCTCCCTGAAGCATCTGTGTTAGGGAAATTTCAAGTCCACTGGAACTGGACACAGGTAAGGAAAGTCTTAATAACAATAGCATTTCCAGGTTTTTAAAATTTTACCAGTGTTTAGAGGAGGTGAGTCCTTCAAAAGATAACTAGTCTATTATCTACTGTGTCACTAGTATCTTGCATTTAGTCAGAGCACAGTGAATACTGTTTCAATGAATGTGAAATGAACATTCATAAAGCTTATTTATCATGAGTTCCTCTTTCTATCTTCTGATGTAACATTAAAACTTTTAGAGGACTCAGGTACACATTACACACTACCTTATATAAAATCTAAATGAATGCAATATATACCGTTTAAAACATTTAAAACTTCTACTGAAATTTTGAAAAGAACTTTTCCTTTTATGTTTGTCATTGCAAAATCATAGGTAAGACAGTATATGTTTGTATTTTCAGGGTGTTGATATGTCTCTAACTGGCTGTGGCCCCTTTCTTGTAATCCGGAGTTTAAAAAGTGTCATTCAAACTTTAGAAATGATAGTTGTATCCAAATTTGCACTCTGTAGTTTAAAATGGAAAGATTTGAATTTTGATAAAAATCTCAAGACTAGCTTAAAGAGATTCTTGAAATAATAAAACTGAAGACTTAAACATTTTTAGTGTTACAATGTTTTTTTTGTGTGTGTGATATTTCTTTTGCATTTTTACAATGGTCTCTTGAAATGGCTGGGCAAACTCCTAGAAACTAAGTATGGGATAAAGTAGGTAGAGATACAACTTTGAGAAAAATAAATTAGTCTATGAAAGGCAATGAGAAAAAATTAAATTATTATGTGAGACATTCACGATTTGCCTAACCTGCCTGCATACAGTCTTCCAAGAAAGTTCATTTCAAAGTTGTACAATGGTAGATGCTGGGAATAAAATGGCATCTCTAAGTACTTTTTATTTTTATTTATAAAAAAATTTTTTTTTAACTTTATTTTTCTTTACAGTACAGTATTGGTTTTGGCATACATTGACATGAATCTGCCACTTGAGAATCAGCTCACATTATGTCTTGGCCTTGAATGAATAAGAATGTAAAGAAATAGTACTGGAGTAAATGATGAGAGTTTAGAGAAAAGAAAGCAAACAAAACAAAACAAAACAAAACTCTTAGACCATGGCTTTCCTGGGTCTTGGTGATCAATTTATGAGGTTAAATGTACAAGTTTCAGAAGACACAAGAACTCAGCCATCTGAATGTTGAATTAGAATTGCTTGGCAGGCTAGTTCCCCAGAAATCCCTGTGAAATGAGAAAATGCACTAGCAAAATTCTTTGGTGATAAAGAGTGGCTAAACTATGAATCTATATTCATATAAGATGGTCTACATTTTCCAGTCTCTATCTACTACAAGAACATTAAACAAAAAACAACAGGAGAATTTGGCTTTAGCCATCCTCAGTCATCCTCTGTCATCCCCTTTTCCTCCTGCCCCCAAGCCCTCCCAGCTTCAAGGTCTTTTCCGATGAGTCAACTCTTTGCATCAGGTGGCCAAAGTACTGGAGATTCAGCTTTAACATCATTCCTTCCAAAGAACACCCTGGACTGATCTCTTTCAGAATGGACTGGTTGGATCTCCTTGCAGTCCAAGGGACTTTCAGGAGTCTTCTCCAGCACCACAGTTCAAAAGCATCAATTCTTCAGTGCTCAGCTTTCTTCACAGTCCAACTCTCACATCCATCCATGACCACTGGAAAAACCATAGCCTTTTAAGTGGCTCTTGGGAGCTACACTGTGGGGAAATAGATCCTGGCTGAGTTGAGTATCCATGTAGATGGATCACTGAACATTGATTGATTCTTACTATTTTAATTGAACAATCCATATTATTATATTCTGGAAAAGTTAAGTCCAAACCATAGAGTTAACTGTCAGGGTTATGTAATTCTACACAGTGTATCACCATTGCCCTCAAGAAAGCAAGGTAGGGCTTTTTGATAATATGACTTAAATTCATCTGCCATTGTTTCCACCAATATTACCTAATGTGAGGATCAAGGAAATCCAGAGGTTTAAAATGGTTTATAAAATAGTCTACAGGGGCTTGGATTTTACACGAAGATTAAATGATTAGATGACTAATGCAATGTCCATGTAAAATAATACATATGATCATGTATGAACAATCAAAATACCACAATGCTTATGACAGGAAAAACATGATGTTCAAGAATAATGTAAGTTTGGATTATAAAATGCAATGTGTAGCTCCAAAATTGGAAATTACCATCAAGCAGTTTTATGAAGAAGCAACTTATATAGAAAAGCAATCTTTATTATTTCCAGGATTATGCATGCTATGCATTCATGCATGCTAAGTTGCTTCAGTCATGACCGACTGTATGAAACCCTATGAACTGTAGCCAAACAGGCTCTTCTGCCCATGGGGATTCTCTAGGCAGGAATACTGAAGTGGATTGCTATAATCTCCTCCAGGGAATTCCCAACACAGGAATGGAACCCACACCTCTTATGTCCCTTGCATTGAAAAATGAGTTTTTTACCACCAGTGCCACCTGGGAAGCCCCAAAGTGAAGTTTAAGTTGCTCAGTCATCTTGGACTCTTTTGTGATCCCAAGGTTTGTAGCTTGCCAGGCTCCTCTGTCCATGGAATTTTCCAGGCAAGAATACTGGAGTGGGTAGCCATTCCCTTCTCCAGGGGATCTTCATGACTCAGGGATTGAACCAGGGTATCCAGCACTGCAGGTGGATTCTTTACCCTCTGAGCCACAAGGGAAACCCAGTGTATGCTGTGGAAACCTAATCATCAATATACACTGTTTGAGGCTTTGGTAGCATTTTAATAGTTTTAGATGTTCAATATAAAGTAATCCTTTATGGGTTTTTCTAGTAGATTGGCTCATGCAAACTTCAAGCTGGGATTTAGGAAGATGGTTAATCATTAATTAGTGAACATTTGCTACTCAAATATATCTGATTTCTGTCCTACACTGAAATACCAAAACACTTCTAATTTTCAGTGAATGTCTAGAGTGTATTGCACGTATTATTATTATTATACACAGATGAAAGGAAGTTCATATAGTGATCTCAGAGAGTGGTGCACTATATATATTTACTTTAGAAAATATGCCTTAAACCTTTTATAACTATAAAACTCACTTTCAAATAAAACTTTTAAATTAATTTTTAATTTTATATTATGTTGATTAATATGACCTTTTATCTATAACTAGCTGTATTATAGTCTAGAATTTACCTTCATAGTTAAAGTCAGTTCTTCATCCATAAAAAATCTTTAAGTTCTCCATTTTTGTAATCCAAGTTAGATAAATTCATTTGCTATATACTTACTCTGTTCCAAATATGTTAAAGCTGTGTAGAAAAAATATTGCTATCTGAAAATTTTACACAATTCCTTAAAAATTATTTTAATCTAATTAAATATTTTGGAGAGTTTTGTGACTCAGTTCAAAATAAGAAACATTGTTAATGGCAGCTGTTTTATATCAACCATTTACATTCAAAACTCAGTTCAATTCAGTCACTCAGTCATGTCCAACAACTTGCAACCCCATGGAATTCAGCATGCCAGCCTTCCTTGCCCATCACCAAGAGATTGCTCAAACTCACGTCCATCTAGTTGGTGATGCCATTTAACCATCTCATTCTTTGCTGTCCCCGTTTTCTCCTGCCTTTAGTCTTTCCCAGCATCAGGGTCTTTTCTAATGAGTCAGCCCTTAGTTAGCATTAGTCCTTCCAATGAATATTCAGGACTGATTTCCTTTAGGATTGACTTGTTTGAGCTCCTTGCAGTCCAAGGGACTCTCAAGAATCTTCTCTAACACCACAGTTCAAAAGCTTCTGTTTTCAGCCTTCTTTATGATTCAACTCTCATATCCATACTTGACTACTAGAAAAACTATAGCTTTGACTAGATGGACCTTTGCTGGCAAAGTAATGTCTCTGCTTTTGGATACACTGTCTACATTTGTCATACATTTTCTTCCAAGGAGTGTCTTTTAATTTTATGGTTTCAGTCACTATATGCAGTGATTTTTGAGCCCAAGAAATTAAAATCTGTCACTGTTTCTATTGTTTTCCCATCTATTTTCCATCAAGTATGGGACTGGATGTCATGATCTTTGTCTTTGAATGTTGAATTGAGCCAGCTTTTTCACTCTCCTCTTTCAATTTCATCAATAGGCTCTTTAGTTCTTTTTCACTTTCTGCCATAAGGGGGGTGTCATCTGCATTTCTGAGGTAATTGATATTTCTCCAACAATCTTGATTCTAGCTTGTGCTTCATCCAGCCCAACATTTTGCATGATGTACTTTGCATATAAGTTAAATTAGCAGGGTGAAAATATGCAACCTCGATGTACTCCTTTCCCAATTTGGCACTAGTCGTTGTTCCATATCCAATTCTAACTGTTGCTTCTTGACCTGCATATAGGTTTCTCTGGAGGTAGGTAAGGTGGTCCGGTATTCCTATCTCTTGAAGAATTTTCCACAGTTTATTGTGATCCACTCTGTCAAAGGCTTTAGTGTTGTCAATGAAACAGAAACAGATGTTTTTCTGGAATTCTCTTGCTTTTTCTGTGACCCAACAGATGTCAGAAATCTGATCTCTGATTCTTCTGAATTTTGACAAAATTTTTGAGAGGACTCATTATTGAATTTATGGATACACATAGTACTAATAATTTGTACTTGAAAAATGCTTGAATTAGTCACAAAGCCAATATGTCATTATCCTTTAAAACAAAATGAAGACAAGATGCAAGAGCCATTTTAATCCATGATTTCAATTAAACTTTGTTTATGGACCAGAACAGGAAGGATATAAAACATAAAATCAGATGCAAGTTTGATAGAGATGGTAAACTTTATTCTCGATTTGGATTAGAAATTACTTTTAGGTAATAAAATATCTTGCCAATAAACAAACAAGAAAAAACGAGTTGTATTACTGTCAAGCATATTAAGGGGTTCCCAGGTGGCTCAGTGGGTAAAGAATCGACCTGCAATGCAGGAATGCAGGAGATGCAGGATTGGAAAGAGTCCCTGGAGGAGGGCATGGCTACCCACTCTAGTATTCTTGCCTGGAGAATCCCATGGATAGGGGAACCTGGTGGGCTATGGTCCATAGCATCTCAAAGAGTCAGACATGACCAAAGTAACTTAGCATACATGCAAGAAAATATTAATTCTAAGTAGATTGTTATATTTTAGTATATTTTAGTTTACTAAGAAAGCCATATAACAAAGAGGCATAGCTAAAAATCCAGAAGAAAATCCATATGTAATATGCTACTAAATAGAAGTTAAGAAAAGAGGTAATAAGAGAAGAAATAAGGAACAAATACAAAATAAATAGGGAAGTAGACTTACACACAATCACACACAAATAAAATGTTAATTACAAGTTGTCTGAATCCATGAGTCAATTAGCACATGAAGTACTTGAATATTAATTATATTTAATTGTGCAAAAATGTAGAAAGCAAAACCTATGATATTAACAGAGATCAGAAATTGACATAAAATGTCTCACAATCTCGAAATTGTTTTAAAATAGTGTCTAAGAAAATAGTTGGGGAAGGCAATGGCAAGCCACTCTAGTACTCTTGCCTAGAAAATCTCATGGACTGAGGAGCTTGGTAGGCTGTAGTCCATGGGGTCGCACAGAGTCGGACATGACTGAGCGACTTCCCTTTCACTTTTCACTTCCATGCATTGGAGAAGGAAATGGGAACCCACTCCAGTGTTCTTGCCTGGAGAATCCCAGGGACGGGGAAGCCTGGTGGGCTGCCATCTGTGGGGTCGCACAGAGTCAGACACGACTGAAATGACTTAGCAGCAGCAGCAACAAGAAAATAGTTATTATATATAGTTCTATGAATTATTTGTCTATTTCAAATATTAAATCATTCTCAGCTGTATTGTTTGCAAATATTTTCTCCCATTTCAAATGTTGTCATTTCATTTCATTGAAGGTTTCCTTTGCTGTGCAGATTCTTTGTAGTTTGATGTAGTCCCACATGTTTATGGGGTCCTCTCGGGTTTATGGCTTCCCAGATGGCCCAGTGATAAATAATCTGCTTTCCAAAGCAGGGGATTCAAGAGATGTGAGTTTGATCCTTAGGTGAGGAAGATCTGCTAGAGAAGGAAACAGCAACCCACTCCAGTATTCTTGCCTGTAAAATTCCATGGAAAGAGGAGTTTGGTGGGCTACAGTTCATGAGATTTCAAGAGTTGAAATGGCTGAGCACACACGCACACAAGCCTTCTCAAGCTTTAATATGCATTCAATCCACCTGGATATCTTGTGGAAATTCTGTTTTTAATTCAGAACACCTTTTTTGGACCTGAGACATTGCATTTCCAACAAGCTCCCAGAAAACGTTTATGTTTCTGGCCCAAGGATCACAGCCTCAATATCAAGAATGTAAGACACATACTCATATGTCTTACGAGCGTCATGCAAAAGAGAAAAACATCTATTCTGGCTAAATAATTATTACTTTGGTTTCTGTTGTAGTGAACTTGAATACTCCTAATATAATATTTGCATATCTTAATGTAGTGCCTGCCAGAGGAGAAGCCACAATAAATGGTTGACATTACTTATATTAGTCCTGTTCAATTAATAGTAATTATTGAAAAGTAATGCTTCAGTTTAAAAAAATCATAAGGTTTTCTATCAAATAACTTAAAAGCTCTTTTCAAATTACACCATGCTCTCTCACTTTAATGTGCACATACACTCATTTACACACATACATAAACACACTTAAATGTTAGACATATGTATTTGTGTGTGTGTATGTATTACTTGTATGTCGGTATATCAGATTGTATCCTTAAAAGGTAGTACTGCCTAATATTTAGAAGGCAGTCTGTAATCACATTTACTTCTTCCATAAGTGATGTGTGAGCTCCAGTCAGGAACTGAGAAATTCCTCAGAGATCAGATCTGAAGCATAGCTATTATGAATCGCCCATGCATTGAAATATAACCTCTTATCCCCATGGAAAACTCAAGGAATTAGTATCCAGTATTATTGGATAAGAATTTAAATACATGATTTAGCCATGGCTTTAATACAATTTAGATAGTAAATTATAAGATATCATGTACTTCAATTATATTACATAAATAATGGATAGGAAGAATAAAGGTAGAAAAAATTATTGGACCAGTAATTTTAAAAGATCTAATTTGATATAACCAGAAAAGAAGAAATTCTTTAAGACAACCTGCCTACATTGTTAAATGGATTAGGATTAAAAAAAAAGAAAACTTCTAAGTAAAATTATTCTCCATTGGTCAGTAATGCTCCATAATTTTCAGAGAAGTATGAATTCTCTAATACATAATTAATATCTAATTATTTATCAGTGACTATTGCTAAGGCATTGGGAGATTAAGAAATAATTTAGATATTATCTATTGGGTAAACAGGTATTGAGGTATATACTCCCAGTGATTAAAAATAATCATTTGAATTATTAAACTTAATTTTTTTATCAATAGACAGAAAGCTACAAAACTTAAAAGTATGTAATTCTTTAGTCAGACATAATAAGTAAACACTTATCTTAGGCAATGCTAAATGAAGGAAGAATGAATTTTCAAATAACTAAACATAATAATTATTTGCATAAGTAAATGGCCTTACAAATAATATTTAGCCTATGTAAAAATATCTAATGAGAAATTAGATTAAACTATGCTTTGGGCAATATTATAGTTTCAGTGTAAATCACATTAATTCTGATTCACAAATTTTCTTTCTCTTCTCTGCCTCTCCTTTTCACATGTCAGCTCATTATATCTTGACTTTTGCTCACACTATTGTAGAAAAACTGCTCATTCAGAGGTCAAAATGATGTCTTAGTTCCCAGATTGAATTAAAAAACTTTGAGTTCCATTTATTTCTCTGTAGCATGTTCTCAAAATTCCCTCCTCCTCAACCTTCTGCAATTCCATTTTCCCTGTTTCCATGTTTTCTGTAATTCTCCTTTCTATACTCATCTTCCTGTGTCTATGCTTTATATACTGCCAGTTGCCATACCTATCCTTTCTTTTCACTTATCCTCTGTGTTTCTCAAACTTATTTTGTTCACTGACATCTTTGATATTCCAATGAGCTACGGTCCTTTGCCTTAGAGAAAACTAAGCACATACAAAATTTTAGGTGTGGTTATAGGTGATTCTCTGGTGGCTCAGAGGTTAAAGCATCTGCCTACAATGCGTGAGACCCCGGTTCAATCGCTGGTTAGGGAAGATCCCCTGGAGAAGGAAATGGCAACCCATTTCAGTATTCTTGCCTGGAGAATCCCATGGAGGAAGGAGCCTGGTAGGCTACAGTTTATGGGGTTGCAGAGTCGGACAGGACTGAGCTACTTCATATAGGTGATTCATGTATCCTTCAAAAGCCATATATAAGATGTTCTCAATTTACTCTGCTTCATAAGATTTCTCATAGATTCATATGTCTTTCATGACTTTGTATATGCCAACAAATTCCAAAGCTCTTCTAGTTCAGTCCTATAGAACTCACAAGAGCTACAAATTTCAATTAGATAAACTCCTTTAACGGAAAGGTTGATATCTCAAACTCTGCATATATTCATTAAGTGAATTTGCCATAATTCCTCCACCAAAACCTCCACTGTCCATCTTGATTGATGACCCCATATACCCTAAGTAATAGTCTCATTCTTGACATGTCTCCCATCTTAACTCCATAATAAAAACTAAATCAATAAATCACTCAGTGCATTTTGTTGATTTTTGTTTCTTTGTAAATATTGCTTTCTTTTGTTTCTGTCATCATCACTACAATCTCTGACCAGGCTCTCTGCATCTCTGAAATTATTACAATAACATCTAGTCTTTAATCTCTCTTCTCTGAGCCATTGATCATTTTAACTTGCTTAACAAGCTTCAGTAACTCCCCATTGTCTACAGAATTAAGAAACAAATAAGAAACACATTAGCCATCTAATTAATGTATAGCACAGCATAGTTTACATATATCACTTTTATGCTAATGACTAATACAGTGAGAATTTAACTCAAAAATCTCTTTAAGATTGTCCTCTGTTTACTGAATTTCACAGCCTCAGTGGATTCTATTCTCATGGTACACATGAACTTTCAAAAGCAAGCCCACGGGGGCAGATATAGGTTTTTTCCATCCTACTAGCCACCCCTAACTAACTCTTTTATCTCTTGCCTCTTCATCCTATGAAAGAGGCACATACATTTTCTCCTTCTCCCACTGCAGATGGAAGTGATAATGTGATCCAGTTTTGGACAAAAAACCATTATAGTCATCTGGACAGAAATCTTTTCCATGATGAAGAGAGAGAAAGGTGTAGAAGGAAATCTACTTCCACTCCCTTACTGACCTTTCTGCTTTGGTCATCATAAGAATGCAACGTCTGAAGCTGTAGTGGTCACTGTTTGACCACAAGGTGACAAACCCAAAGAAGAAAATCAATACCTCTATGTTGGATGGGAGGGATGGACGGCTTAGATTCTTGATGACATTAGAAAACCCCTGAACTATCTGGATGGCAGATTAAGCAAAAAATAAATTTTTTTCTTAATAGTTAAAGACACCGTTAGTGGTTTTCCTGTTATTTATAGCATAAGCCATAGTATACATGCTCAGGTGCTCAGTTGTTTCCAACTCTTTAAAACCCCATGGACTGTAGCCTACCAGGCTCCTCTATCCATGGGCTTTCCCATGCAAGAATACTGGAGCATCTACAAGTTTTAACCAATGCAATGAGACAAAAAACAAAACAAAACAAAACAAAACACAAAAGGTACAGTTGTTAGTAGTTGTTTAGTTGGTCAAAATGTTTGTTTGGATTATTCCACAAGATGTTATGGAAAAACCAGAAAGACCTTTTTGGCCAGCCCAATAAAATCAAAAGAAACAATTGATCACAAGGGTGTCTGAGGGTAGGCTGTGGCTCAGACGGTAAAGCGTCTGTCTGCAATGCAGGAGACCTGGGTTCAGTCCCTGGGTTGGGAAGATCTCCTGGAGAAGGAAATGGCAACCCACTCCAGTATTCTTGCCTGGAAAACCCCATGGATGGAGGAGCCTATTAAACTATAGTCTATGGGGTTGCTATAGTCTATAGGGTTGCAAAGAATTGGATATCACTGAGTTACTTCCCTTTCACTTTCACTGTTTATACTGGAGCAAATTGCCGTTTCCATCTTCAGGGGATCTTCCCAACCCAGGGACTGAACCCTTGTCTCTTATACCTTCTGAACTGGCTGGTGGGTTCGTTACCACTGGCACCACCTGGGAAGTCCCATAGAAAATGATAAACTACTATTCCAGTCTCATCTATTTTAATTTTCACTTGTATTCCATATCTGCAAATAGAATTAAATGTCATTTCCCCCAATGTGATAAGTATTTCCATACCGACATTATTGTAGGATAGCTTTGTGCCCAGACCCTCACCCTTTGCCTTATTTTTTCTGAATGACTACCTCCTCCTTTGATATCCGGTGACATCTCACCTCTTTCAAACCTGCCTTATTGTGATAGAATTCTTCTTTGTTAGCCTAGTTCACTGAAGAATCACAGGGGACTCATAAAATTGTATCTGTTTGCCTAACCGTCAACTCTTTTAGATTCTGTTTCCTCAAGGCTGAGCATTCTATTCCTGTGTTTCTTCAGGTTTAACAAGTGCTCCTATTTAGAACACTGCAAGTGCTATATGGATATATGAATTCCAAAGCTTAAGTCATTTTGGGGTTTCATTGTAGCATTTCCCATTTTTGTTGTTATTTTGTTTTCAAAAGGTCAAAATTATTTCGAAGAAATTTTCTAGGTCATTTTATACAATAATCCATTTCCAGTGGAATTGAATATGAATCTGTCATATTAAAAATGGATATAGTTAGAAAATTCATTTTCCCTGAAATATGAGGGGATCACTGGGCTCTGAATATTGAATGCTGTGTCCTTAAATCTGTTTCCTCTGAAGCTGTGAGATAGAACTAGGCAGGTAAGCTTTCTATTGTACATATATATCCTCTCTCACACAACATATAATTTATCATTACATTATAATAACAATTTAGTTAATCTCCCTCATTAGATTTTAAGCTCTTTGAGGTCAAGTACTTGGTCTTATTCACTCTTGTATCACCCACATTTTATTCAGAGCCTTGTTATATTTACTAATCCAAGAAAACTTTTCCTTCAAATATATTCTGAAATTATAATATCAAAATACCTCATCTCTGTAAGTCTGAAGTTTAAAATTTAAATTCAAACATACCCATGTAAGTATTTCATAATTGTATGCTTTGAACTGCTTTCCCAAATTCTCCCCAAAGCTAATTATATTAATATTCCAGAATTTGTGACTAGTTCAGTGCAGATGTCTTTTAAGAGAAGCATAGGACTAAAATGGTGATATTGTCATTCACCCAGGAAAGGGTAACTCAGACAAGACAGGACTTAACCTACCCCTGGAGACTACACCCTAGCTCTGCAGGACATTAAGCCCTCGCCAATTTCTGTAATCTCTTCTCAAAGATTGCAAACCTCATCTCCCCAGGGTTTACAATCCCTGACAGTCTGTAAACCAGCAGGTATAAATTCTGCTTCTAATTTGTAATTACTGGGTCCACATCCCAACAAGATAGATCAGACATTATTGAGATTGCCTTTATTTAATTAGCGGACATGCCTTTCTCTAAATATAAAATGGTACTATTTGAAATAATAATGTCATGAAGCCTTCACGTTGCTTTTAAGCTTTTTTTTTTTTCCAAAAAAAATCATCCTGTTCACTTGCTGGGTCTGTGTTTAACTGTTGATTATTAGCACTAATATTATTAATGCTCGATTCTATGCATATTTTAAAGAAAATTTGTTTTTGCTAGGAAAAAACAAGAATAGCAGGTTATGGAAGGGAGACTGTCGGATCTTAAGGTTTTTATCCCTTCTCTGAGCACATTCCCTATTATTAATGTATATTATTACTTCAAGTATGTCAGAAAAGGAGACAAACAGTCAGAGGCAGGAATTTCTCCCTAATTCACTCTGCCTAGCCAGCAAAATGTAACACAAAATTATTCAGGAGAAAAATACAATTTTCTGTCATCTCTGTCATACACTGATAACAAAGCTACAGGCTAATATGTTTTGATATTTTTGTCACTCGTTTATCATGTGACCTTTCATGCTATCATTAATACAGCTGAGGGACAGAGCAGATACACCGAAATCAGGGTGTGGAGAAGTCAGATTGCTTCCCTAACAACCANGCTACAGGCTAATATGTTTTGATATTTTTGTCACTCGTTTATCATGTGACCTTTCATGCTATCATTAATACAGCTGAGGGACAGAGCAGATACACTGAAATCAGGGTGTGGAGAAGTCAGATTGCTTCCCTAACAACCAACGGTCAGTCACAGCAATTTATGCTTTTCTCCAGAATAGCCCTGACTGAAGAAGAAGAATTGTTATTAAAATTTGATATTACTGTCTAGGTTCTGCCACCTAGAATTTGCAACTTTTAGCAGTGATGGGAATACTGGAGGGTTAATAAATTTCCCTTTGAATTATGATATTAATACAATACAACGTGCCTGTTCAGATATTCAGAGCATATATATGAAAAAATGTATCCTAGACATTCGAACACTGACCATTAGTCATACTCCTATTTGGTAAATCCAGAAAGCACACTAAAATACGATTGTTGAAATTGCTCTGTGTGTGTTCAACAAAAACTGTTGATATTTTGAAAGTATAGATGAACCAAAATAATTTGTGGTACTGGAGACTGTGGTATGGATACCGCAAGTTTAATACATCTTGTGTTTTCTTTGATGATAAATGATATCTAGTTTAAATTTGCATGCAGTCTAACACCATTTCTGACAATAGTCTAGTTTTCATGTTGCCCATGGAGGCTAGACTGTTAAAATTCCAATATAAGACTAATTTATATTTGACATTAATGAGTTAAGAAATGCTTTATATAGTACATCAGGACAGGGAAAGAACTTTACAGGAATATACTAAAATCAAATTAGGTCTGAATACTACCATTACGTACAAAAAATAAAAAAAATCCTTTCCTAGTCTTAGCCAAGAGTTAGTACAAAACTCTATGTTTTTAATAGTTATGTTAAGACAACAGTATTTTTTCTTTTACACCATATAGAAATAAAATAAAAATAAAGTATTAGTACTTTAAAAACATGTACATCTATTAAAGGTTTTGAAAAAAACTAGAGAGTTTTGTTATAAAATTATTAATAGTAATCTAAGCTCTGTCTTATTAAACACAAAGATCATTCTGTCCTTTTGAAGAACATTTTAAAAATACAAATAAATCAGAAAATGACCTTTCAATAAGGAAAAAAACAAGTAACGGTGACAGTTTTATATAGAAGAATTGTTAAGTAGGTCCCAGAGAGACTGTGAAAATGTATAGTGAATTCTTAAATCTTATTTTAATATGTATTATGTAAGTTACAGAGCATTTTTTAGGCCCAAAGTCAGTATTTATTTACTACTTTGATAAAACCACTAGTGTAATGGTTTTTAAAAATTAATTTTATTTTGAATTTTTGTTTAAGCTTATTTTAATATTATGGCAAATAAAATAAATTTCACACTTCAAGCCAGGTTTATAAGTAAAAATCATTTATGTGTGTACTTTGTTGGTAATACATTCCACTTATTATTTTATCTAAAATATGTAATTTTATCATAAATATTTTGTTGCATAATATGATTCAGACTTGTATGCATCTGTGAGAATATGCTCACATCAGAAACAAACACAGAACATTTTAGTAAAAATCTACGTGAGTGAACCCATGTTAATTAATAGATCATTCAGGAAAATGTTAGCTTTATAAATTATGGAATTTATTTCATTGAATGGTTTCTAACAAACCTCATTAACAAATATAAACTTATATAAAAATTAGAGCACTTGATATTTATGTCACATATGTACTATATGTTATATTTTAATATAATGTTCAATCTCACTTAGTATCCTTTCATTATCCTGTCCTCAAGCAAGGATTTGCTAAGGTGAATTTTCATATGACTTCTCTATCATGACACATAACTTTGACATGGAGAAGAGGTCCAATTGGCGGGTTAGTGTGGATTCAGTGTGAGTCTGGTTCATCCCCTTGAATCCCATGAAGAGATTATTCACCAAAGTGAATTTTACAAAATTCCATTTTTCATTTATATCACAGGAGGGCCAGAAGCTGGTTATGAGAAGACAGTGGAATAGGTTGGGGAAAAGAAAATGAATAGGAAGATCTCTACTTTCCAAAGACAAATATCCTGCATATAAAGCAAAGACAGTCAAAGAAGTTTGTGTTAGGTCATTCCAGAAGCCAGTTCTAAATGACTTAGCCTCATAGGGATGCAAAAAATACACAAATGCTTGCCTAATTACCATGTAAGGTAGTTTATGGAAATAGATTTTTTATCATTAGCATAATTTAAAGGAGTTTATTCTTTTCCTTCATGTGTAAATCTTACTAAATAAAACATTATATTAATTTATGGAAATAGTTTACAAGTTACATATTACTCTGTATACATATTTTTTCTGCTTTGGAGTAGAAGATTGATGGTGCAAAGCCAGATAGAAGAACAAGATCCTAAGTTCAGCTTCTACACACAGCTTCAGTAGAAAATATATTCTGCTTTCATTGTAATTATAACATTATTATAAAGCTATGAAATTAAGATGCTTTTTTTTTTTTTTCCCCAATTCTATGATAGAATGCTTAACAGAAAACTGTGATTTCAACTCTGGTATTCCTGTTTGCATATAAATAAAGCCAGAGTCACAAACAAAGCCAACAACCTCACATACTTGTCTTCAGTGGTAAAGGATGGAAAGCCTGCCTGCTACCAATCAGCAAGTGGTTGCTATGGTTACAAGGTCAGGAAATATGCCTTTTCCCCAGTTGTCCAAGGCTTGCACATGTCACTTTTGAAACTATGAATTTTATATACAGGTCAGGAGATGCATACCAAAGAAATAAACAGTGAACTGGACCATAATGACAGTTAACGTTCAAACGTCCTTGGATTTTAAAACTATCTAGCCAAACGCTTTCTGTTATTTTAAATATATTGGATTTTGTTTGTCTATTTTTTGTACGTATTTTTGAAAAATTTTTTTGTTTAACGAAACTTTATATGGTAGCTTCAAATTATATCTCATTACTGCAATCAGATATTAGCAATTTGTTTCAGAAAAGTGCTTTTTCTCCTTGTAAAACTATTTTAAATAACAACAATGGAATATCATAAAAATATAATACAACAGAACTTGTGAACATAGTATAAAAACTATCCTATGGAAAAATTAATACTGCTATGTTTATCTCTAAACAACAGCAGTGTTCTTCTTAAAAGAGGAAAATGTTTCTGTGCCCACAGTGCCAAATTTGTGAGCTTTTAAGAATATGTTATTTGAAAGTAAATTGAAAATTAGTAAATTATAAACAAAATCTTATCTGTGAATCAAGGAGAAAATTGTTGAGTACATGAGTTCCAGACCTCTTAAGGGAATTAATGCTTTTCAGCATATAAAGCAAAGAAAAGGAATTTGATAATTATTTAAGAATTGATATTACTTAAAATTGTATTCCTCCTGTGGTAACTTATTAATCTATTTATATTAAGTTTAATATTTATATTGAATATTAAGTGTAGCTTTTGAGTTTTAATTTATAGAAATTATCATTTCCTTACTTT
The DNA here is from genome assembly GCA_006410875.1 of Neotragus pygmaeus. Lineage (NCBI taxonomy): Eukaryota > Metazoa > Chordata > Mammalia > Artiodactyla > Bovidae > Neotragus > Neotragus pygmaeus. The sequence goes on along the minus strand of SJYV01053574.1, from coordinate 223,076 downwards.
AGAATATGTTCCATTTCATGAATACTAAGAAAAAGAAGGAGCAAATGAATTTCAAGTGAAATGATCCAATATTATTTACAAAGTGCTAGATAATTGCTTCAATGCAAATGGCTTTGTGGAACTGCTTTACCTGTGTAAATACATGTCTTTATACACTAAATCCTTATCTGCGGGACTCAAGGGGATGTCTACTCATTTGAAGTATGACTAATGTGTGTCATTTAAATAATAGGGTATAGTTTGGCATATTTCTCACACATTACAAATGGCTATTGGGTATATGTGATTAAATAGTTTTATGAGTCACATACAGCTTTACAATAGATATTTTTCTTTTCACAATAGAAATCAGTGATTTTGTACATCTTTTCATTTTGAAGTGGATTTTACATTGTCATAATTGATACTGAAAACTTAAAAAAATTGCCCTAAATCACAATGAAAAACAACATTGGCTTTTTTTTTTTTCTGGATTGCTGTTTTTGTTCACATGAACGTTTCTTTTTTCTTTCTCTCTTTCTTCCTCTGTTTCTCTCTCTCTCCCTTCTCTCTCTTTTGGGTCAGGAAAGATTAGTGCTTACCTTGATAACAATCCCTCCAATTTTTTTTTTTTAAACTGAAAGCAGCATTCAAATGAGAAACTAAGTACATTTCTTTTCAACAGGCAATTTACCCCATGATGAGATATGCTTTCACTTATTTTTCTTTGACATTCTAGCATCTAGCCGCACAGCAGGTAACTGAAGGGTAGGCTTCAAATAAAGGATAACTACGTTCTTACATTAATAGATGCCATTGTATGACTATGTCATATTATTGTAGCATTTAGTTCTTTTAATTGTGCTTTAAGATTATACATGATAAGCTGATTCACACAAAGCGAGAAAAATATCAAAATCAATTCTGTTATCATTATTGTCCTATTTGTACACATCTGCTTACATATATACCAGCTGTTCTCTAGGCACGTGGTTTTTGGAAATTAAGAAAATATTCTGGACCATTTTATTTAAATGCAGGAAAGCTCAAAATATTTAAATTTCAGAGAACTGACCTTTATGCATTGTATTTGTCTGATGGAAACAGTAAATACTCTAGCAAATAAAAGTATCATATTCTGTTTCCCCATGTTAAGATTTTTGCTGTGTAAAATAAAAATATTAATAGATCTGTTCACCCAAAATACTATTTGAAGTGTATGTAAACACAGCGCTGTTAATCCTGGGTTTTTTTTCTTCCTTTTCTTTATATAGTTTCTCCAGAAAACTGCTTCATACTCTCTTATAAGCCTCTCCCCTTTTTTTTGGTGACCTTTCTGTATGGTCAAATGAGTCCAGGGTACATGTCTTGTGGCCTGCGTGCAACCTTGCCCATTAGCCAGTCCCCAAACCTTTGATGTGAAACATCAGCCCTATGATTTCTGTGGTTCATTCATTTTTGTGTTTCTCTAACGATCTCTGCCCCAGCTCTGAATCCTGCCTTTATTGTAGACAGAAGTGACAACAGGCAGCCCTGTCTTTCATTTCCTTGATGTACTTTGTACTGTGGTATGGCTTTTGTTAGTATTGATGCAAACATTACCATAAACCACCACCTAGGGACTAGAAACAATTGACTAACTGTTTTCAAATCCAATACACTTGAGTTGATCAGACACAAAGTTTAAGTACAGTTAGCTATAACGGCACCGATTCTGTGTGGTCCCAGTCTCTCTAGACTACAAAATAAAGGTCAGTGGAACGTGGATGCTTATGTCAAGACAGCCTGCAATGAAATTTATTCAAGAAATGAATATTGGACCAAGGACTCATTCTTTTACTTTGACGTTAGGAAGTGCCAATTCTGTTTCCCGGTCTATTTTAAATGATTTTCTCTCTGTCTACTTAAAGGCTCATTCTTAATAAGAAAAATGGGCTGGCATGTAGTGAAAAAGCAACTTTTTTACTAAGAGTACAGATTTTCACCAGAAGTGCAGTTCTCACTGACAAATGTTAAAACGCTTTACTTAGATTCTACATTGCAAGCTCACCATCACTGAACTTATTATAATAATTAATGTGCCATAGCATGTAGAAGAGTTACAAAGGTAACTATAGTATAAATGCAAAACTGAGCCTGACCCTTATTGTGCAAAGAGCAGAGGCCGGGTCATTTTCTTTTTGAGTCTTGTGAGATCCTATATTCAGGGCTTTGTGGAAAGGCTATTCAGATTTACTTTCCCAGATGATACTTTAAAGATGTCAGCTCAATCTTTGAAGTTTCCTGCTAAAACAATTCACTGAGAAAATGAGAAATTAAAAACACAAAGATTAGGGAAATGAAGTAGACTAGACACCTCCCGTTTCTCAACCTCTAATTTTACATTAGATATGCAATATATTTTCATTGGATTCCAGATTACCTTGTTAAACATTCTAATGTTTTTAAAATTCCATCTATAAAATATAAATAGACAGTTTAAGAATATATATTAAAACCTCAGTATTTTTTTTGAAATAAGGTTTTGGCTTAAGTATAACACCATTATACCAAAAACTATTTTTTATAAGAACATAGATTTGTGAATTGTTGTTTTGAATACAGCTCATCATCAGAGTAACACTACTGTGCGATGTATGAGCTCTTTAGATAGATATAGTTTTACATCTTCTATCTTATGTCTATCTTTAAAAAGCTATGCTATCTAGTAATTTAAAAGTAGCTATTATTAAAAATAAGCTTCAAATTAGACAATGGAAAATTAAATTAGATTTTGATANGTTCTTTTTCAAGTATTTACTAACCATTCCCATGTCTTCCAAAGAAAAATGTCTATTCAGGTCATTTGCCCAATTTTTAGTCAGAAATTTTTTTGCAGGCTATATGAGTTCCTATATATTTTTTATATTGGTGCCTTATCAGATATATGGTTTGAATTTTTTCCCCCATTTGGTAGGTTATCCTTTCACTTTGATTGTCTCTTTTGCTGTATAGCAGATTTTCAGTTTGATGTAGTCTCGGGTGTTTATTTTTTCCTTTGTGGCTTGTGCTTTCAGTATCATTCCATAAAAATTATCCCCAAGACCAGGGTCAAAGAAGTTATTCCCTGTGGATGCTTCTAAGATTTTTACAGTTTCAAGTCTTATGTTTAAGTCCTTAATTGATTATTAGTTAATTTTTGTGTATGGTGTGAAATTCTCTGTTTCTGCTTTGATCTTTGTTGTCACCTTCCATCTGATAATTTTAGGATTAGTTTTTTCTTCTTTTTTTAGTTCTTTAGTGTGTAATTTGAAGAAAGTGGAGAAAACCACTAGACCATTCAGGTATGACCTATATCAAATCCCTTATGACCATACAGTGGAGCTGAGAAATAGATTTAAGGGACTAGATCTGATAGACAGAGTGCCTGATGAACTATGGATGGAGGTTCGTAACACTGTGCAGGAGACAGGAGTCAAGATCATCCCCAAGAAAAAGAAATGCAAACAAGAAAAATGGCTGTCTANGCGCTCTCTTCGTCATGATGGCAAGTGACAGACACCCACCCCAGCCCCCTAAGCGTTCATGTTGTCTGAGGCTGCTTTACCGACGAAGGCATTCTTCAGAGCGCCTTTGACATCCTTGTTGCGCAGAGTGTGAATCTGGGGGCTGAGTAAGGGGGTGACGGAGGCGTAGATCGGGGCAATTTGGCGGTCCTTGTCCTCCGAGGTGCTGCACCGGGGGCGCAGGTAGACCAGGCTGCAGCGGGACCGCGGCGAGGTGGGAGGGGCCGGTGGAGAAGGCCGGCGGCGGCCCGCCGCAGAGGGATGCGCAGGATGGCCGAGCCGATGAGCACGTAGGAGACGGAGGTGAGGAGGAAGGGCACGGTCCGCACGGGCTGCCCACGCATAGAGCACGGCCTGGTGCACGCGGGTGTCCGCGCAGGCCAGCGCGGGACCGGGGGCACGTCACACGGGAAGTGGCTGATTTCGCGGCGGTGCCCGCAGAGGGGCAGGGTGAAGATTAGGCTGGTGAGCTGCAGGGAGAGGAGGGAGGCCAGGCCTGGGCACAGCGCACCATCCGGACGCAGAGCTTCTGGGCCACGATGAGCGTGCAATGCAGCGGGTGGCGGATGGCCACAAGGCGGTCATAGGCCACGACCGCCAAGAGGAAGCAGTCAGTGCTGCCCAGGGTGACGAAGAAGAACATTTGGGCCCCACAGCCAGCCAGTGGGATGGGCTTCTGGGCCCCCAAAACGTTGGAAAGCATCAAGGGTACCACCACGGTGGTGTAGCAGATTTCCAGGAAGGACAGATTGCACAGGAAGAAGTACATGGGGGTGTGGCGTGAGCTGCGCGTGCATACCGCCCAGGCGATGGCTGTGTTGCCGCAAAGGATCATCAAGCAGAGGACGAGGAAGAGGGCGAAGAGGAGGACCTGGAGTTCTGGACGGTGGCGAAGACCCGAAACACACACTCCGTGGGCCTAGACTGGGTTGAGGACAGGGCTCCTCCCACACATGTCTCCTGCGGAAGAAGACCAAAGGTGCTGAGACCGCCTTTCCTGAATCACTCAATTGTGTGAATCACTCAATTGTGTGAGTAGAATCAAGGACTTAAAATTTTGCTTTTGATTTGGAATTGCCTGTTTAGTATCCAGTTTCCAATNAAAGACCCTGATTTGGGGAGAGACTGAAGGCAGGAGGAAAAGGGGAAAATAGAGGATGAGATGGTTGGATGGCATCACTGACCTGATGGACATGAGTTTGAACTATATCTGGGAGATGGTGAAGGACAGGTAAGGCTGGCATGCTACAGTCCATAGGGTCGCAAAGAGTTAGGCACAGCTGAGTGAGTGAATAATAACAACACCCGATAAGCATGAGCCTAGTGTGGGCAGTATTTCTGAGCAATGCTTCCCCAAATTAGACAAGTCTGCACACCTAGTCAAAATCAGTGCTCGACACATCCAGGCTGCCTAGTGCCTTTGCATCACAGCATAGAGTAGCTGAGCCAAAAGTCTTCATCCAGTGGTTGCTTGACAACCTGGGGAACCCTGTGGGGAGGGAATGGCATGGAGTCGGGAGAGTTTTTCTCTCCCCAACTCACTAATTGCCTCTTTGGGTGAGAGAGGCATGCTTGGTGGGTCAGTATGCTAGAAATTGATAAGAATCTCTCATAATGGAAAGAATTAGTCTCCCCCTCCCCAATCCTGGGAATTCTCATTGCTGGGAAAGACTGAAGGCAGAAGAAAGGGGCAGCAAAGAATGTGAAGATTAGATAGCATCACTGACTCAATGGATGGGAATTTGAGCAGACTCTGAGAGAGAGTGAAGGACAGAGGAGCCTGGTATGGTTCAATCCATAGGGGTCACAAAGAGTCAGACAGGACTTAGTGACTGAACAATAAAACTCCCATTCCCAACAACTTATTGGAATACAGAGTCCTAGAAAAATGGTGGAGATGGGGGAGGACAACTATTATAAATCTGCTGGAAGTCATTGTTGAGTCAGAAGCCTGAAACAGAGTGTGAACAGGAACACATAACCATAAAATAAAGTGACACAAAATAAGAGAAAAATAAAATCTGTTAGTTCCAAGAGTTCCAAAGGAGGCATACTCTTCCGGTAAAATAAAAAGAGGTAGTCAACTGCTTTAAACTTTGCTTAACAGGGCACACCTCTGAGGTCTTACTCCAGTGAGGACAAAGATTCCGTCCCTCTCTGTCATAGTGTCTGTTCAGAGTAAAAAACTGAAGGATATCTTTGAAAGAGTGAGAGTTCCCTGGGGCTGTAGGCATGCTATTCAAAGGCTTTAAATCAGCAAAAGTTATAACCACATGTTAAATTAATTGAAATGCAAATTATGTGTGCTTAGTAGAGTGAGAAATCCTATATTTCTATTTCTATCACTTTTATTTACCAATTATTTATGAAATCTCTAAAATGTTCAAGGTTCTATGTTAGGTTTTGAAAGGGATATCATTAGGAGCAAGATGTATTGCCTTCGCTCCCACAACAAGGGACTTATTGAATAATGGGATATAAGAAAAAAACATGATGATATACTAGGTGTAATAGATAAATGACAAAAACAGGCACAGAAAATGAAAGGGTTTCAAAAATGTTTAGAGGAATAGACATTTATTTATATTTTGTTTTTCCATTTTCTTTTTACATTGCATCAAAAGGAAAAAAAGATACACATACCAATTTTTAAAAATTTAAACATTTCTGCTTATTTGTTTTTAAAAAGTCGATTAAAACAAGTGATACTAAGTCTAAAAGTTATGATTCAAATGTAGTGGATCAGAGAGTGATGGTAAGCAGAATATAAGTCTTATGAATACTAAGGCAGAATATATTATGCTGCTTGGAATGCATATATATCTCTTTTACAATGCATGTTGATAAAAAGTATTTCAAAATAACTACTCAAAGAATAGCATATTATCTGTTTTATCAGTGATCTGATACTAAATGGCTATCATCACTAACTGGGTTTCTGAACAGTGAGTTTGTTACTCATTCTCCTGTTTCGGTTCCCCAAAAGGGTTCTTCTGCCTGACACTGTTCATGCCAATAGAAAAGGACTTGAATTTGGTTCAGAAGCAGAGGAAAGTTTAGTCTCTGATTAAATGGGCTTCCCTGGTGGCTCCATGGTGAAGACCATGCTTGCCAATTCAGGAGCTTGGGGTTTGATCCCTGGGTCTGGAAGATCCCCTGGAGACGGAAATGGAAAACCATTCCAGTATTCTTGCCAGGAAAAGCCCATGGACAGATGAGTCTGGCAGGTTACAATGCATGGGATTGCAAAAGAGTCGGACCCTGCTTAGTGATTAAACAACAACAGCAAAGAGTGGACAGGTATGAGCTTGTGCTCTAGAGCATCGAGGCCCATGGACAGGGTTGCTTCATAGAACTGTTCTCGCAGGAAGAAGGCGGAGTTCTCCCAGGGCAGTGGCCAGCCATGGCCATCGTGAATCCAAGTGCGCGAGCAGCACTTCTGCACAAGGCCCCTCCAAGCTGAGATGTTCGTGTCTGCATGGTTTTTTCACACAAGGAATGCTGGTCTTAAGCGCTGGGTGTGAGGCCTCTGCCCTTGGCGCCCCGTGAGCAAGTGAAACCAGACAAAGAACAAAGGAAGAAAAAAAAAGGTTAGACTTTATTTTTAGGTTCTATTTTTATTTCCTGGGTATTATACATGGGCTTGCCAACTACAAATTGGCACTTACCAAGAACATTGCCAACTGAACAACAAAGGCATTTGCCATCTGCCATGGAGTTTGAACCCCATGCTGCTGTGGCTATTGACCTTCGACAATCCCTGAGGGAGTTCAGGTTGGAGTGAGGCACTCTGTGCTTCAGGGAATCTAGTGGGACAGATCTTTGGATAGTTTGATGTTTTTAGAAACATATTTTTTGATCTCAATCCTTGCACCTCCTCACATCTAGAGAAGCGCTAAATCCCTTCCCAGTGACATCAGATCCTCATGAATAACAAAAAAGCTTTTGTAAAATGAGTGCTTCATGGTATTGAACTCCCCTTTCACCAAAACCTTATATATTGATTTTCCTCCACTGCTGCTTTGGAGCAGTCTCTCAGAGCTATCTGAGATGCTACCTCCCGGGCTACAGTCCTCATTTTGCCCCCAATAAAATTTAACTTGCAACTCTCAACTTGTACATCTTTTTTTCAGTTGACAGGCTTTGGCAGTCAGAAATCCCTCCTCTGCCTCTTGTCCTCTCCTCCTTTTGGAGGGGTGCTGAGGAGCACAGGTGCATCTTCTCTAACTGCTTCCTATGTGTTCGGGCATCGTCCTAACCCTGGGTAGAGGAGCAGAACCTCTCAACTGCCTTTAGATTCATTTGATAGTCACTGGACCTGAGCCCTGTCTGTTCCTATTCCTGCTGCTGCTGCTGCTAAGTCACTTCAGTCATGTCTAACTCTGTGCGACCCCATAGACGGCAGCCTACCAGGCCCCCCCACCCCCCCCACCCCCCNGTTCTTGCCTGGAGAATCCCATGGACAGAGAAGTCTGGCAGGCTCAGTCCATGGGGTTGTGTAGAGTGGGACATGACTGAGTAGCTGAGCACATGCACTGGCCAACTAGCCCAGGAGTTGTTGTGTAGCTGCTCAGTCGTATCCACCTCTTTTGTGGCCTCATGTGCTATAGCCCGTCAGTCTCCTCTGTCCTGGGGATTCTCCAGGCAAGGTTGCTGGAGTGGGTTGCCATTTCCTCCCCTAGGGGATCTTCCCGACCCAGGGATCGAACCCTTGTCTCCTGCATTGCAGCTGGACTCTTTATCTGAGCTGCCAGGACGTGCAGCCCAAGAGTCACAGGACCTCTTCCTGTTTCCTGTGTGGCTTTTCCCTGTGAGGTCTGTTTCCTGTTCCCTTTGGTTTCTGAGACCTATTGTGGTAGTGGCTCAGTCTGTTTTGAGGCAGGAAGTGTGCTTCTGCACCTTTGGAAACACCATCATTTGTTCTCCATCAGTGAACAAAGGCTGACAGGACACTGCCAAAATGTATCTGCAGGCTGGGCTTGAAAGGAGACCTTTCCTTGTGCTGGTCTTACTATCTCTATCAAGAGCATCTGGAATCCTAGCCAGTCTCCAGTTGGTGGCCAGGAGGCCAAATCTAGCCAAATCTAGATGCATTTTCTTTAGCTGATCTTGAGGTTTGTAAAAAACTGAATTTCTCTTGAACATTTTTAAATGAGTGTGTTTTTATATAAAAATTGGAATTTCTGGCTGTTCTTGAAAAGATTGTGAGTAACTGGAAACTCCGGGCTTTGCCTGTGCTAGGAAATGTTGATCGGAAGCTGGGGAGCAGTCCCACTCCTCACTTGGTCCCTGACTCCCTCAGCTCACTGCACTTGTCTCTTCACTAGCTGGCCTCTGCCGTCACTGGAGTTTTTGACCTTGATGAGTCACATATACAGGCTGCATTGAAACCACCTGGGTAAATTTGGTGTGCCTAAGACAGAGAAGATGTCACAGAGGTTTGGGTAGGTGTGGTATAAGAAAAGTAGAGTGCTGATTTGGGAACTGCTTAGAAATGGTCCAAACCGGAGGCAGAGAAATAATCTGTGAGTGCTTCTTAGATCATCTCTGGAAAAGGACCAGTTTGTTTTTCAGTTTCTAATCCATCACAGACCTCTACTTTTGTAAAATACAATATAGCATGAATTCATATAAAAATAAAAGGAATAAAAGACATGCAAAGTACAAGCCAGCTTCTATTATTATATTCTACAGACATAAAATTATTTTAATAAACATGATCAAAATGAAGATAATATGGGAAAAAAGAAAATAACTATAAAGCTTATATTGTTTGTATAATGTATGCACATAGGCTATAACCATAGAGAATCAATGTTATAGCTTCTGTCTCTGCATTATAAACTAATTAAAATTATGAATAAAATGGCAGTTTTATATATTAAATACCTATATGGACACTTTAAATCTATGGATTTCCTGTTTGTAAATATTTTTATGATGAAAAGTAAAATTCAAAATCTTCTATAAAATCTCCAAGAGGCATTGCAATAACTTTGCAAATGTGTAATTTCAGGATCATCATTTACCTTATTATTCAGTTCAGTTTAGTCGCTCAGTCGTGTCCAACTCTTTTTGACCACATGAACCGCAGCACACCAGGCCTTCTGTCCATTACCAACTCCAGGAATTTACCCAAACTCATGTCCATTGATTCGGTGATGCCATCCAACCATCTCATCTTCTGTCGACCCCTTCTCTTCCTGCCCTCAATCTTTCCCAGCATCAGGGTCTTTTCCAGTGAGTCAGCTCTTCGCATGNAGGCTCCTCCATCCATGGGATTTTCCAGGCAAGAGTACTGGAGTGGGGTGCCATTGTCTTCTCCAGTTCCTGTTCCCAAGTGACCACCATTTGGAGTTTTATAGATTCTAAACTTTTGGAGACAAAGGACAGCAGACAATATAGAATGTGGGGCCCAAATAATGGCAAGACAATTATAGTCATTAAGGGGCCCAGGAAAAGGTATCAATACAAAGTAAGTGATGCCAAGGAGGCCCTGTTTTGTTGTTGTTGCTGTTTAGTCACTCAGTTGTGTCCGACTCTTTTGCAACCCCATGGATTGTAGCCCACCAGGCTCCTCTGCCCACAAGATTTCCCAGACAAGAATACTGGAGTGGGTTGCCATCTCCTTCTGCAAGGGAACTTCCCTACCAAGGGATCAAACGTGAATCTCCTTTGTCTCCTGCATTGCAGACAGATGCCACTGAGCCACCTGGGAAGCCAGGGTCCATTTTACCCCGCTCCAAATTTGTTCTGCTAGATTAGGCTACCTGTTTCTCAAGACAGTTTGCTTTTCCCAGTAGTCTGCCTGCACTTTCTTCAATAAGGCCAATAGCATAAAGTGTTGGCTGGTGCTCAGGCCCCTCTCTGTGCCCCTCAGTTGATAGGTTATGTAGGGCAATTTGGTCACCCAGGACAATATTAGCTAGTTAATGTAGTGAAGTCAAGGTTGATCTCCTGGGCCTCTGTCACCGTGGTAACAGTTACCTTTTCCATGGTTATAGTGTTTGTTACCTGTACTGTTACATACAATGTTCCCTGATCAAGGTTATTAGCACCCGTGTGAATATAATGATTCTAGGGTCTTACTGGGGCATCTAGGTTACCCTTTTTAAAGCTGTGTTTTTCCCTTTTGAACTGTCTGATTCATGTATCAGAGAGAGATTCACATGAGTAGTCAAGGGGGTTTATTGTCCTAGGTTGTCTCCCTGGAGATTGGGGCTCTGGGACCCCTTCATTCAGGTGTGATGTACCCACCAAGTTATCCTCTGTAACCTAAGGGCCGAGTGGGTGGTTAGGATCACCCAGGGGGCCTGTTCCATTTAGAAGTGTGTTGGTCTTGGAGGCTGCCTGTTTTCCAGGTTTTTTTATTCACTCAGTCTTCTGGCTGGAAGCGGTGGGGAGCCAGATTGGTGGGTGCTGGTAGCACCTGCTTGCCATATTCTATGAAATTCATGCTTTCATGGTTTCTCCTACCTGGAGGGCACACACCTAGAAGGCATATGTGAAATTGTTCCATTTCAAGGAGATGAAGGTGAAACTTCTTGGGGAAACGGTCTACCATACATAAGTTCAAAGTCACTTAACTTTAACTTATCTCTTGGAGCTAACCACATGCAAAGCAGGACAATCGGAAGTAACAATTTGATTTCCTTGAGTTTCCTGGCATACTTTGACTAAGGTTCCTTTCAAGGTCTGATTCAATCTCTCTACTTTCCTCAATAGTTGGGGTCTCCAGGCTGAGTGCAAGGGCCATTTATGTCCAGGGCATTTTTTATCCCTTTTGTCACTTGAGGCAGGAGGCAGGAATGTTGAATTATCATTGCTTTGTAGGGATCCTGGGAGCTCCAACCTGGGAATTGTCTCTATTTGTAATACTTTAGCCACTTGAGCTGCTATTTTAGTTCTAGTAGGCAAAGCATCTACTCATCTTGAAAATGTGTCCATAGCACTGGCACACCTGAAGTTGCCTGATGCTCTGAGCATGATAGTGCAACCAGTCTGCCAGTCTTCCTCAGGATCTGTCCTTTGGTCTGGATGGATCTCATCTGGGTTCCTCTGAGGGGCCTGCTGTTGGGGTTGATCAGGTGCATATGGGGCATATCTCAACTAGTTTTACGTGTCAGGAATTAATATGACTAACTAATCCATTTTACAGGGCTTCCTTCCCATATTGAGTTCCCTGATGCATTCCCTAACGGGTTGACAAGCTGCAGTTTGGGAAAATAATTTCCCATGTTCATTAATTAGCCATTCATGACCTCCCAGATCTCTACTGAAGCCCCATACTTTTCCTTAGTATAGACTGGGGAGTATTTGATGGCTCTGGTCTCTTAGGAATAAGGAGTAATTGCCAAGTTACTAGCCCTTTTGGAAGCTGTGTCTGCTTGGTTGTTTCCCTTTAGTAACTCCATATTCCCTTTTTGATGATCCCTATGGTGAATTAAATGCCTCTTTTTTTCAGAAGCTGCACTGCTTTTAGGAAACTCAACATGTTTAAGCCATGTTTCACCTGTTTATTCTAAGAACTAAGCTTATCCCTTTCTTTCTAAATAGGCCTGTATATGTAGGATGGCAAACATACTGGGAGGCTATATAAACATTTAAGGTCTTTCCTGTCCCAATCAAGCCCTAGGGCTTTGGTGAAGGCTATCATTTTGACCTTTGGGGCTGAAGTGCCCAGGACTAGGCTTTGTGCCTCTACAACTTGGGTCTGGAAAGTTAAAGTATACCTCCAACCCCTTTCCCTCTTTCAGCGACTGTTCTTGTCTCTGAACCATTCCTCCTCAGCATTTAGGAGAGGCTTACTTCCTAGGTCAAGGAGACTGGAATAGATCATGTATACGGTTTCTATACAGTTGTGCTCCATGGACTTCCCTGGTGCTCAGTGATAAAGAATCTGCCTGCAATACAAGACACTTGGGTTCTGCCCCTGCGTTGGTAAGATCACCTGGAGAGGATAATGGCAATCTACATCAGTTCTTGCATGAAAAATTTCAGGGACAACAGAGCCTGGTGGGCTACAGTCCATGGTTTAGCAACAAGTCTGACACAACCGAGCAACTTAGCATTATCATCATCATCATCATCATCATCATCATAGTAATAATAGAAAACCTCAGTTAGGTAAGAGATAGGGGTATGTGGTCCTATTTCCTGTGTCTGAAGTTTCCCTAATGTCAGAGGCACTTTGAGAAGTGAAATACAACCTCAGGTTTTCCATTTGCTTCCAATGACTCTGGGTCAGAAATGGTATACACTGAGAGACATCCCCTGCCCTAGGCATGCTGAAATGTATTCTGTTGGTTCCTGACTGATTTCCTTTATTTTATTCCAATCAACAGGTTTCCTTCCTGCTGCCTGGATACCGTTTAGGATCATATTTTTATAATGGGTCAGCCTTTGTCTTCCATTGTCTTGGTGGTCCCAGTTGGTCTCTTTGCTTCCTCTCTGACTATTGAAAAGATCAGGACTTATTCTTTACCTGTTAGGAGTACATTGAGGAGGCTCTGGATGTCAGCCCAGCTGGGGTCATGGGTCCAAAAGATTTTTCTAATTAGACTCAGAAACCCATGTGTATCTTCCCCCAACCCCTTACTATGACTTTTCCAGTTATACTGATCAGAAGTGGAAAATGGGATGTTTATCTGGATGAGCCCTCCTTCTCCATCAGGGATCTGCCTCAAAGGGGTACATTGCCTTGTGGGTTTTGTACTCTGGGTTTAAAAGTCCTCTGATTCACAAAAATACTGTAAAGCTCCACTGTCATCGGTGACCTCTTTCAGTCATCAGTGTCCTTTATGAAACTAAACCCAAAGGATAATTTTTAGTTCTCATATCCCTTTATGCCTCAGGAGCATTAATATTGTTGATTCTTTTGCCTTATTGGAAAAACTGCCTTTCCTTAGCATTTTTGGCCCTGTACTCTCTCGTGTTTCTTCCTACCAGACTGATCATTTCTTTTTCAGTCTCTAGGGCTGTCTCATCCCTTCATCCCTTGTCAGTGTTGCACAACCTTAGTCCTACACCTGGGTTTATCACAACGTATCCTTTCTCTCTGGAAAACCTTACCCACACTCATGACTTCCACTATCCTTTGTATCCTTGGTCTATCTGTGGAGTTCATATGTGTACATTAAAATATCATTCATGAGTTCTGAAACAGCTTCAAATCCAACAGGTCCAAAACAAGCTCACCATATTCCACACTAATCAGTAGTTTCTGTCTTGGTGACTGCCCTTTATATCAACTCAGTTGCATAAGTCAGAAACTCAGAAGTAATTTTTGATACCCCATGTGCATTATCTGTGATATGAGATAAATTAATAAGGCTTTATAAGATCTTCTTTCCCACAAAAGAGGATGCAATTAAAAATAGTTGCAAAAAAGTAAACAAATGCTAGGATAGAAATAGAAGATATTTCTGGAGAAACTAAAGTGAAAGTTGGTGAGAACCACATACAAGTTCTTCCTTGAATCTTACTCAGTCCTTGTATGCATATTTGGAACAAAGGGGTAGTGAAGTAAAGTGTGAAGTCACTCAGTTGTGTCCGCAACCCCATGAACTGTAACCTACCAAGCTCCTCTGTCCATAGGATTTGCCAGGCAATAGTACCGATGTGGATTGCCATTTCCTTCTCCAGGGGATCTTCCCGACCCAGGGATCGAATCCGGGTCTCCCATATTGTAGACAGACGCTTTACCGTCTGAACCACTAGGGAACAAAGGATAGACAGGGTCAAATATATATGGCACTCAGAAAGAGAAATATCTGTCCAACTACTTTTGAGTTTTTTTTTGGAAAAGTGACATATTACTTACTGGGATGAGCCTTTAAAAAGATACGCAGTTTCTCTCAATGCCAATGGATAAGTCTGCTTTGAATCATCACTTATTATCAAAAATGCATTTGGACATTAGTGTTCAGAATGCTCTTCTAACTTCAGTCTCTTCCCAAACAGGGTGTGTATAGGAGCTCTGGGAACAAATGAAAGGTTTTAGCTTGTTTGTGTTCTTTTCCAGAGAACATGCTTCTGAAAAAGATGGATTTTCTATTCTTTGTAAACTATAGGATAATGCATCTAGAGTAACTATCCTGCAGCTTTCAGAATTAGCTGGGCAAGTCTTGTTGCTGCCTTAAGAGATTTTTTAATTATATAGTTTATTTCTGTAATTGCTTTATTTTACAGTGCTGTTATTTCCTGTAAGTGCACTTTGTATACGTGGCAACTGTTGTTCCTTTAATTATAAGGTTAAGTTACATATAATTACAGGATAAATACACAGCTATTTCTGTCTTGCGTGCCAGTATTTAGGTAACTTGGTATTTGTACAAAGGAACCAAAGGGTTCTTGGAAGTCTTTCCTCTGATTTCCACATAAATTAAGCTCCAGTGTAAAATGTGATCATGTATTATATTCTTTTTCCTTTTAAATCACTGTAAGTGCCAGACCAAAGTACACCTTTATGAAATAAATTACATTATAATGAGAATGACTAGCATAAGCTTCTTAAAAAATACCATCACAAGACATTCTCGTAAGTTTCAAAGGACATATTTATTATGGTAACTTTAATCCTTCTCAATTTCAAGTTTTGTTATTTGTTGTTTCTGTTAACTCTTCACTTAAAATATAATACATCTAACTGAAAATGANGACTAGCATAAGCTTCTTAAAAAATACCATCACAAGACATTCTCGTAAGTTTCAAAGGACATATTTATTATGGTAACTTTAATCCTTCTCAATTTCAAGTTTTGTTATTTCTGTTAACTCTTCACTTAAAATATAATACATCTAACTGAAAATGAGGGAAAAAAATCACAGTTCAGAGTACATTCAAATATTAACTCTACAAATTAAACCAATAAAAATGAAAATAATGAACATTTTCACTTCACTTTCTTTAACTCTTACCATAATTACTAAAAATAATCTTATTTTGTGATTTTTTAAGCAGAAAAATTTTCAACTTTGCATCAACCTCTGCAATGAATCTAAAATTGAAAAGATTTTTTTTAATGACATATTTTAGTATTTCCTTGTTAATCATACCTACTAACCAAATAAGTATGGTTCATTAGTCAATTCATGGCCATTTATTTGCTGCTCACTGTGTTCCAGGACTGGAGAAGGCGATGGCACCCCACTCCGGTACTCTTGCCTGGAAAATCCCATGGATGGAGGAGCCTGGTAGGCTGCAGTCCATGGTGTTGCGAAGAATTGGTCGGACATAACTGAGCGACTTCACTTTCACTTTTCACTTTCATGCGTTGGAGAAGGAAATGACAACCCACTGCAGTGTTCTTGCCTGGAGAATCCCAGGGACGAAGGAGCCTGGTAGGCTGCCGTCTGTGGGGTCATATGGAGTCGGGCACGACTGAAGTGACTTAGCAGCAGCAGTGTTCTAGGACTGAATATACTGTGTTCAGTGTGTTTCATTACCTAATGGAAGAGATAAACAGAGAAACCAATAATTATAATTTGTTTTAAAAGTTACCTAATAGTCTTCCATAGAAGGCCCACATGTGGCACAAAAGAGAGTCATCAGTGACAGTGAGTGCAGACCAGGGTGAAGAACAGGAGGGGAAGAAATTGAATCTTTAAAGCTGAAAAACTTTCTTATAGATAGGCAATATAAATTTCTAAAACACATGCATATTTACATATGATTTCAAAAATTATGCTAATGACAACTACATATTCAGTTCAGTTCAGTTCACTTCAGTCGCTGAGTCATGTCCGAATATTTGTGACCCCATGAATTGCAGCACGCCAGGCCTCCCTGTCCATCACCAACTCCCGGAGTTCACCCAAACCCA